>JAGSMR010000015.1:16742500-16840000 GCA_029286605.1 Sericinus montela
GGAAGGTGGGTCAAAGGGACTTAATTGTCTAGGCTAGATCTCTGTCTACCCCTGTATTGGGAATTGCGTGAAGATATTTATTTATTTATTTATAGGGCGCGCGTCGCGGCTAGACGTGCGGCGCACGCAGCTAGAGGGCGACGTGCAGCGCGCCGCCGTGGCCGCGCGAGATCGCGACGTTGCGTTCAAGGTAAGACGCGCCGTGAGCCTGGCGCATAGATTACACATGCGTGTCCCAAAAAAAAACAATGATAAAAATGCACCCGCACGCTGGACGTGCCGATGACTGATCCAGAAAAAAGAGAGAAAAATATCTCGACTTTTTTTTTTTGAAATTACAAATTTTAAAGTTTTTGAAATCAACACCGATAATGGTATATGTTACTATTGTGACGACAATTTTTTCGTATATTTCTGATCTTTTGTTTGTAACAGCAGCCTAAGTAGCACTCCTATCTATCGCAATCCTTAAAAGTATTATAATACGTTCAGTTTATACTTTAAAAAATCATCAAAATTAATGTAAAATTTTGCATGATTTCAACTTTCAGATCACTTACACACATCGTGGTGTAAAAAAAAATACTGTAACTACTGTGGCAAGTTTTTGTAATAAATTTCTACAACTATCCAAGATTCTAAAATAGTATAATACTTTAGGAAAACTAGCCACACACAAATGACAACTTTTTATAAACAAAAATGAATTTTTTTAATGTTGATAGTAATAACTTTTATTGTGCCGATATTATAGTCACGATAGCCGAGTGGTTGGGTGGTCGGAATTTGGAGTCATGAGACCCGAGTTCGATCCCCAGGTGGCGGGCTCGTACCAATGGGTTTTTCTAAAACCTATGTACGAATTACATCGTTGGCTTGGACATAAAGGCGGCGACGGGTTCACCACCTGTCACGTTGTCCCGAAAATATCTTCGGTGGAAGGTGGGTCAAAGGGACTTAAGTGTCTAGTCTTGACCTCTGTCTACCCCTGTATTGGGAATTGCGTGAAGATATTTATTTATTTATTTATAGGGCGCGCGTCGCGCAGGTACTGCGGTGTGCACGCTGCGGGTCGCGCAGGTACTGCGGTGTGCACGCTGCGCGTCGCGCAGGTACTGCGGTGTGCACGCTGCGCGTCGCGCAGGTACTGCGGTGTGCACGCTGCGCGTCGCGCAGGTACTGCGGTGTGCACGCTGCGCGTCGCGCAGGTACTGCGGTGTGCACGCTGCGCGTCGCGCAGGTACTGCGGTGTGCACGCTGCGCGTCGCGCAGGTACTGCGGTGTGCACGCTGCGCGTCGCGCAGGTACTGCGGTGTGCACGCTGCGCGTCGCGCAGGTACTGCGGTGTGCACGCTGCGCGTCGCGCAGGTACTGCGGTGTGCACGCTGCGCGTCGCGCAGGTACTGCGGTGTGCACGCTGCGCGTCGCGCAGGTACTGCGGTGTGCACGCTGCGCGTCGCGCAGGTACTGCGGTGTGCACGCTGCGCGTCGCGCAGGTACTGCGGTGTGCACGCTGCGCGTCGCGCAGGTACTGCGGTGTGCACGCTGCGCGTCGCGCAGGTACTGCGGTGTGCACGCTGCGCGTCGCGCAGGTACTGCGGTGTGCACGCTGCGCGTCGCGCAGGTACTGCGGTGTGCACGCTGCGCGTCGCGCAGGTACTGCGGTGTGCACGCTGCGCGTCGCGCAGGTACTGCGGTGTGCACGCTGCGCGTCGCGCAGGTACTGCGGTGTGCACGCTGCGCGTCGCGCAGGTACTGCGGTGTGCACGCTGCGCGTCGCGCAGGTACTGCGGGGTGCACGCTGCGCGGCGCGCAGGTACTGCGGTGTGCACGCTGCGCGTCGCGCAGGTACTGCGGTGTGCACGCTGCGGGTCGCGCAGGTACTGCGGTGTGCACGCTGCGCGTCGCGCAGGTACTGCGGTGTGCACGCTGCGCGTCGCGCAGGTACTGCGGTGTGCACGCTGCGCGTCGCGCAGGTACTGCGGTGTGCACGCTGCGGGTCGCGCAGGTACTGCGGTGTGCACGCTGCGCGTCGCGCAGGTACGGCGGTGTGCACGCTGCGGGTCGCGCAGGTACTGCGGTGTGCACGCTGCGGGTCGCGCAGGTACTGCGGTGTGCACGCTGCGGGTCGCGCAGGTACTGCGGTGTGCACGCTGCGGGTCGCGCAGGTACTGCGGTGTGCACGCTGCGGGTCGCGCAGGTACTGCGGTGTGCACGCTGCGCGTCGCGCAGGTACTGCGGTGTGCACGCTGCGCGTCGCGCAGGTACTGCGGTGTGCACGCTGCGCGTCGCGCAGGTACTGCGGTGTGCACGCTGCGCGTCGCGCAGGTACTGCGGTGTGCACGCTGCGCGTCGCGCAGGTACTGCGGTGTGCACGCTGCGCGTCGCGCAGGTACTGCGGTGTGCACGCTGCGCGTCGCGCAGGTACTGCGGTGTGCACGCTGCGCGTCGCGCAGGTACTGCGGTGTGCACGCTGCGCGTCGCGCAGGTACTGCGGTGTGCACGCTGCGCGTCGCGCAGGTACTGCGGTGTGCACGCTGCGCGTCGCGCAGGTACTGCGGTGTGCACGCTGCGCGTCGCGCAGGTACTGCGGTGTGCACGCTGCGCGTCGCGCAGGTACTGCGGTGTGCACGCTGCGGGTCGCGCAGGTACTGCGGTGTGCACGCTGCGGGTCGCGCAGGTACTGCGGTGTGCACGCTGCGCGTCGCGCAGGTACTGCGGTGTGCACGCTGCGGGTCGCGCAGGTACTGCGGTGTGCAGGCTGCGCGTCGCGCAGGTACTGCGGTGTGCACGCTGCGCGTCGCGCAGGTACTGCGGTGTGCACGCTGCGCGTCGCGCAGGTACTGCGGTGTGCACGCTGCGCGTCGCGCAGGTACTGCGGTGTGCACGCTGCGGGCGGTCGCGCAGGTACTGCGGTGTGCACGCTGCGCGTCGCGCAGGTACTGCGGTGTGCACGCTGCGCGTCGCGCAGGTACTGCGGTGTGCACGCTGCGCGTCGCGCAGGTACTGCGGTGTGCACGCTGCGCGTCGCGCAGGTACTGCGGTGTGCACGCTGCGCGTCGCGCAGGTACTGCGGTGTGCACGCTGCGCGTCGCGCAGGTACTGCGGTGTGCACGCTGCGCGTCGCGCAGGTACTGCGGTGTGCACGCTGCGCGTCGCGCAGGTACTGCGGTGTGCACGCTGCGCGTCGCGCAGGTACTGCGGTGTGCACGCTGCGCGTCGGCGCAGGTACTGCGGTGTGCACGCTGCGGGCGGTCAGCGCAGGAGTACTGCGGTGTGCACGCTGCGCGTCGGCGCAGGTACTGCGGTGTGCACGCTGCGCGTCGGCGCAGGTACTGCGGTGTGCACGCTGCGCGTCGGCGCAGGTACTGCGGTGTGCACGCTGCGCGTCGGCGCAGGTACTGCGGTGTGCACGCTGCGCGTCGGCGCAGGTACTGCGGTGTGCACGCTGCGCGTCGGCGCAGGTACTGCGGTGTGCACGCTGCGCGTCGGCGCAGGTACTGCGGTGTGCACGCTGCGCGTCGGCGCAGGTACTGCGGTGTGCACGCTGCGCGTCGGCGCAGGTACTGCGGTGTGCACGCTGCGCGTCGGCGCAGGTACTGCGGTGTGCACGCTGCGCGTCAGCGCAGGTACTGCGGTGTGCACGCTGCGCGTCGGCGCAGGTACTGCGGTGTGCACGCTGCGCGTCGGCGCAGGTACTGCGGTGTGCACGCTGCGCGTCGGCGCAGGTACTGCGGTGTGCACGCTGCGCGTCGGCGCAGGTACTGCGGTGTGCACGCTGCGCGTCGGCGCAGGTACTGCGGTGTGCACGCTGCGCGTCGGCGCAGGTACTGCGGTGTGCACGCTGCGCGTCGGCGCAGGTACTGCGGTGTGCACGCTGCGCGTCGGCGCAGGTACTGCGGTGTGCACGCTGCGCGTCGGCGCAGGTACTGCGGTGTGCACGCTGCGCGTCGGCGCAGGTACTGCGGTGTGCACGCTGCGCGTCGGCGCAGGTACTGCGGTGTGCACGCTGCGCGTCGGCGCAGGTACTGCGGTGTGCACGCTGCGCGTCGGCGCAGGTACTGCGGTGTGCACGCTGCGCGTCGGCGCAGGTACTGCGGTGTGCACGCTGCGCGTCGGCGCAGGTACTGCGGTGTGCACGCTGCGCGTCGGCGCAGGTACTGCGGTGTGCACGCTGCGCGTCGGCGCAGGTACTGCGGTGTGCACGCTGCGCGTCAGCGCAGGTACTGCGGTGGGCATTAGAAAGGACCAAGTCCCCTGATCCAACAAATAATAAATCAGATCCACCACCATTCCTAAGATGCGGTAAGGAAATATTTTTGAGTTTCTTGTGCAGCGAAAAATTTACTGGCATGTAAAGGAATACATACATTCGGAACAACATGTATTTTTGCCAAATAAATCCTCTACATGTAACTGGACAGGATATGTTAGTGATATTGCTTTGGATGCCGGAGAGGAATTCCATGCTATGCTAAGTTTGTACTACAAACTTGACAAAGGTTTTTGATTTAATAGATATGATTTATAGTATGAAAAGCATCTCGGTTATCTCGGCATCATCTATTTATGTCTAGTTAAATAAAATATTTAAAGGTCTAAAGTCATTATACTACTATGTAATTGTTTAGTTAGAAGCACTCTTAATTATAACAGCACTACTTGGTCACTAGGATATGCACTGTATTTTAACAGATCATAGAAAATCCAAAAAAAATATGGATTAACTTATGTGAATAACAAATGCAAAATTTTATCACTTTATTAGTGTAGATTAGCCAATTATAATCATAAGCTCTTAAGTGTTCAGCGTAAGATTGCGGATATCGTGTTTTTTTTCAAAATTATCAATCGTATATCATTTTGTCAAGATTTCTTAAGAAAAATTGTCTTTGTAATACCTCTTTCACATTATCATTTAAGTAATAGAAAGAGTTTTAATCTACCATTTTATAGAACTAAAAAAAGACAGCATTCTGCTCTATTTATTCAACTTTTGATATTATGAGTCATGAGATTTAATTTTGAGATTTAATGAGATTTTGGCTTTGGCCAAAAAAACTTGTTCTTAAATTGCTAAAATAGAGTTAAATGTTAAAACCTAAAATATTCGATATCGTAATATTTGTTAACGTTCAATAAATTCAAGCAGTGTTCACTATGTCAGAATAGATTCTTAATGTATTATGTTAAGTAAACGTAAGACTATAAGTTTATAGCGTTACCTTTAAATTTGTGACCAAATAATTAAATAACAGTTGCTAATACTTATTAACTAAAATCGACTATAATCGTAGAGCCCTACTCCTCGTGGCATGGTACTATTATAGTAGTTTTTAGTTAATAAGTTTCGACCCACCTTCCACCGAAGATATTTTCGGGACAACGTGGCAGGTGGTGAGCCCGTTGCCTTCTCAATGTCCAAGCCATCTTTATAATTCGTATATAAGTTTTTGAAAAAAGCCTTTGGTACGAGCCGACCACATGGGGATCAAACTCGGGTCTCTCGGGTCACTATCGTGGTTATCGTGACTTTTGATTTTTTTTTTAGTTAATAAGTATTACGAATATTAACATAATTTTGTTTCCGTTTATGAATTATTATGTTTATTAAAACATATAGACACTATACATACACCCGATATTTATATTAACTTAAACTATATAAGTCACGATAGCCGAGTGGTTGGGTGGTCGGAAATTCGAGTCAAGAGACCCGAGTTCGATACCCAGGTGGCAGTACCAATGAGTTTTAAAAAAAAACTTACGTACGCATTACATCGTTGGCTTGGACACAAAGGCGGCGACGAGCTCACGACCTGTCACGTTGTCCCGAAAATATCTTCGGCGGAAGTTAGGTGGGTTCGGCGGAAGGCTAAGGGACTTAATTGTCTAGACTAGACCTCTGTCTACCCCTGTGTTGGGAATTGCGTGAAGATATTTTATTGAAGTGAAACTTCTTTAGAATCGTTGTGATTTCAAAATGGATGCAACGGAAAAAACGACAGGTAAGAGACACAGATATAAGAAAGAATGAGACAGTGATGTGCATACTATTTTATAAATAAACTTTGTAATTATCTTACCCTTGTTTCATCTCATTCTCTTGTCAATTTACTGAAGTTTCACTTCTATCGTGTGTGAATCGAACACATATTTTTTTTTTAACTGAAACTACGACGACGGTACCACACCCGGCTCACACTTGACGCGTCCCCTAGAAGCTGCAGGAGCGCTGCGAAGGCCACCAGCGCAGCGCCGCGTCGCTGGAGGAGCGCTGCGCGTCGCTGAAGGGCACTGTGGAGCAGCTGTCCGCGGCGCTGCAGAGGGCCGCCGCCGCCGAGGGCGAGCTGCGCGCCGAGCTGACCAAGACTCAGCGGATGCTCAACGACGCCAGGGGCCACGAGCAGAACGCGCTCGAGAAGCTCAGGCAGATGCAGAAGAATGTTGGTAAGTCTCTGCTGCAGTGTCTTCAGCGATTCGTATTGTGTTATGCTTACTGAGTGAGGCCTTACTCAGTAAGCATAATAGAATACGGCCAATGTGGCCTTACTGACACAGCACATGCTGAGCTAAGCATAATACAATACGGCCAATATGGCCATACTCACACAGCACATGCTGAGCTAAGCATAATACAATACGGCCAATGTGGCCTTACTGACACATCACATGCTGAGCTAAGCATAATACAATACGGCCAATATGGCCATACTCACACAGCACATGCTGAGCTAAGCATAATACAATACGGCCAATATGGCCATACTCACACAGCACATGCTGAGCTAAGCATAATACAATACGGCCAATATGGACATACTCACACAGCACATGCTGAGCTAAGCATAATACAATACGGCCAATATGGCCATACTCACACAGCACATGCTGAGCTAAGCATAATACAATACGGCCAATATGACCATACTGACACAGCACATGCTGAGCTAATGAAATGCAACCTTTTTATAATTTGAACTTAATATTTACTTATACTTTCATATACATGAACTGCTTGTGCTGAATAAATGTTTGTTTCTGTTATTTTTTTTTTGACGACTTCCGTGGACAAGTGGCGTGAACACTGGTTTTCAAGGTGTCGCCATCTTGAGGTCCCGGGTTCGATTCCCGGTCGGGTCAATGTAGGAAAACAACTTTTTCTACATTTTCTCCGGTCTGGGTGTTTGTGGTGTCTTCGTTGTTTCCGATTCCCATACCTCAAGTGCTTTAGCATCTTGGATCAATGTATGTGATGGTGTCCCTATCTATAAATAATAATAATAAATATCTTCACGCAATTCCTAATACAGGGGTAGACAGAGGTCTAGTCTAGACAGTTAGGTCCCTTCGACCCACCTTCCACCGAAGATATTGTCGAGGCAACGTGACATGTGGTGAGCCCGTCTCCGTCTTTATGTCCAAGCCAACGATGTAATTCGTACATAAATTTTTGAAAAACTTATTGGTACTGCCACCTGGAGATCGAACTCGGGTCTCTTGACTCGAAATTCCGACCATCCAACCACTCGGCTATCGTGACTTATCCCTATCTATATATGTATTTATTTATTCTATTCTATTCTACGCTTGGCAAGCGGATTGATTCTGATATTACGTCGCCCCTTAGACGCTGCTCGCCACTCTGCTTTATTTTGATCTTGTTTTTCGAAACGGTGATCCCGCCATCATTCTGCATCTATTGCCATCTAAAGACTTTCCATCCGTATCAACTTTATTGGCAACAGGTGCGTTAGCGTCTCTTGAGAAAGAGATTGGTCGAAATGAGATGTTAATTATTCCATCCTTGGCCTTTTCGAACCGTCGGATTCGGAGCCAACTTTATAGCCCGAACTAAATTAACTTTATACGGACTTTAATATATATATATATATATATATATATATATATATATATATATATATATATATATATATATATATATATATACATATATATACATACATATATATACATATATACATATACATATATATATATATATATATATATATATATATATATATATATATATATATATATATATATATATGTGTATATGTATATATATATATATGTGTATATGTATATATATATATATATGTATATATATATATATATATATATATATATATATATATATATATATATATATATATATATATATATATATATATATATATATATATATATATATATATTAGCATAGCCTTCCGCCGAACCCACCTAACTTCCGCCGAAGATATTTTCGGGACAACGTGACAGGTCGTGAGCTCGTCGCCGCCTCTATGTCAAGCCAACGATGTAATGCGTACGTAAGTTTTTTTTAAAACTCATTGGTACTGCCACCTGGGTATCGAACTCGGGTCTCTTGACTCGAAATTCCGACCATCCAACCACTCGGCTATCGTGACTTATATAGTTTAAGTTAATATAAATATCGGGTGTATGTATAGTGTCTATATGTTTTAATAAACATAATAATTCATAAACGGAAACAAAATTATGTTAATATTCGTAATACTTATTAACTAAAAAAAAATCAAGTCACGATAACCACGATAGTGACCGAGAGACGAGTTCGCTCCCCATGTGGTCGGCTCGTACCAAAGGCTTTTTTCAAAAACTTATATACGAATTATATAGATGGCTTGGACATTGAGAAGGCAACGGGCTCACCACCTGCCACGTTGTCCCGAAAATATCTTCGGTGGAAGGTGGTCGAAACTTATTAACTAAAACTACTATAATAGTACCATGCCACGAGGAGTAGGGCTCTACGATTATAGTCAATATTAGTTAATGAGTATTAGCAACATATACATATATACATATACATATATATATATATATATATATATATATATATATATATATACATACATATATACATATATATATATACATATATATATATATATATATATATATATATATATATATATATATATATATATATATATATATATATATATATATATATATATATATGTATATATATATATATATATATATATATATATATATATATATATATATATATATATATATATATATATATATATATATATATATATATATATATATATATATACATATATATATATATATATATATATATATATATATATATATATATATATACATATATATATATATATATATATATATATATATATATATATATATATATATATATATATATATATAAAGTTATAAAAGCATATGTCGAGTACCAATAGCAAATATCCATGTCGTGCCAAATGAAACGGTACTGTCTCAGCATAATGTCACGATATTAACCGTAACGCTGACTTCCAGCTAGTACCTACCTAATTGCGTACCTAAACATATGCCGACTGTAGATTTTTTATGTTCTGTGCGATCTTTATTAAATCGTATGTCCAAATAAAAAACGGAACCCTTACTAGTTGTATCGTCGTTGTTTTCAATCCTATAATACATAATAGCTTTTGCTACATACTTTGAGATCAAGGCAACATATGTAATGTTGTCCCTATTTATGTATTTATTTATTAATTATTATTATTATTATAAAAAATATTATACAAAACATTGTTGTATAACAGCATGCTGTGAAAATGAGCGACTAGTGCTATCGGAAAAGTTGGATAGCGCTAAGACCGCTTTGAGTGAATTGAAACGAGTGAATTCCACCTTGGAGGACCAAGTGCACAGGCTTACCAATCAGCTGGCGAATCTCGAAGTGCAAAGGTATGCAATGGTTTTATTTTATTAGTTGGTAAATTACTTTAAATATATAACTTGCGTTGTTGCGTTTTGACCGCGGTAATTCATATGTCGCAGAATCAAGGCAGTGGGAACGGTCATCTTTCTGTATCGAACCTACCGCGTTTCCACCCATTTAGATCAGTTTTCTGATATGGCTCAAGACGGATCTAACAACGAGTTGCCTCACGTGGGCTACCCTACGCCGACAAATATAATATGTATATCCGAAGCTTTCGAGAACAATGTTATATTTACAAATACCATTTTATTTGTTTTCTAAATATCGAACTAGGTATTATTCTATAAACACGATAGCCGTGTGGTTGGGTGATCGGAATTCGAGCCAAGAGATCCGATTTCGATCCCCAGGTGGTGGGCTCGTACCAATGGGTTTTTTCAGAAAATTATTAATTAATAATTATTTCACTATTCATGTATACACAATATTTTTTTAAAGATTACTAGCAAATGCCGAATAACATTACTAGTATTCCTGTTAACCACTCCAATTAAGCTGCAATGCTTGTGTCTGGAGTTGGTTTACGTCAATAGTCGAATGGCGGGGCCCGAACCTGCGACGTTATGTTTCGCAGTCCGCACCCTAAACCATTAGACTATTGCCGCTATAATAAACAGAGAAACAAAAAAAACTAAAAATGTGTACAAAGGCACAGCTTATTTCAAATTGAAATAAAAGCAGGCCTATTACTGGAAAACTTATAATAGGAGCAAACTAGTGTGCAATACAAACAGTATATTGTTTTACATTATGGAACTACTGTTTTACATTTTTTTATGGAAAAGGGAGGCAAACGAGCAGGTGGCTCACCGATGCTAAGTGATTACCGCCGCCCAGAAACACCAGAGAGAAAAATACCAAAGGCATAGCAGACGCGTTGCCGGCCTTAGGGTGACAGCCCCCCTCCCCTCAGAATTAGGGTAGGGGAGTGTGTGGGCCTCCGGTTATCTGCACTCACTAGAGTAGAAGTTTGTTAGACTTCTACTTCTGGCCGGTATTCTGTGAGGTCGTGGTACTTCCCCGGTCGAGCCGGCCTATTCATGCAACAACAAAAGCTGATGCGTGGCTCTACCACTGTTGACTAACTAAATTAACTGTCAATTAAACATACTTACATATTCATATACATGAAAACGCACATACACGTACATGTATACGTTTATACACATATTCAATATACATACATAATCGCTAATTTATACATATATGCTTAATACTATAGTGTGTACCAACTTCTTAAAAGAAAGACACCTAGTTAGCCTCACGGATTACAGAAGTTTTTTAATATGGGATCTACAAATGTACCAGGAGGATGAATAAAAGAGAACCGACCACGCAAGTAGGGAGGGGGTAGTGGGTTGTGTAACATTTTATAAAGGAAGCACAGAATTTGAGTGTGAGAGAGAACGGATTAAGGAGCCACATGAGCGGCTTGCGATTAAAAGAGACATAAAAAGAGAGAAGAATACATAAGTTTTATAAGCGCTCAAGTTTATTTAGTTGATCCTCTGTTGCATCCAATAAAGATCCATACAAAACAAAAAGAAATCCATCTCCATAATCCAATAAAGGCCTGATCTGCGTTTGGACGAGAGAAATCTTTTTTGACTTGTGTACGATTTACATCGGCTTGGACAAAAAGACGGCGATGGGCTGTCACGTTGTTTCAAAAATGTCTTTGGTGGAAGGTGGGTTTAAAGGACAAGGTGGATAGACAGAGACATAGATAATAATAAAAATTTATTTATTTCTTAGAATATGGTATCATAACGTCTTTTCCGGACGGATTCTACCATAATTAGCGTATATTTTTTTTATAAAATATAAAGAAATACGTTTATTATAATTCATTATAAATTCCTTTAGAAATATTAAATGTTATGTTAATTAACAATTTATGATGTCGCGATGATGTTATATAAAATAAAATTGGCGTTGTTGAGCAAACTGTGGATGGTGTTTTCGGGGTCGCTCGTACATAAAGAGTGCGTATTCCTATGACATGCAGTACACATGCAGCATTCATGCAGTACCAGCAGCTGAAGATACGCCTCTAGTTTGCATAAGACTCGGTAAATTTTATAGATCGGGACTGGAGTCGCAGTTGCGTATGACCACGTGGGATGGCAAAGAGAGCGGCGACAGCGAGCTGGAGCGCGAACTGCACGCGCTGCGCGTCGCGCAGGTACTGCGGTGTGCACGCTGCGCGTCGCAATGGTACTGCGGTGTGCACGCTGCGGGCGGTCGCGCAGGTACTGCGGTGTGCACGCTGCGGGCGGTCGCGCAGGTACTGCGGTGCACGCTGCGGGTCGCGCAGGTACTGCGGTGCACGCTGCGGGTCGCGCAGGTACTGCGGTGTGCAGGCTGCGCGTCGCGCAGGTACTGCGGTGTGCACGCTGCGGGCGGTCGCGCAGGTACTGCGGTGTGCACGCTGCGGGTCGCGCAGGTACTGCGGTGCACGCTGCGGGTCGCGCAGGTACTGCGGTGTGCGCTGCGCGTCGCGCAGGTACTGCGGTGTGCACGCTGCGGGCGGTCGCGCAGGTACTGCAGTGTGCACGCTGCGGGTCGCGCAGGTACTGCGGTGCACGCTGCGCGTCGCAATGGTACTGCGGTGTGCACGCTGCGCGTCGGCGCAGGTACTGCAGTGTGCACGCTGCGCGTCAGCGCAGGTACTGCAGTGTGCACGCTGCGCGTCAGCGCAGGTACTGCGGTGTGCGCGCTGCGCGTCGCAATGGTACTGCGGTGCACGCTGCGGGCGGTCGCGCAGGTACTGCGGTGTGCGCGCTGCGCGTCGCGCAGGTACTGCGGTGTGCGCGCTGCGCGTCGCGCAGGTACTGCAGTGTGCACGCTGCGCGTCGCAATGGTACTGCGGTGCACGCTGCGCGTCAGCGCAGGTACTGCGGTGTGCACGCTGCGCATCGCGCAGGTACTGCGGTGTGCACGCTGCGCGTCGCGCAGGTACTGCAGTGTGCACGCTGCGCGTCGGCGCAGGTACTGCGGTGTGCACGATGCGGGTCGCACAGGTACTGCGGTGTGCACGCTGCGGGTCGCACGGATACTTGTGGTGTGCACGCTGCGGGTCGCACAGGTACTGCGGTGTGCGCTGCGGGCGGTCGCGCAGGCCTGCGGTGTGCACGCTGCGCGTCGCGCAGGTACTGCGGTGTGCGCGCTGCGCGTCGCGCAGGTACTGCGGTGTGCGCGCTGCGCGTCAGCGCAGGTACTGCGGTGTGCGCGCTGCGCGTCAGCGCAGGTACTGCGGTGTGCACGCTGCGCGTCGCGCAGGTACTGCGGTGTGCACGCTGCGCGTCGCAATGGTACTGCGGTGTGCGCTGCGCGTCGCGCGGGTACTGCAGTGTGCACGCTGCGCGTCGCGCGGGTACTGCGGTGTGCACGCTGCGGGTCGCGCAGGTACTGCCGGTGTGCACGCTGCGGGTCGCGCAGGTACTGCGGTGTGCACGCTGCGGGTCGCGCAGGTACTGCGGTGTGCACGCTGCGCGTCGCAATGGTACTGCGGTGTGCACGCTGCGCATCGCGCAGGTACTGCAGTGTGCACGCTGCGCGTCGCAATGGTACTGCGGTGTGCACGCTGCGCGTCGCAATGGTACTGCGGTGTGCACGCTGCGCGTCGCGCAGGTACTGCGGTGTGCACGCTGCGCGTCGCGCAGGTACTGCAGTGTGCGCTGCGCGTCGCAATGGTACTGCGGTGTGCACGCTGCGGGTCGCGCAGGTACTGCGGTGTGCGCTGCGCGTCGCGCAGGTACTGCGGTGTGCACGCTGCGGGTCGCGCAGGTACTGCGGTGTGCGCTGCGCGTCGCGCAGGTACTGCGGTGTGCACGCTGCGGGTCGCGCAGGTACTGCGGTGTGCACGCTGCGCGTCGCAATGGTACTGCGGTGTGCGCTGCGCGTCGCGCAGGTACTGCAGTGTACGCTGCGCGTCGCAATGGTACTGCGGTGTGCACGCTGCGCGTCGCGCGGGTACTGCGGTGTGCGCTGCGCGTCGCGCAGGTACTGCGGTAATGCACGCTGCGCGTCGCAATGGTACTGCGGTGTGCACGCTGCGGGTCGCGCAGGTACTGCGGTAATGCACGCTGCGCATCGCGCAGGTACTGCGGTGTGCGCACGCTGCGCGTCGCGCAGGTACTGCCGGTGTGCACGCTGCGGGTCGCGCAGGTACTACGGTGTGCACGCTGCGCGCGTCGCAATGGTACTGCGGTGTGCGCTGCGCGTCGCAATGGTACTGCGGTGTGCACGCTGCGGGTCGCGCAGGTACTGCGGTGTGCACGCTGCGGGTCGCGCAGGTACTGCGGTGTGCACGCTGCGCGTCGCAATGGTACTGCGGTGTGCACGCTGCGCGTCGCAATGGTACTGCGGTGTGCGCTGCGCGTCGCAATGGTACTGCGGTGTGCACGCTGCGGGTCGCGCAGGTACTGCGGTGTGCACGCTGCGGGTCGCGCAGGTACTGCGGTGTGCACGCTGCGCGTCGCAATGGTACTGCGGTGTGCACGCTGCGGGTCGCGCAGGTACTGCGGTGTGCACGCTGCGGGTCGCGCAGGTACTGCGGTGTGCGCTGCGCGTCGCGCAGGTACTGCAGTGTGCACGCTGCGCGTCCGCGCAGGTACTGCAGTGTGCACGCTGCGGGTCGCGCAGGTACTGCGGTGTGCACGCTGCGCGTCGCGCAGGTACTGCGGTGTGCACGCTGCGCGTCGCGCAGGTACTGCGGTGTGCGCGCTGCGCGTCGCGCAGGTACTGCGGTGTGCACGCTGCGCGTCGCAATGGTACTGCGGTGTGCACGCTGCGGGT
This sequence comes from Sericinus montela, assembly GCA_029286605.1. Classification (NCBI taxonomy): domain Eukaryota; kingdom Metazoa; phylum Arthropoda; class Insecta; order Lepidoptera; family Papilionidae; genus Sericinus; species Sericinus montela. Next base: position 16,757,073 of record JAGSMR010000015.1, read on the forward strand.
CGCGCAGGTACTGCGGTGTGCACGCTGCGGGTCGCGCAGGTACTGCGGTGTGCGCTGCGCGTCGCGCAGGTACTGCAGTGTGCGCTGCGCGTCGCAATGGTACTGCGGTGTGCACGCTGCGGGTCGCGCAGGTACTGCGGTAATGCACGCTGCGCGTCGCAATGGTACTGCGGTGTGCACGCTGCGGGTCGCGCAGGTACTGCGGTGTGCACGCTGCGGGTCGCGCAGGTACTGCGGTGTGCGCTGCGCGTCGCGCAGGTACTGCGGTGTGCACGCTGCGCGTCGCGCAGGTACTGCAGTGTACGCTGCGCGTCGCAATGGTACTGCGGTGTGCGCACGCTGCGCGTCGCGCAGGTACTGCGGTGTGCACGCTGCGGGTCGCGCAGGTACTGCGGTGTGCACACTGCGCGTCGCGCAGGTACTGCGGTGTGCACGCTGCGGGTCGCGCAGGTACTGCGGTGTACGCTGCGCGTCGCAGTAGTACTGCGGTGTGCACGCTGCGCGTCGCAATGGTACTGCAGTGTGCACGCTGCGTCGCGCAGGTACTACGGTGTGCACGCTGCGTCGCGCAGGTACTGCGGTAATGCACGCTGCGCGTCAGCGCAGGTACTGCGGTAATGCACGCTGCGCGTCGCAATGGTACTGCGGTGTGCACGCTGCGCATCGCGCAGGTACTGCGGTAATGCACGCTGCGCGTCGCAATGGTACTGCAGTGTGCACGCTGCGCGTCGCAATGGTACTGCGGTGTGCACGCTGCGCGTCGCAATGGTACTGCGGTGTGCACGCTGCGCGTCGCAGTAGTACTGCGGTGTGCACGCTGCGCGTCGCAATGGTACTGCGGTGTGTGCACGCTGCGCGTCGCAATGGTACTGCGGTGTGCACGCTGCGCATCGCGCAGGTACTGCAGTGTACGCTGCGCGTCGCAATGGTACTGCGGTGTGCGCGCTGCGCGTCGCAATGGTACTGCGGTGTGTGCACGCTGCGCATCGCGCAGGTACTGCGGTAATGCACGCTGCGCGTCGCAATGGTACTGCGGTGTGCACGCTGCGCGTCGCGCAGGTACTGCGGTGTGCACGCTGCGCGTCGCAATGGTACTGCGGTGTGCACGCTGCGGGTCGCGCAGGTACTGCGGTAATGCACGCTGCGCGTCGCGCAGGTACTGCGGTGTGCACGCTGCGCGTCGCGCAGGTACTGCGGTGTGCGCGCTGCGCGTCGCGCAGGTACTGCGGTGTGCGCGCTGCGGGCGGTCGCGCGCAGGTACTGCGATGTGCACGCTGCGCGTCAGCGCAGGTACTGCGGTGTGCGCACGCTGCGCGTCGCGCGCAGGTACTGCGGTGTGTGCACGCTGCGCGTCGCAATGGTACTGCGGTGTGTGCACGCTGCGCATCGCGCAGGTACTGCAGTGTGCACGCTGCGCGTCGCGCAGGTACTGCGGTGTGCACGCTGCGCGTCGCAATGGTACTGCGGTGTGCACGCTGCGCATCGCGCAGGTACTGCGGTGTGCACGCTGCGCGTCGCGCAGGTACTGCGGTGTGTGCACGCTGCGCATCGCGCAGGTACTGCGGTGTGTGCACGCTGCGCGTCGCGCAGGTACTGCGGTGTGCACGCTGCGGGTCGCGCAGGTACTGCGGTGTGTGCACGCTGCGCGTCGCGCAGGTACTGCAGTGTACGCTGCGCGTCGCGCGCAGGTACTGCGGTGTGTGCACGCTGCGCGTCGCGCAGGTACTGCGGTGTGCACGCTGCGCGCGTCGCGCAGGTACTGCGGTGTGCACGCTGCGCGTCGCGCAGGTACTACGGTGTGCACGCTGCGCGTCGCAATGGTACTGCGGTGTGCACGCTGCGCGTCGCGCAGGTACTGCGGTGTGTGCACGCTGCGCGTCGCGCAGGTACTGCCGGTGTGCACGCTGCGTCGCGCAGGTACTGCGGTGTGTGCACGCTGCGCGTCGCAATGGTACTGCAGTGTGCACGCTGCGCGTCGCGCAGGTACTGCGGTGTACGCTGCGCGTCGCGCAGGTACTGCGGTGTGCACGCTGCGCGTCGCGCAGGTACTGCGGTGTGCGCACGCTGCGCGTCGCGCAGGTACTGCAGTGTGCACGCTGCGCGTCGCGCAGGTACTGCGGTGTGTGCGCGCTGCGCGTCGCGCAGGTACTGCGGTGTACGCTGCGGGCGGTCGCGCAGGTACTGCAGTGTACGCTGCGCGTCGGCGCAGGTACTGCGGTAATGCACGCTGCGCGTCGCGCAGGTACTGCGGTGTGTGCACGCTGCGTCGCGCAGGTACTGCGGTGTGTGCACGCTGCGCGTCGCGCGGGTACTGCGGTGTGTGCACGCTGCGCGTCGCGCAGGTACTGCGGTGTGTGCACGCTGCGGGCGGTCGCGCAGGTACTGCAGTGTGCACGCTGCGCGTCGCGCAGGTACTGCGGTGCACGCTGCGCGTCGCAATGGTACTGCGGTGTGTGCACGCTGCGCGTCGCGCAGGTACTGCGGTGTGCACGCTGCGGGCGGTCGCGCAGGTACTGCAGTGTGCACGCTGCGGGCGGTCGCGCAGGTACTGCAGTGTACGCTGCGCGTCGCGCAGGTACTGCGGTGTACGCTGCGCGTCGCAATGGTACTGCGGTGTGTGCACGCTGCGCGTCGCAATGGTACTGCGGTGTGCACGCTGCGGGTCGCGCAGGTACTGCGGTGTGCACGCTGCGGGCGGTCGCGCAGGTACTGCGGTGTGTGCACGCTGCGCGTCGCGCAGGTACTGCGGTGTGCACGCTGCGGGTCGCGCAGGTACTGCGGTGTGCGCTGCGTCGCGCAGGTACTGCAGTGTGCACGCTGCGCGCGTCGCAATGGTACTGCGGTGTGCACGCTGCGCGTCGCAATGGTACTGCGGTGTGCACGCTGCGCGTCAGCGCAGGTACTGCGGTGTGTGCACGCTGCGCGTCGCAATGGTACTGCGGTGTGCACGCTGCGCGTCGCAGTAGTACTGCGGTGTGCACGCTGCGCGTCGCGCGGGTACTGCGGTGTGCACGCTGCGCGTCGCGCAGGTACTGCAGTGTGCGCTGCGCGTCAGCGCAGGTACTGCAGTGTGCGCTGCGCGTCGCGCAGGTACTGCGGTGTGCACGCTGCGCGTCGCAGTGGTACTGCGGTGTGCACGCTGCGCGTCGCGCAGGTACTGCGGTGTGCACGCTGCGCGCGTCGCAATGGTACTGCGGTGTGCACGCTGCGTCGCGCAGGTACTGCGGTGTGCACGCTGCGCGTCGGCACCAGGTACTGCGGTGCACGCTGCGCGTCGGCGCAGGTACTGCCGGTGTGCACGCTGCGCGTCGCAATGGTACTGCGGTGTGCGCTGCGCGTCGCGCGGGTACTGCGGTGTGCGCTGCGCGTCGCGCAGGTACTGCAGTGTGCGCTGCGCGTCGCGCGGTACTGCGGTGTGCACGCTGCGCGTCGCAGTAGTACTGCGGTGTGCACGCTGCGCGTCGCGCAGGTACTGGTGGTGTGCACGCTGCGCGTCGGCACCAGGTACTGCGGTGTGCGCTGCGCGTCGCGCAGTACTGCGGTGTGCACGCTGCGCGTCGCGCAGGTACTACAGTGTGCACGCTGCGCGTCGCAATGGTACTGCGGTGTGCACGCTGCGCGCGTCGCGCAGGTACTGCGGTAATGCACGCTGCGCGTCGCGCGCAGGTACTGCGGTGTGCACGCTGCGCGTCGCGCGGGTACTGCGGTAATGCACGCTGCGCGTCGCAAAGGTACTGCGGTGTGCGCTGCGCGTCGCAGTAGTACTGCGGTGTGCACGCTGCGCGTCGCGCGCAGGTACTGCGGTGTGCGCTGCGCGTCGCGCGGGTACTGCAGTGTGCGCTGCGCGTCGCGCAGGTACTGCGAATGTGCACGCTGCGCGTCGCGCAGGTACTGCGGTGTACGCTGCGCGTCGCAATGGTACTGCGGTGTACGCTGCGCGTCGCGCGGGTACTGCGGTGTACGCTGCGCGTCGCGCGCAGGTACTGCAGTGTACGCTGCGCGTCGCGCAGTACTGCGGTGTGTGCACGCTGCGCGTCAGCGCAGGTACTGCGGTAATGCACGCTGCGCGTCGCGCAGGTACTGCGGTAATGCACGCTGCGCATCGCGCAGGTACTGCGGTGTGCGCACGCTGCGCGTCGCGCAGGTACTGCAGTGTGCACGCTGCGCGTCGCGCGGGTACTGCGGTGTGCGCTGCGGGCGGTCGCGCAGGTACTGCGGTGTGCACGCTGCGCGTCGCGCAGGTACTGCAGTGTGCACGCTGCGGGTCGCGCAGGTACTGCGGTGTGCACGCTGCGGGCGGTCGCGCAGGTACTGCGGTGTGCACGCGCTGCGCGTCAGCGCAGGTACTGCCGGTGTGCACGCTGCGCGTCGCGCAGGTACTGCGGTGTGCGCTGCGCGTCGCGCGGGTACTGCGGTGTGCACGCTGCGCGTCCGCGCAGGTACTGCGGTGTGCACGCTGCGCGTCGCGCAGGTACTGCGGTGTGCGCGCTGCGCGTCGCGCAGGTACTGCGGTGTGCGCGCTGCGCGTCGCGCGGGTACTGCAGTGTGCACGCTGCGCGTCGCGCAGGTGCTGCGGTGTGCACGCTGCGGGCGGTCGCGCAGGTACTGCCGGTGTGCACGCTGCGTCGCGCAGGTACTGCGGTGTGCACGCTGCGCGTCGCGCGGGTACTGCGGTGTGCGCTGCGCGTCGCGCGGGTACTGCGGTGTGCACGCTGCGCGTCGCGCAGGTACTGCCGGTGTGCACGCTGCGCGTCGCGCAGGTACTGCGGTGTGCACGCTGCGGGCGGTCAGCGCAGGTACTGCGGTGTGCACGCTGCGCGTCAGCGCAGGTACTGCGAATGTGCACGCTGCGCGTCGCAATGGTACTGCGGTGTGCACGCTGCGCGTCGCGCAGGTACTGCGGTGTGCGCGCTGCGGGTCGCGCAGGTACTGCGGTGTGCACGCTGCGGGCGGTCAGCGCAGGTACTGCGGTGTGCACGCTGCGCATCGCGCAGGTACTGCGGTAATGCACGCTGCGCGTCGCAATGGTACTGCGGTGTGCACGCTGCGCGCGTCGCAATGGTACTGCGGTGTGCACGCTGCGGGTCGCGCAGGTACTGCGGTGTGCACGCTGCGGGCGGTCGCGCAGGTACTGCGGTGTGCACGCTGCGCGCGTCGCGCAGTACTGCGGTGTGCACGCTGCACGCTGCGGGCAGTCGCGCAGGTACTGCGGTGTGCGCGCTGCGGGTCGCGCAGGTACTGCGGTGTGCACGCTGCGCGTCGCAATGGTACTGCGGTGTGCGCTGCGCGTCAGCGCAGGTACTGCGGTGTGCGCGCTGCGGGCGGTCGCGCAGGTACTGCGGTGTGCGCGCTGCGCGTCAGCGCAGGTACTGCGGTGTGCGCACGCTGCGCGTCGCGCAGGTACTGCGGTGTGCACGCTGCGCGTCGCAATGGTACTGCGGTGTGCACGCGCTGCGCGTCGCAATGGTACTGCGGTGTGTGCACGCTGCGCGTCGCGCAGGTACTGCGGTGTGCACGCTGCGCGTCGCGCAGGTACTGCGGTGTGCGCTGCGCGTCGGCGCAGGTACTGCGGTGTGCGCATGCGCGTCGCGCAGGTACTGCGGTGTGTGCACGCTGCGGGCGGTCGCGCAGGTACTGCAGTGTGCACGCTGCGCGTCGCGCAGGTACTGCGGTGTGCGCGCTGCGCGTCAGCGCAGGTACTGCCGGTGTGCACGCTGCGTCGCGCAGGTACTGCCGGTGTGCACGCTGCGCGTCGCGCAGGTACTGCGGTGGCGCACGCTGCGCGTCGCGCAGGTACTGCGGTGTGCACGCTGCGCGTCGCGCAGGTACTGCGAATGTGCACGCTGCGCGCGTCGCGCAGGTACTGCGGTAATGCACGCTGCGCATCGCGCAGGTACTGCGGTGTGCAGGCTGCGCGTCGCGCAGGTACTGCCGGTGTGCACGCTGCGGGCGGTCAGCGCAGGTACTGCGGTGTGCACGCTGCGCGTCGCGCAGGTACTGCAGTGTGCACGCTGCGGGTCGCGCAGGTACTGCGGTGTGCACGCTGCGCGCGTCGCGCAGGTACTGCCGGTGTGCACGCTGCGCGTCAGCGCAGGTACTGCGGTGTGCACGCTGCGCGTCGAAAAGGTACTGCGGTGTGCACGCTGCGCGTCGACCAGGTACTGCGGTGTGCACGCTGCGGGTCGCGCAGGTACTGCGGTAATGCACGCTGCGGGCGGTCGCGCAGGTACTGCGGTGGCGCACGCTGCGCGTCAGCGCAGGTACTGCGGTATTACACGCTGCGCGTCGCAATGGTACTGCGGTGTGCACGCTGCGCGTCGCAATGGTACTGCGGTGTGCGCGCTGCGGGTCGCGCAGGTACTGCGGTGTGCACGCTGCGGGCGATCGCGCAGGTACTGCCGGTGTGCACGCTGCGCGTCGCGCAGGTACTGCGGTGTGCACGCTGCGCGTCGCGCAGGTACTACGGTGTGCGCTGCGCGTCGCAAAGGTACTGCGGTGTGCACGCTGCGCGTCGCGCAGGTACTGCGGTGTGCACGCTGCGCGTCGCGCAGGTACTGCGGTGTGCACGCTGCGGGCGGTCGCGCAGGTACTGCGGTGTGCACGCTGCGCGTCGCGCAGGTACTGCGGTGTGCACGCTGCGGGTCGCGCAGGTACTGCGGTGTGCACGCTGCGGGCGGTCAGCGCAGGTACTGCGGTGCACGCTGCGCGTCGCAAAGGTACTGCGGTGTGCACGCTGCGCGTCGCAAAGGTACTGCGGTGTGCACGCTGCGCGTCGCGCAGGTACTGCGGTGTGCACGCTGCGGGCGGTCGCGCAGGTACTGCGGTGTGCACGCTGCGGGTCGCGCAGGTACTGCGGTGTGCACGCTGCGCGTCGCGCAGGTACTGCGGTGTGCACGCTGCGGGCGGTCGCGCAGGTACTGCGGTGTGCACGCTGCGCGTCGCAAAGGTACTGCGGTGTGCACGCTGCGCGTCGCAAAGGTACTGCGGTGTGCACGCTGCGCGTCGCAAAGGTACTGCGGTGTACGCTGCGCGTCGCAAAGGTACTGCGGTGTACGCTGCGCGTCGCGCAGGTACTGCAGTGTGCACGCTGCGGGCGGTCGCGCAGGTACTGCGGTGCACGCTGCGCGTCGCAAAGGTACTGCGGTGTGCGCTGCGCGTCGCGCAGGTACTGCAGTGTGCACGCTGCGGGCGGTCGCGCAGGTACTGCAGTGTGCACGCTGCGGGTCGCGCAGGTACTGCGGTGTGTGCACGCTGCGGGTCGCGCAGGTACTGCGGTGTGCACGTTGCGCGTCGCGCAGGTACTGCGGTGCACGCTGCGGGTCGCGCAGGTACTGCGGTGCACGCTGCGGGTCGCACAGGTACTGCGGTGTGCACGCTGCGCGTCGCAATGGTACTGCGGTGTGTGCACGCTGCGGGTCGCGCAGGTACTGCGGTGTGCACGCTGCGGGTCGCACAGGTACTGCGGTGTTCATGCTGCGGGTCGCGCAGGTACTGCGGTGTGCACGCTGCGGGTCGCGCAGGTACTGCGGTGCACGCTGCGGGTCGCGCAGGTACTGGTGGTGTGCACGCTGCGGGTCGCACAGGTACTGCGGTGTGCACGCTGCGCGTCGCAATGGTACTGCGGTGTGCACGCTGCGCGTCGCAATGGTACTGCGGTGTGCACGCTGCGCGTCGCAATGGTACTGCGGTGTGCACGCTGCGCGTCGCAATGGTACTGCGGTGTGCACGCTGCGCGTCGCGCAGGTACTGGTGGTGTGCACGTTGCGCGTCGCGCAGGTACTGCGGTGTGCACGCTGCGGGTCGCGCAGGTACTGGTGGTGTGCACGCTGCGGGTCGCGCAGGTACTGGTGGTGTGCACGTTGCGCGTCGCGCAGGTACTGGTGGTGTGCACGCTGCGGGTCGCGCAGGTACTGGTGGTGTGCACGTTGCGCGTCGCGCAGGTACTGCGGTGCACGCTGCGGGTCGCGCAGGTACTGGTGGTGTGCACGTTGCGCGTCGCGCAGGTACTGGTGGTGTGCACGTTGCGCGTCGCGCAGGTACTGGTGGTGTGCACGTTGCGCGTCGCGCAGGTACTGGTGGTGTGCACGCTGCGGGTCGCGCAGGTACTGGTGGTGTGCACGTTGCGCGTCGCGCAGGTACTGGTGGTGTGCACGCTGCGCGTCGCGCAGGTACTGCGGTGCACGCTGCGCGTCGCGCAGGTACTGCGGTGCACGCTGCGCGTCGCAATGGTACTGCGGTGTGCACGCTGCGCGTCGCGCAGGTACTGCGGTGTGCACGCTGCGCGTCGCAATGGTACTGCGGTGTGCACGCTGCGCGTCGCAATGGTACTGCGGTGTGCACGCTGCGGGTCGCGCAGGTACTGGTGGTGTGCACGCTGCGCGTCGCAATGGTACTGCGGTGTGCACGCTGCGCGTCGCAATGGTACTGCGGTGTGCACGCTGCGCGTCGCAATGGTACTGCGGTGTGCACGCTGCGCGTCGCAATGGTACTGCGGTGTGCACGCTGCGCGTCGCGCAGGTACTGGTGGTGTGCACGTTGCGCGTCGCGCAGGTACTGGTGGTGTGCACGTTGCGCGTCGCGCAGGTACTGCGGTGCACGCTGCGCGTCGCAATGGTACTGCGGTGTGCACGCTGCGCGTCGCAATGGTACTGCGGTGTGCACGCTGCGGGTCGCGCAGGTACTGGTGGTGTGCACGTTGCGCGTCGCGCAGGTACTGGTGGTGTGCACGTTGCGCGTCGCGCAGGTACTGCGGTGCACGCTGCGCGTCGCAATGGTACTGCGGTGTGCACGCTGCGCGTCGCAATGGTACTGCGGTGTGCACGCTGCGGGTCGCGCAGGTACTGGTGGTGTGCACGCTGCGCGTCGCAATGGTACTGCGGTGTGCACGCTGCGCGTCGCAATGGTACTGCGGTGTGCACGCTGCGCGTCGCGCAGGTACTGGTGGTGTGCACGCTGCGCGTCGCAATGGTACTGCGGTGTGCACGCTGCGCGTCGCAATGGTACTGCGGTGTGCACGCTGCGCGTCGCAATGGTACTGCGGTGTGCACGCTGCGGGTCGCGCAGGTACTGCGGTGTGCACGCTGCGCGTCGCAAAGGTACTGCGGTGTGCACGCTGCGCGTCGCAATGGTACTGCGGTGTGCACGCTGCGCGTCGCGCAGGTACTGGTGGTGTGCACGTTGCGCGTCGCGCAGGTACTGGTGGTGTGCACGTTGCGCGTCGCGCAGGTACTGGTGGTGTGCACGCTGCGGGTCGCGCAGGTACTGCGGTGCACGCTGCGCGTCGCGCAGGTACTGCGGTGTGCACGCTGCGCGTCGCGCAGGTACTGGTGGTGTGCACGCTGCGCGTCGCAAAGGTACTGCGGTGTGCACGCTGCGCGTCGCAAAGGTACTGCGGTGTGCACGCTGCGCGTCGCAAAGGTACTGCGGTGTGCACGCTGCGCGTCGCAAAGGTACTGCGGTGTGCACGCTGCGCGTCGCAATGGTACTGCGGTGTGCACGCTGCGCGTCGCAATGGTACTGCGGTGTGCACGCTGCGCGTCGCAATGGTACTGCGGTGTGCACGCTGCGCGTCGCAATGGTACTGCGGTGTGCACGCTGCGCGTCGCAATGGTACTGCGGTGTGCACGCTGTAAATATTTCTACATAATTAAATATTGTGTGGCTATATAATGACAAACCAAAGCGGGGAGAGACGATGATAATTTCTCAATCGTCTCTCGCGTAATTTACGTATTATGTGGACGACTGCTTGGCATTGAGTTTAGAGTTCAAAATAGAATGATATTTGTGCAGAAAGACTAATTATTGTTTTTCTTGGCTGGCTGTGTTGTTTGTTCCTCGCTGAAATATTCGATTCTCATCGATTCATTTTCTCCGATATTATTGCATATTTTTATCAGGTGTGGAGGGATGGAAAGACAAGTAAACTCATCTGTATTTGCGCGTCACTCGTGATCAAATTGGTTCAAGCAACTCATGCAATGTTGAGTTCTATTATGTTAAAGAAGCAGTATGGTATGTTGTAGTTTATGGTCATTTCTGTTAATTTTTGTCTGTGTACCTTGTTAAAAAAAAACAGAATAGATGACCAATAAGAATTTTTTACAGCAACTTTTTTACTTTTTACAATAAACCTGTTTGTCATTTGTCTGAAAACATAAACAATAGGCGATAGCTTTAGATTTAATCTCTAGTCATGTCGCGCACTTAGATATGATTTTTGTAACAATATTACTAAAACGTTACGTATAATTAATTTATAAGCCACGACAGCGAGGTAGGAGGGTTGATCCCAAAAAAGACGGCAGGTATGGAATTTTTTCGATTTTTCCTCTCGATTTTATTGTTGGTGATATAATAAGAGCGCGAAGAACTCACGATGAGCCATATTGTCTTAAATAAATTCTGGTGGAATGAGGATCGATGGAAAAAATTGTGTTGATCTCTGGCTAATCTTCAACTTAACAATATATTTATAATCTTCGATAGTATAATAAAGAAACACGTTACCCAAACATTTGGTGAAATTTAGAATATAGGTTTACGATGAATATAGATTTATAATATTAGAATATAGATTTATACTACAACCGGAGTATAGATTTATACTGAGGACCCGTTTTCAGTTCACGGATAGGTCGATATAGAAAATCAATTTTTCTACATTGTCTTCGGTTATGGTGTTTGTAATACCATCGTTGTTTCCGATTCCATAACACAAGTTCTTTAGCAACTTACGTTGAGAACAGAGCAACGTATGTGATATTGTCTTAATAAAAACTTGATTCGCGGTCGATCTCCACATGCCTTTGTGAAGACTGAACCCGAGACTGTAATTCAGATTACCCAACCACACAACTAACAACTATGTTATTATACAGCTGACTCGGCAACTTTCACTCTGAACTAGTAACTAATACCACCTCCTCCCTTCCAAAGCCACGACAGCCGAATGGTTGAGTGATCGGAATATGAATCGAGAGACCCCATCGTTCTATCTAGGTTGGCTTGAACCATCATTTTTTTCAAAACTTATGTACGTTTTATATCGATGGCTTGGTCATAAAGACGGCGACAAGATCACCGCCTGTCACGTTGGCCCGAAAAAATGTCTTCAATGAAAGATGGGTCGAAAGTACTTAGTCGTCTGGACCATTATCTACCTCAGTATTGGAAATGGCGTGAAGATATTTTTATTTTTTTTTTACTTCTCTTTCTGTAGTTGTCGTAATAGACGACTGAAGCAAAAGCCTTGCCAATGGCTAACGATAGATGGTGGGATAACCATCTCGAAAAATACCACATCAAAGTTACACATTCCGGTGACAGGCGGCAGGCGTCTACGGTGCGATACTGCGATCGCCAATCTGATTACTAAGTGTGGCGATTGCGACTAATCCTCCTTAATAGAGAGGACTATGCTTTGCTAGGAACTTTTTCAGTAACTTATTAGCAGAACTAAATGAATTATTTCAAATACTTTGTAATAATATATTTTACCGTTAAGAACTCGATATAAAATCGAGTCGGGCATTCCGTACCAACGCGTCGCAGCAATTGAGCGTGCGATATATAAACTGGTGACGTCACGGCAGATGTTCCGTTTTGAATGTTTGCGAAGGGCGCGCGCGCACTGGTCTTATTAACCCTGCGCGGCTTGTTTGGATAATTAAAATAAATAAATATCTTCACGCAATTCCCAATACAGGGGTAGACAGAGGTCAAGTCTAGACAATTAAGTCCCTTTGACCCACCTTCCACCGAAGATATTTTCGGGAAAACGTGACAGGTGGTGAGCCCGTCGCCGTCTTTATGTCCAAGCCAACGATGAAATTCGTACATAAGTTTTTGAAAAACTCATTGTTACTGCCACCTGGGGATCGAACTCGGGTCTCTCGACTCGAAATTCCGACCACCCAACATCTCGGCTATCGTGACTTTATCGTGTTTGGATAATTGTTGGCTAATACATCGTATATATGACATAATGGAATTCTATGTTCACGCGTTTACCTAATATTGAGGTAGGAAGAGCTCTACATAACTAAAGACGTGTATCTTCATAGAGGTAGACGATAAGTCCTTTCGACTTACCTTCCACCGAAAATTTTTGAGTTGACGTGACCGGTGGTGACCGTGTCGCCGTATGTCCAAGCCAACGATAAAAATCCTATAAAAGTTTTTGTGGAAAAAAAAAGCCATTGGTATGTGCCAACTACCTGGGGCTCGAACTCGAGTCTCTTGATTCGAATTCAGATCCCCCAATCAACCACTCGGATATCGTGAATTAACTCTTTAAAACTTTAGTAAGCACCTAAAGCGAAAGTAGCTAGTAAAAAAAAAAAAGAAAACACTTGTATCATGAAATCGAAAACAATGAAGTAACCACAATCAATCCAGGCCCGATATAATGCAGAAAGAGTGGTTTTCTACTTTGACCCGTCCGAGAATTGAACCCTGACCTGCTGGCGACACCATAAAACCCGGTGCGTACGCCACGTCGTCCACGGAGGCCGTCAAAAAGTAATTTCGGACCACCTTTCACCGACGCTTAAAGACCGAAGATAAAATTTTAATTATTTTCGTACGCAAAAACGATCGTCATTTAGTTTTAATGTTTGTTCAAAACTTTTTGAACAAACATTAAAACTACTCGGTCCTTTTTTTCTTCTTTCGTTTTCTTTAATGTGTCTAGTTTTATATGTTTTGTTAATTGTTACAATTATTATTGCACGCCTATAAGGGCAACTGTTGTTGCTGCCTTACTTTGTAGGTAGCTTTTTTTATACAGTAATACAATCGCTTTCACGATAGCTGAGCGGTTGGGGGATCGGAATTCAAGTCAAGAGACACGAGTTCAATCGCCAAGAAACGTTCCAATGGGTTTTTCAACAACTTAGTACCAATTATGTACGTATGTTTATGATGGCGACGGGCTCACCACCACATTGTCCCATAATATGTCTCAGGTGAAAGTTGGATCGACTTATCTGTCTAGACCTTTGTCTATTCCTGTATTGGGAATGGCGTAAAGCTATTTTTGTTATAATTATTAATTCTCTACGGGTATTAATTCTAATGAGTTGAGGTGTGTCACATAGCGTGCGGGAAGGGACTCCCTATGCTTGTTGAATATCGATTGCTGGTGAATTACTTTGAAATTGTACGTTACTTTACCTCTGGAACTCCGTTACCTCCGGGTCCAACACTGAAACTATCGACTTAGGACCAGACGCGTTCTTGACTGCAAGGAGTTTATTGTTGCAGTGCCAGGAAGAAATTTATTCTTTATAACTGTTTGTCTCTAGGTTTCAAGCTAACAAAAACCAAAACCAAACCAAACCAAAAAAAAAAAACCAAACCAAAAGTCACTATAGCCGAGTGGTTCGGTGATCGGAATTCGAGTCAAGAGACCCGAGTTCGATCACCATGGCTTGTACCGATTGGTTTTTTTAAACAGTTTTTTACGATTTATATCGTTGGCTTGGACGTAAAGACGGCAAACATCGTCAATCCTTTTAAAGCATACTGTATATGGTTGTACGCCCCCTAATTGTCGTAATACTATCGCCCACTTGACATAATACCCTGCCGCATTCATTGGGTGTTATCTCGCTCAGATGACGCATGGATTTTTCTGCTACCTAAACGCCTACTTCAAAATCGAAGTGAAGATTACTACAGGAATTTATCATCTAGCATTTTCTTATTTAATTTATATCTCTACAGAGAATTTCTTTAGACGCCGACAATACGAGAAACAACAAAATCCTAAATCGCGCTATCGAAGTTCTTTCAATAACAACCATATATACTAGCCGAGGAGACGTTCTCCTGTTCATGATCCGACCTGGCAAGAGAATGAGCTGGGACCGAAAAGGGTAGCCACCCCCCTTTTCGGTCCCAGCTCATTCTCTTGCAGGATTAGACTTCGTCCTTGAGAAGGAATCGCCGTAATCGCCGCGCGAATTTGCGTTGCAGTACCAGACGCCTAGCTGCGGCCCGTGTATAATCTGTATAATTTCGATCTGGACTTTCGTTTAGGACTACTTCCTTGCCTATTGCGGTACCCACGGGAAGAAAGGAAGAAATTTACCATTCGTTAATTCTGATATCATATTACAACCAACCAAACTAGAAGTGAGCGTTGATATATCATGGCGCAGGAATATGGAATAAACTTTATACATAAAATCTGCACAAACAATCTGGCGTCTCATCAATCATTTTTTTTATTCTATCACCATAAAATGAAAAAAAAAACAGAAATCTATTTGATACTACGTGACTGGCAATGAAACTGTCGCCGTATTAGTGTCCAATAGATACAAGATATTTACATAGATGAAATAAAAAAAATGATATAAACATTCAAAACTCGAGTACAAAGCATTTATATTCATCACATAAATAATTGCCCCTAGCGGGATTCGAACTCGTAACCCGTAGCTTCGAAAGCCGGGTCAAAAACCATCTTCAGTAGGTTAAAATAAAAATAATTGATCAGTTTTAATGTTCTAGTAATATAAACATACAGTTAACAGCTACATTGTAGGTGTAAGTAGCTAGCGCGACGAATTTAATTCAATTTATCGAGGTTACAATTTATCATGGTTTTATAGAGCACCGACTCGATGATGAGCTCGTTTTAAAATTGAGAGCAACTCGTGTAACATACACGATTATATTTTTTTTTTAATTAAATTTGAATGTACAAAGGAAAAAGGTTTATATCCAAAACAACGTAAACAAAAAGCAATAAAAAATTAAAAAACAATTCAGGAAAAATAAAATTTACATTCAATTTATTTAAATTTAAAGCAAGCCACCCTTCCCTGTGTTAGTCTGTTATTAAAATTGATAAAAATAATTAATATTTGATCAGCGCAATAGAAAGAATACAATTTGTCAGTCAACAACAACTAATTACATGTTTTATTTGATTATGTATTTTCATAAATATTTCTCGTTCCCGTGGGATATTCGGAAAACAAAGCATGTAGAAAGGTAAAAAAGCAACGAACTTAAAAAAGTTCAAGTGAATTCATCGATTACTTTTCAGAGTTTTGAGGTCACAACTGTAATTTTACATATACACATTAAACTAATTCCAATACTTTTTTGCGAAAACTGTAAAATGTGTTGGAACTCAAGTAATTAAATTAAAACTTGTTCATTTTATAAAGTCGCGATCCACTAAGTCGGATATTATTTTGCAAAACCGGTATGGAAGTGTAGCTTTATCTACAGAACAACATTAACGAGTATGTATAATAGGCCAAGTTGAGACGCGACGCGCAGTGACGATCGTATGAAGTCGTTGAGTGACTCACAGACGGCGAGGTGAGGTCGGAGGTACAACCGGAAATGATAGAGGAAGTGGTTATTTTTTTTCGCCATTGAGTCAGCTGTCAACCACTGACGTATGTAGTATTTAGAAGTGTCGACATGATTCTTATAACGCTTTAAAATAATGATTTTGATTTTGTTAATGTGGCAGGTGATAGATATCCGTTGTAGAACGCTAACTTCTTTGTTGGCTGTAGTATGATTTGACACCTGTGAATTTGCGGCGCAGCTCTAGGGTCCCGGGTTAGTACGGGTCCGATTGCAGAACTTTATTTTTACATTGTCTCGGTTATAGGTGTTTGTGGTACTTCCGTTGTTTCTGATTCCGTAACATAAGTTCTTTAACTACTTAGTTTAGTATCGGATCATTGTATGTGATGCTGTCCCAATCTTTATATGTATTTATTTTTAATAAAAAAAATTACTTGGAGAGAAAGAATAATAAAAAAATATGAAAAAAAAACTGTGTACCATAGTAACCATTTTACACTATTGTAGGTAAGGTTAAGTGCATTGACCTTGTACATTGATAACTCGAGAGTAGAAATGACCCAATTAACAGCAGATACGTTTTATTCCATCCGTTTCACTCCAAGTTTGAATCTACCACGGAACTTGAAACTGCTCGTGTCTTTTCCATTAACATAATTTTATTGAAGAGATTTTTCATTCCAATTCCACTATGTAATTGAATAATGTCGTATTTTTTTAGTTGTTAATATTTTTTGACAATATCATTTGGTGGCTCGATGGCTGATGGTTACTGACCTGTTTTTGAAGTTACTTAATACCGGATTCGGATCATGCAGGAATTATACGATGAATGTTTTATCGAGTTATGTATCTCTTTGATTTAGTTAGTGATTTTTATAATATCATGCGACCAGTTTTAAAACTAGAGATATAGAGATAGATATAACACTAGATTACGAGTTTGACTTTTATTGTATGGCACCATTAAAGATGGACATCACGGTGTTATTACATCAGAACGTAACATAAGACTACCACTACTAGGGAGAAATATAAACCTTAGATAGTACATCTATGTAATGTGTAACACTTGTAAGTAACTTCTTTTGTTTTATTTTTATCTATTTATATTCACTTCGCCTGTTCATTATTCTTTAGTTCTAGACCATATAAAGTTTTCCTGGAAGAGATTATATTTTGCGATTAGGCAGCCCATTGTACTTTTGTCTTGTTCCATTCTGTGTTTTTTATCTTTGGTGTACAATAAAGTTATATAGTTATATATTTAATTTAGCAGTCTAGTGGGTTATTACAACAGTTACTCATTTCTGCCGAAAACAGCAGTGTTTCAACTGTCTGTTTTCCGGTTAATGATGAATTAAGGGCCAGTAATATTACGGGCAATATTCCATTTTAAAACCTTTGGGATAGAAACGTATATTTCATTTGATTTAAAATCTTTGCAGATATCATGGGCTCCGTTTGTAAGTGATGAATCTGAAATCTGGTCGACTGAAAATTCGTTTTCACTCTTGTCGCATTAAAAAAAAATAACGATAGAATTTTATGTGGCGAGATTTTTTTACCCGAAAATTTGTTACTAGACTTTTTTTTTTCCATGACTAGAGAAAAAGACAAGGTGACAGATTGCTCAGAAGTGTAGGAACTTAGTATAGAAAGTTCGCTTGCTTCGCTAAGAATTTTAATGTACATTTTTATTGCGATCAATTTCATTGTGATTTTCTTATTAACTTTTTTTTAAATATTTACCATCAACGCTGCAAGGTTTCATATCATGACTCATATATGTCACTCTCTTATAACAAAGAAAGCGTATTGTATTTACCAACTTTACATTCGTTAAAAACATACAATGATATCTTTCTTTTTTATTTTGGGACCATTTGGCACGTTGTTATAAATTACAAACAAGAGCGTAATGTTCTAGAATCTCTAAATATGTATGGCACACATTCGAAATAATTACTCCTAGTCTTCGAATAAATCGCTCACAAGGGGATCAAATCGGCATCCTGTACTGTACGCGACGAAACGCACTGCTCAGACCATATATCCAGCGTTTTCCAGTGATGGACTAGTCAGAGATCTTACACCTTCAGTTC
Source organism: Sericinus montela (assembly GCA_029286605.1). Taxonomy (NCBI): domain Eukaryota; kingdom Metazoa; phylum Arthropoda; class Insecta; order Lepidoptera; family Papilionidae; genus Sericinus; species Sericinus montela. Next base: position 16,774,517 of record JAGSMR010000015.1, read on the forward strand.
TTCGACCCATATCTATACCTATGAATAAATTTGGAGCGTCTGTTTGTAATTCCAAATAGCTTTTCAATGAATGCACATGGAAGTAATATTCGGTAATTAAATTTTTTTTAACAACATAAATCAATTTTTAAAATGTTTGATCAATGTACTGGACTGAATTTTGCTGAGGTTATAAGTAGTAACTAAGGGTCCTTTTTTGGAATATAATAAGCGTTCCCGGTTTTTTGCTGGCTACTGTATTTCAAACCTGAAGTCGCGACCAGTATCGTTACAGCCCGCAAATTAAAGTGTTAGTAATGCAGAGTTACAAACGGTAGACAAGGCCAGTAAAATGGCCATAGGAATGCAAATCGTTCTATCATAACTGAACACTTAGAGAAAAATGTTTTTTTCGGGACCAAACTTTTTTTATCGTCTAAAACTAAATTCCAGTAATGAACGTCGACTTTTTGGACCTTTCTTTTGTAATGTGGGATTCATTCCATAATATGACTAAGGTAGTCACAATTTTCCGTCATATTGTAGTCATCAGCAGTATTATAAACTAGACATAATGTTATTGTTGTTGTAAAAGTGAATTAGATTATTCCAAACATATAAATTTAGTTGTAATACATAGTAAGAACGTACGCGTAAGAATTTTTAGGATTATTCACGAGGCACCTCAAATTATCCGCCTTTAATTCAGTGTATTAATAATAATTTTTAGTTAACGAGTCTATGACGTTAAGATGTAGAGACCATGAGGAAAATAACTAATTGGTATTCCCTGAAATGAAGCGTTACAATCAAAATATTACGCAAAATATTAATCATTTTCGTAGTAGGGACAGCGCGTGACTATTACAAAGTACACGTGACAGAAGTGAAAATTCTTTAGCAATTTAAACCTTGACTCGTAAGGGGCGGGCTGATTGACAAAAATATTGCTCACTTCTATTAAATAAGTATTACCTCATTAAAATGTATTCACAAAAAATACAATTACAAACTCAACCTTGAAATTTTACTCTGAACGTGCCCAAAGTTGTTTTTCACTTCAAAAGTATTTAATAATTACAAAATATTTAACGAATTTGCTAGTACTTTCAGCCACAGCCATTGTATCTGTAATATATACAAAAATTTTTGTAATTCCACAAATCTTGAATTACGAAGGACAAATATTTGTGAGATGACTATGCATGCTTAGTAACAGAATCATGATTTATATATGTAGGCATATACATATATTAAGTGACCAGTTCCCAAGAGCATCTTACTGTAGGGCTGGATGTTTTTCAATGTTAGTTTAAGCAAAATGATACCAAGATTTTTTACTATGATTTTAGTGTAATAAAGATACTTTAAAATAGTTCTTTAAAAATGTTCATAAATATCCTAGATATCAATATCCGGCACCAAAATGTATAAGTGACATAAGTAAAAAAATGGATAACATTTTATCAGAATATGGGTACAGTTATCAAAATATAACATGCTGATAATGCTTGCACTTGTAAGTTATTTCTCATTGACATTGAAATTAGTCAAATTGTTTTTAAATTACTTATGTTAACCGAAGCATTGTACTTTGGGAGTTGTGGTATGAACTTTTTGTTAAGTGAATTGTATGTAGATTAAGTCCCACGATATTTCAATGTTATATTAATTCATTTACAAAGTGTTAATTTAATTTTGTTGTTACACACCTCATAGTGAGCTCGATCTATGTATGAGACCTTGTTTCACATTATGGGGTATGTGAATGATGTCTGAAGTAATGTAATTTTATGCGATTAGTACACTTTGTTTGCATAATTTAGGATAGCTTAGTTTGCTGAATGGCGTATTGTGTTCATTTCCATTGGACTGTGTCAATTCTTATGTTACTAGAATATGGACATATGACCGCCACATCACACTGCCTTTAGTTATAATGTATACAACATATCTTAGTATAGTATACCATATTGTAAAACACGTTTTTTTTTAATTTTGTACACCGTCAAAATAATAAAGTAATCATAGATGTGTAATGGTTGTTTCAATTAATTTAATTCTATTAAAATTCCGTTCCAATTGTCGATGGGGCGGCGGTGCGGGCGTGCGTGTCGCCACATGACTCATTGCGATAGGCGATGATTCGAACTGCCACAACTGACGCATTGTGTAAAAAAGAAACTGAAGGAAAAACTCACTCCAAAAGTTATTTAAAATTGGTTTTATTGATAAATTTGCAAAAAAAAAGGAAAAATAGTTATTGTACATGTTGATTATTGATTGAAAAGATAAAAATATACATGTTCTTAATTCGCATGATATATATAAAAATATAATTCAACTCAGATCAAGACATTACCAATATCCTTGTGCAGTAAATCTTACATGTTAACAGAAATTAATATGGAGGAAACATCTAATCCCATAACAATATTGGAACACCTATTATAATAATTATTTTTTAACAAAGTGTTCTTAGCAGCAAAACATAATTATGATGTTCAATTTACATTAAAATTAGCCAGTAATCATAGAACTTTAATTCATTTACAATAACGATAAATTTTTTTTTTAGATTTTTTTAATACTTAAGGGGTTACAGTCTGTTACAAGTGGCACATAGTGTACACAATGCAGGGCAACACCACTGGACAATGGAGACACTACATTTGGTGGGGTGCACTCACCTAAGGCTCACTAATATTTGTTCAAAGTTACCGAGACCTAAATAGTATTGTAGTATCAACTTTCCTTCGATACATTTGAATTATATAACAAGACAATAATATATCTGAAAAATTTAATGTATTCTTAATTATTAAACATTATACACTGGTTCAGGCCTGCTGGCACATACTCTTCAGGCTTCCGCAGAACCTGTTCTATCTTACTCTCATACTAAAAGTTCAAACGCTTCAAATTACTATTTATATTGAAATTTGTGCGAAATTTATTATTTCATTAATGTATTATAATGTGTTAATGATTTTTTCGTAAAACATCTAATATATAAAATTTCCCTGTCACAATGTTAGTTACCGTACTCCTCCGAAACGGCTCCACCGATTCTCATGAAATTTTGTATGCATATTGGGTAGGCATGAGAATCGGACAACATCTATTTTTCATCCCCCTAAATGTTAAGCGTAGTCCACCCCCTAATTTTTTTTATTTTTAAATATTTTATTTATGATATCATTAAAAAATAAATAAAACCCTGAATTCTCACCACCCTACGATCAACCCCTTTTTTTATGGCAAAACAACGTTTGCTGGGTCAGCTAGTTCCATAATAAAATCCAACAAGTTGTAACAGCTAATTTTAATATGGCAACATTACAGGAAGATCTCGAAGGTTCTCTATTACGCTTCTAGATGTCTCTAAAATTAAATTTATATTTTACGTTATTTGGTCATTATACACTTAATTTGTTTTACAGTTAACGCGACATATTTTAAAATTTTTAATTTGTTTAATTTATTAGTAAAAAGATAACAATAAGAATAAATGAGATTTATTTAGGCAAATATTTTTAGTATTTATCATTGCAACAAATCTTTACTAACAAAGAAAATGAAGGATGTCATTTCAAATAAAAAAAAGAGAACCATATGACAAACAAAGCATATTGATAACGACAATGAAAGACAACAAATAAAATGCTTATTGTTTTTTTTATTTACCTTTTTAACGCTCCTTGATCGCAACGAAACACTACTCTAATATTAGACCGAATAGTTGGTCACATTTGATAATAGAAACATTACGCACTTATCAAATTGCTTCTGAGGGGACCTCAAGGAAGGTGTCTATAAACAATTTTTGCTACTCTGCCTTCACCGACGGTATTCCAGTCGTAGGATATAACATGCTTGCGCTGTACGATGACATCATTGAGTATTTTCCTAACACCAGCTCACGCAATGGCCAAACTGCACCGCACCTTAGCTCTTCGAGATCCAGATTGACTAGGGGTTGCCGGTGAATGTTGGTAAGACCCTGGTGATTGTCTTCGAGCGAAGAGAGCGGCTCAACAAGGAGAAATACCTCGGATTAACTCAGGACCGTCGCCTCTCTGTGACACCGCAATTTAAGAAGATCTAAGGCAAGGTGAGATCTACAAGAGGCTTACTTTAAATACGAGTCCTCAAAATAACATCAGTCCTCAGAACGCCTCCCTCTATTTGTTTAGCTTGGGGTATATAAGGCGCACGTTATACGCCCGGCTTTCCTACGCAGTACCTGCATTATACTCACTGTCTACCGATACAGGAAAAGATACCATGCATAAACAGGAAAACATCGCCCTCTAGACCGCAGTGTTCTCGGTTCGAATCCTCCTACGTACTACCAAAGAAATAAATAAAAAGTGATTTTTTAAGTTTTTTATTTATATTAAAAAATATGTATTCACAGCATTCCTATCACCGTGGTAGACTGTCTCGACAATTACCGATTCGACCCACCTTCCACCGAAGACATTTCTTGGGACAACGTGACGGATTGTGAGCCTGTCACCGTCTTTATGTCCAAGCCAACGACATAAATCCGACATAAGTTTATTGAAAAAATCCATCGTCGGCTACTTGGGGATCGAAATCGGGTTTCTTGACTCGAATTCCAATCACCCAATCACTCGGCTATTGTTATTTAGTTATAATATATAATATTTTTCACAAAATCACCAGATGATAAATGATGTACCGACGCTTATTTACACTCGCTGTAGCGAAGGTGGTAGGTGCGTTGATTAATTTTAGTGGAGAAATTGGATTTAATAGAAAAAAATGAACCTCCCTACCGACGCGGTAAGCTGGAGCACAAGACGCCTTTATTTCACGTTGGTATTCAACAAGACCATAGCCCTGTCCTAGTCGAGCCAGCCCATCACCAAAAACAGCATGGCTCTGCCACTTAGAAAAAAATACTGTCCCCGGTCTATATTTTCTTTGATTTCAGACTGCTCGAGTGATTCATTTCTCACTCTGCGATCGAAAGACGTTGATTCTATTAGTTAGCTTAAAAATGCCTCGTTACAGTGCGAAACATGTAACGCGTATTTTTGGATGGTGGCATATGTGATCTGGTGTCGAGTGTAGTGGTGGTAGGACATTCATACAGAATTGGAGGTGAGATTCTACAGGGGAGGGGGAGTTGCTTTCTTCTCCTCTTCGGAGCAGGTAATATATGCTGTTTTTTTATATAAAAGGGAGGCAAACGAGCAGGTGGCTCACGTGATGGTAAGTGATTACCGCCGCCCATGAACACCTGGAATACCTGATGCGTTGCCGCCCTTAGAGTGAAAATACCTTCGGTGGAAAGTGGGTTGAATAGACTTAATCGTCTAGAATAGACCTCTGTATACGCTTGTATTGGGAATGGCGTTAAGATATGTATTTATCCTAATTATAATTTGCGCAAATTACAGACTGTGTAAACTAAAAGAGAAAAAAATATATACTCTTATAATATACGGTTGAAAAACTCACTGAAGACAATACTAAAAATTGACAGTACTAAAAATTGAAATAGAACTAAAATTTCCAAAGGAAACATTTAAGCCAAAAACCAAAACAGGAAATAAAGGGTGACGTCAATCACATCATCGTGATTGACGTCACCCTTTGATGTGGTAATTGAGCTCGCTGTATACCTGAGTTAGTGACTATTGCTGCTTCGGGACACCTGCGAAATCAAACGAAGTCTCACATGCGTTCAGTCAGCGGTGCCCCAGGGAATTAAGATGGAATGCCCCATAGCCCGTAATTCTGACTCTATATCGACCTTCTAAACTTGAACACAAGCTACACTGCCACTATTTTGTCGTGTAACTATATTCCCCTATGTCATTATTTGGTGACTGTACTGTCCATTGATGTACTGTACTATTTACATAAAAATAATGAATAACTTCACGCAATTCCCAATACAGGGGTAGACAGAGGTTTAGTCTAGACAACCACCTTCCACTGCAGATATAGGGTGGGCCGTAAATTTTTTCAAATGGCAACACTTGATTTCTCAAAAACCGTTAGAGAGACGGACGCGCTAAGAAGTTTGAACAAACGGGATCGACAATGAATATTAGACAAACAGGGCGGCCACGTTCAAGAAGAAGCGATGAGAACGTTCGAGAGGTTGAAATTTCCGTAAGGAACGATCCAGAATCGTCTACGCGTAAGCGTTCGGCGGCTTTGGCAATACCAAGGACTACTCTGCGGCGAATTTTGCATCTGGACCTTAAGCTGCATCCATATAAGCTTCAAATTGTGCAGGAGATGAAACCAAACGATTTCATTCACCGTAGGTTATTGGCTGACACTCTGCTGGAGCGATTCTCTATTCTTGAGAATGTATTGTTTACGGACGAGGCCCATTTTCACATTAATGGACATGTAAACAAGCACAATTATCGATATTGGAGCACGGAAAACCCTCGTCTTAAACACCAAAACCCACTTCATTTACGTAAAACGACAGTATGGGCTGCCATGTCACCAAAGGGCATAATCGGTCCGTATTTCTTTGAAAATAATCAAGGAAATAACGTAACTATGAACTCAGTGGAATATGTGAAGATGTTGCGAGAGTTTTTGATACCGAAGTTACATGAATTTGAAGGATACAATAGCAGAACTTGGATGCAACAAGATGCAGCTACGTGCCATACATCAAATGTGAGTTTACCGGTGGTTAAAGAAATCTTTCCCAATAAATTGATTTCTCGCAGAGGTAATATTCCATGGCCTTCAAGAAGCCCCGACCTAACACCATGCGATTTTTTCTTGTGGGGATACCTCAAGAGTCGAGTTTACCTTAATAAACCGACTATATCCCAATTATATCCCAATTAAAATAAAACATCACCGAGGAGATATCCGCAATCCCTCGCAGCATGTGCCGGCGAGTTTTTCAAAATTTGCGTAGTCGTTTGCAGGAGTGCCAACGAACAAACGGGGCGCATCTCGACGATGTAATTTTTAAAAAGTAAATTTCAATAAATGATTATTACGTTAAATAAATAATCGAGAAAATAATGTTCGTAGTTTAATTTCTATTCATGTTTCAAATGTGCAAAAATTTACGGCCTGTATTTTCGGGACAACGTGATAAGTAGTGAGCTCGTCGCCGTTTTTATGTCCACGCCAACGATATAATTCGTACATACGTTTTTGAAAAACCCATTGGTACGCGCCTTGGGTATCGAACTCAGGTCACATGTCTTGAATTCCGATTACCCTACCACTCGGCCGTCATGGCAGAACTGGCTATGGGCTAAATGGCTATGGTATTCGGCTATGGTGGCAAAAATGGGACAGTACAGGTACAGATAGTACAGAACCAGACGATTTCTAGGTGTCACAGCCTTACCAAAACCCAAAGGGAATACTGCTATTTGGTGACGATTCGTATGAGCGTACCACCTTGAGAATTCAAAATTTACTTTTTATACGCTTTATGTTAGCTTCACTTGTATGTATATATGTTTGTAACCGACTTCTTTAGGCGCAATTTTGAACCACTTTAATCGGCCAGATTTCGTTCAAACTTTGTAGATTTATCGAGGACCGATGACAATACAGTAATTTGATAAAAAAACTAAAAAGTAAAAAATAAATAATAGTTTAAAAAAAACTACTACGCTTTTTATAGAAAACCGTACTAAAAATAGAAAATAAATTTAAATTAAAAATAGCGTTAAAAATTTCAATAAATATAAATTAATAATACTGTGAATAAAAAAATATTTTAATATGTAAGAAGCGTGTAAAAAGATAGATTATCTTTGATTTTGTACGAAATTAGAAACGTGAAATTTCGGTTTCCAAAATGGTTAACTCCAAGCTTCAGGTGTGTAACGACGAAAATCCTAATAAATGAGGAAAGTTTCCGAACGCTAATTTCTAAAACAATTAATCATCGTCTGACATAAATTTTCTTCGCCCAAATCTTTATATCTAATTTAATTATTTTACTGTTATCTAACATATTAAAGAAAATCACACTAAAACTAATTGAGTGTTATTATAAAAATGCTTCAGAGTGTTTTAAAAATATAAAGATCAAAATATGGCGGTTTAAGTGACGTACGTTTAGCTAGGCTTGGCTTGAATAAAATAATCGTACGGGGAGGCCATGATGGAAGATACTTGTTCTTTTTTAATTTCTTTGGTAATTTATTGCTAGGAAGATTATTAAAGTGTACAAAAGAACAGACACTAACTTTCTACGTAAAAAGTAGTAAGCAATTTAGTCTCTCAACTCAAAATTAACAGCTTATATGGTATATCACGATTGGTGGTGAGCCTATCGCCGTCTCAGTGTGCAAGTTAACGATACAAATCTTGCATATGTTTCCGAAAATACCGAGCCTTCCTCCTGTGGATAGAACTGCCAGATTATGACAAGTGGTAGAGCCACGCATCAACTTTTGTTGTTGCATGAATGGGCCGGCTCGACCGGGGAAGTACCATGACCTCACAGAATACCGGCGTAAAGTAGAAGTCTTACAAACTTCTGCGTTTCGTCTGGTGAGTGCAGGTAACCGGTGGCCCACACACCCTTCTCCCCAATTATTGGGGAGGGGGGCACTCTAAGGGAGGCAATACATCTGCTAAGCCTCTGGTATTGCGGGTGTTCATGGGCGGTGGTAATCACTTACCATCACGTGAGCCATCTGCTCGTTTGCCTCCCTTTTCCTATAAAGAAAAACTCGTGTCTACTAATTCGAATCCTGACTCGGCTAAACTGGCTTTAGAAAAATGTGTAAATAAATAAATAAATATTTTTACGCCTTTCCCAATACAGGGGTAGAAAGTCTATACAATCCTTTCTAGTAGTAGTAGTAGTAGTAGTTTTTAGTGTACAGAGGTCTAAAAAAGTCCTTTCGACCCACCTTCTACCAAAGATATTTTTGGGACAACGTGACAGGTGGTGAGCTCGTTGCCGTTCGTTATGTCCAACATGAATCGCGCATCGGTTTTGAAAAAATCCATTGGTGCGAGCCTTGCCACCTTGGGATCGAACTCTCTTAACTCGAATTCCTAATTGCATTGCATGCAGACGGGCAGCTATGTCTACGGTGCGAGATATCTGGTACTGCGATCACCAACCCAACTGACCAGCGGCGTGGATATGACATATCCGCCTTACGGTACGTCACGATAGCCGAGAGTTTAGGTGATCGGAAGTGGAGTTAAGAGACCCGAGTTCGATCTCCAGGTAGGCTCGTACTAACGATTTTTTTAAAACTTCTGTACGATGTATATCGTTGGCTTGGACATAACGACGCCGACAAGTTCACCACCTTTCATGTTGCCCCAAAAAAGTCTTTGGTGGGTCGAAAGGACGAAATTGTCTAGACCTCAATCTATTATTGAGATTAGCGTGAAGACTTTTTTTTCTTTCGGGAGAGTCCTTCCTCCTCTATTGAACATTTACGGACCGTTTTGTCTGTGTGTATATATAGGTTTACAAGCAAGGGCTGAAATTTTTGTACTTTATGTACGTTAATTAATGGTAACAAGGAAGTACTTATGTGAAAAAAAAGTAGTAGTTAAATAGAGCGAAAAATAAAAAAAGAAGGAATCACAAACATGGAAGCAATAATACTCAAGTTGCTTATGACATTTGTAAATTAGCCTCAACGCGGAGTAATTTCCGCGTTTCTACTTTGTACCTGCTTGTTTGGTTTAATCTCGTTTAATTGTAGGGTGTATATAAGGAATTATGTTAAAACGAAACTAGTTCCTTTTTTGAAATATAATTTTTTTAAATAATACAAACGACGAAATACGCACATCCACGTTCACTTTACACAAGAGCTACTGATGCAAGATTTCGAATGATTCCGATCGTCTCGTTGGACGTAGTGCACATCATTGAAAGCAATATTTATTTCGCACCGGTATCCTGCAAAGCCGTGGCCACTCGGTCGAATTCAGGTAGCGGCAGCCAAACACACAAGCACTGGCTACTTCTCGTTTGTAATTTAATCTAATTTTTTTATTACGGATTATCCTTGTTTATTAGCCAGCTACTCTGTTTCTGAACGTTGGAGCTGTCAATTAGTTTATATTGGTAGTTTATATTATCTTGCGTCGTAATTCGGCCGGCTAATTAGGGACAAATAACACCTAAAGTATTTTTGCTCTGATTACAGTGATTCCTTTTTTTAATTAGTCTATCAACTCATTATTTAATAGTTATACTATCGGTTCTGCAGTGGCGCTCAGGCGGTTTGAAAACAGCGTAGGCAGAAGATGGAAAGTAGTTTTGTTTGTTAATTATGGATTGGTTCACGGTAGAAATAGTCGAGAGTCGTGCCCGAACCAGCGACTTTGACAGTCCGTTTTGTATGTTGGTTGTAAATGAGTATTATAATAAAAATCTCGACTCTTTTTGTTGTTCCACTAACAACAGTCAGGATATAACTGTGCTAAATGGCGGTCCCATTGCATTCGCTTGAGTAGAAACGACCGACAATTATGAATAAAAAAGTGCTGGAATGGACAGTAACGTTTATAAACTCCTTGTTGTTATTACTGCTTGCTTATTTTACAAAGAAATTAAAATATTACTCGTTGTTTTAGTCGAATATAAAATCTTTTTTTGTATGCTGTTGTTAGCAACGTAAAAAAATATCTTCACACTATTCCCAATACATAGGTAGACAGAGGTGTAGTCTAGACAATTAAGTCCCTTTGACCCACCTTCCACCGAAGATATTTTCGGGACAGCGTGACAGGTGGCGAGCGCGTCGCCGTCTTTATGTCCAAGCCAACGATATAATTCGTACATAAGTTTTTGAAAAACCCATTGGTACGAGCCTGCCATCTGGGTATCGAGCTCGGGTCTCTTGACTCGAAATTCCAACCACCCAACCACACGCGTAACAAGAAATTAGCAACGTAAATAAACAAGTAATCATAAATGTGGGCCACGAAGCACGTTGCTAATGTATGTGTGTTATGGAACTCCAAATAAGTGGTTTTCTCCATTAAACATATAACCGTCATAAATACAAACTTTCATTTTCACATTTTAGGTACTCTCTAACCCGATTCGATAGCCTAGTTGGTAGTGACCGTACCTTAGATCTAAGGGTTGTGGGTTCGAATCCCGATAGGGGCAAATATTTGTGTGATGAATATGTCATGGATGTTATGATTTTTTATGTGTACTAAGTAATTATACTGTATCGTTGACTTGGACACAGCGATAGTCTCGCCACCTGTCACGTTGTTCCAAATAGGATTCGATAAAAGGCTGGACGAAAGAACTGATTTGTCCACACCTCATTCTACCCCAGTACTGGGAATATGTCTGAAAGATATTTTTAAGAATGATAACGTATATTTGGTAATAAACTCAATATGCTTATCAATAGGCATAAATTTGTTCGCGAATATAAATCTATGCAATATTCAAACGACGTAGGTCGATCAAAAATATGACACATAGCTACGGAGCTGATAGCAACAATAAATTAGACCGGAGCACGCTCAGCCAACTTCACCCCTATTTACTTAACATTATAGTATAAATATTTCATTATTTCTTACTCTATTTTTAATGAGAAAAAAAAAAAGAAAACATAAGTAAGCCTCGATTCACGACACCTTGTTTGGTGACCTAAACAAACAATATCGTTTGTTCTCCATTTATTTCATTACTCTGTTACTTTGTAGCTGGGATGTAATAAAATGTTTTTTCGGTAGGTCTCATTTCTCCAAATATAATATCTTCTAGACTTTTGTGTTATTGATTTACGTGCTCTCTTCTTAGATATTTCGGAATGCGTCGTAGTCCGTAATTTTATTGCCTTTCGATATCTATATTTGTATATTTCTATATAAAACAGGAACACATGTCACATACTACTAATGAATAAACGAGTAAGAGAGAGGCTACTGCATTACATGCATTTAAGATTAGTAATTACCATAGCATACGATCTGAGGGCAAAAACTGGTGCGCAATCTCCGACATGTTCATACTGGGGCATTTGTTTTTATCATCTACTAACTTAATAGCCTATATGGCGCTGGCATCTCGGGAAACGGCCCTAAGGATTTGTATGACAATTTGTACATAAACTTTATGACTTTCAAGTTTATCTGGCATGAATTGATTTTCAATCTGATTTTCAAAATAAAAATAATTGTAGTTTTTTTTTAAAGCGCCATGTTTTTAAATTCTAATTTGTAAAAACGTTTGTGTTTAGGAAAGATGTGACTTTTGAATGTGCAAGCCACTTCAACTAAGCTGTATCATACCAAGTATAGACCAGTTACCTCTGCCTATACCGTTTAATCACGTGTGCTTATATATTTCAAAAAAAGGTTAGCGGAAGTAATTAAGCATGATAGTTACATTTTATTGCAGAAAAAGCTTGCTTTCCCGTAAAGAAGTTAGTACTGCCACATTGTGAACATTTATTACTAGAAGATTTAAAGTAAACGAGAAACTTATTACAAAGTAGTGCAGCAGAAACTTATAAAGAAAGAGCACAATTTATTTATTAAGTAAGAGAGTTTATCACGAAAGCCCGTTCAAATAAATTTATTGTTTTTTGTGTTTATGGGCTAAGGCAATGCAATATTCTTCTTGATTTTTATGCGAAATTTGTAACTTAACTGAATACGGAATTGTTTTGTTAAAAGTAAATTTGACAGATCAGTTTTCGAGACACATACTGCATAGTGCTATAACTCCAGCATACGCTAAGCTCGCATGCTAATTAGCTTACGCTTGGTGAATTTAAATTAGCTTTATTTAATAACACAATCGGGATGTCGGTATTGCGACAGCTCAGTTGATAGTGGCCATGCGTTCGAAGCTGAAGATTGTGGGTTAAATTTTTTTTGTTCTTTTTTTTTATTAATATCTTCACGCAATTCGCAATACAGGGGTAGAAAGAGGTCTAGTCTAGACAAATAAGTCGAAAGGACCGGCCTTCCACCGAAGATATTTTCGGGACAACGTGACTGGTGGTGAGCCCGTCGCCGTCTTTATGTCCAAGCTAACAATTTAATTCGTAAAACGTTTTTGAAAAACCCATTGGTACGAGCCTGCCACCTGGGGATCGAACTCGGGTCTCTTGACTCGAAATTCCGACCACCTAACCACTCGGCTATCGTGATTTTATGTTCTCGTGACATTAAATAGCTATGGATGGGTTTCCTGTTCTAGATGGGATTATATTGATATTGATTAGATTGCTTTAACATTAAAGCGATATCAATGTAATCGATATCAATCTAATTTACATGATTAAATGGCCCCATCCATAGTCATCTCAAATATTATCAAGATGGAATGTGGTTCACCACGCATCTGCTTGGCGCATTACATACGGATGATTTTTTTTACGGAAAAGAAGCAGAGGTAAAGGATTACATGATGGTAAGTGATTATTGACGTTTATATTATAGTATACATCTGCCACATCTTCAGAGACAAATTCCTGACCCAATGGTGATTGAAAATGGTTGTTAGCGTACTAAGAACAAGTTGCCTCTATTTAATTTTTTATTTTATTTTATTACCTAAGGTAAAAAATAAAAGGTAAAATTTTAAAGAAGGTAATTCCAAATTCAAATTAGGAAAATTAGTGATTTTTATTCATTTTTCGTACTGTCAAGATGAGTGAATATAATGAAGAAATTCGATACATTTTAAAATTTTACTACAAAAAAAATGTAAAAATGCAACGCAAGTTGCGAAAGTGTTTATGGACCTAGTGCAGAGTCAGTGGAGTAGCACAAATTTGATTTAAGCGTTCAATCCGGAAATTTTGATGTCAAATGCTCTGGTCGCCGATTACAGATAAAATGGATGCCATTTTTGAAAAAGTGGAGCAAGATCGGCATATCAGTAGTTACGACGTAGCTAAAGAACTGATATTTGGTACCTCACGAGCTCACTGAAAGAATCCTAATGAACCATGTACTCATTTGTGATTCTTCATTTCGACGTAGTGAAACCGAACCATTTTTGAAGAAGCTGATAACTGGTGATGAAAAGTGGATCAAGTACGACCAGTAAGCATTCGGCTATCGTGACACTGACTGGTCGGAATTTCGAGTTATGAGACCCGAGTTCAATCCCCAGGTGGCAGGCTCGTAATTATATTGTTGGCTTGGACATAAAGACGGTGACAGGCTCGTCACCTGTCACGTTGTCCCGAAAATATCTCCGGTGGAAGGTGGGTCGAAGGGACTTAATTGTCTTTTAAAACCCATTGGTACTTGGTTAAGAGGTGGAATTAATTTCCTTTTTTTGCAGCTGAAAAAATAATTTCTAAGCTTAAACAAATTTCCCCTGCATTTAATTTTATATTGCGCCAATTCCTTGTAAAGTTATGAGAAAATATTAGGTTGCTTACTTGCTTAGAAGCACTTTCCTCGGGCAAGACATCCTACTTTAATGGACGCTATCGTGTTCCGCTAGGTAAGACCTTATTATGTACCATCGATTTGAATTTTCTTCGATAAGCAAACTGATCTATGATAATAACATAATATTATTACTATAGAAGTGTCACTGTAGCTGATTGGTTGGGAGATCGGAATTTGAGGCAAGAGACTTCGAGTCCGATACCAAGGAGGTCGACTCGAACGAATGAGTTTATTCAAAACTTGTGTATAATTTACATCGTTGGCTTGGACATAATGACGGCTACAGCCTGATCATGTTGTCCCAAAATTTCAGTGAAATGTGTATCAAAGGGACTAAATTGTGAACTAAATTGGCTACTCCTCTATTGGATAATAGGTGTATCAAAATCGTATTGAAACGGAACGTAGGGATTCACAACATATACATACAACGACCTGTATATACCCACGGTTTCCTCGAAAGGAGAAATTTGCTGTAATCGTCACGTCTTACATACGGATAGGCGTTGCTGTGCCAGATACGCGCCATTTATATTGCGATTTGTCCCAGGTCTGCATAATTTCGATCTGGTATGTTTTGTGGTGGTTATCCCGCCATTTGTCTGTTGCCATTATGTTGTTCAAAGCTGTTAGTTAGTTAGTTGCTAGTAGTTACTTCTTACGACATCGAGGTGGAAGATTCTTGATCATTTACCACACGATCGACATACAATATGGCAGATCAGAACGAAGATATTAACACTAAAATGGATATGGGCATGTGATGAGATCGTAAGCCTCAAAAATGCAATTGACTACCGATAGATCGCGGTATAACCATCACGATATATACCAGACCAAAATTCTGCAGCAGCGTCTACGACGCGAAGTGTACTGCGACCGCCAATCCGCTTGTCAAGCGTAGTGATAATGGCAAACCTTCCTGCACGGAAGAGGCCTATGTACGCATATTTATATGTTTTTCATGACGTGTCTCACGTCAAAATTTTTTGTGTTTGAATTGGCAGGATAGGAACGGTTTCCATAAACTACGGAGTTTTTATGTTACTCGGGCAATTTTTTTTGTCTATTGAAGTAAGTTCCTATTTTTGACCAGTCTTGATCGGCGTAGCTCTAGAAACGTAATTATGCTCATAAAGAAATTTAAGATTTATAGATTTCGATACTGCACTTCATTGGTCTGTTGAATTTTGGTATTTTTCAAAATAGTTATACCACCACCTTTGGGTAGCCAATGGTTCCGAGTCTCCCATAGTCGCCTCTTACACGATTGGAGAGTCCCACGGGAAGAAACAGGTGGTATATTATTACGCCGTAAACACAGTGAGTTCGACATAAAACGTTCTAATCAAATCAAAGCTTATTTAAAAACAACATATTAGAATTAATTGAGAATCCGCGTTAATTGTTAAAGCGGACATAACTAGTACAAAATAATGCTTTCTTACACGATATTTTGTATTATACAGTTACACAATACTGTCTAAAGCATTCTCTACTTAAATTTGTATCAAAAACACGCCTTGGTACATTAAGGCCAGTTTTAACGGTCGTTTATGAATATTTAAATAAAGAACGTCATAGATAAAAGCGTGCGCAAGTTAAAAGCAAATTGTTTTGTCAGTTTAACTACACTTAACCTAATTAACCAACATTGTATTTAGTCGCGCCCTATTTTTGTTGTTTATGCTTGAATCCGTTTAATAGTGGGTTCGCGTGTGGCATCACGTGAGAGAGCACGAGATTGCGGAACTAACGCTTTTTAATGCGAATTGTCTGTAGTATATTAGAGTTGTTACCGGTTATGATATAAATATGATAGAAAAGTATTAATAAACAAATAAATTATCGACACATATAAATAAAATTGGAATGTCTGTTTGTAACATTGAAATAACCGTTTTTACTACATATATATGAATATATACGGTACATACATCAAAATAATATTTTTTTTACAATTATTGTCTGTCTGTCTGCCTGTTTGTTTGTTCCGGCTGATCTCTGAAACGGCTGGACTTATTTCAACAGGACTTTCACCGAAGCTTTTTCCTTTAGGAGTCGCAATTAATGATTACGCAACACAGCACCCGAAATTACTTTTTTTTATTGTAAAATAGGGAGGTAAACGGGGAGGTGGCTCACGTGATGGTAAGTGATTACCGCCGCCCAAAAACACCCGCAATATCAGAGGCATAGCAGATAAATAATACTTGATACTAAACCAATTTCTGTAGTTTCACTTATGGCGGACTATGTTGCGTACTTAAGTATAATGACGTCAATATTTATTGTTACCAATTAAAAGTTTTTTAGGTTCCAAATATTATTTAACATGTTTATTAGGTTCCAAAACTTTCTTTCTATTATTAATGTTATTTTATTAACTTTACACTAACATTTTCTTATAATTAGCAAAGTAGGAATTTTGTTATTACATATTTTTTATTTAGTTTAGTCAGGATTGCTGTGTGGTTCGAATAGGAATTCGAGTCAAGACATCCGAGTTCGATCCCCAAGGCTTGTATCAAGGGTTTTTTTTTTTTTAAAAATTATGTACGAATTATATAGTTGGCTTGGACATAAAGAGAGCGTCGGACTCACCACCTGTCACGTTGTGCCAAAAATGTCTTCATGGAAGGTCGGTCGATAGGACTTAATTGTCTAGACCTCTCTGTCTGCTCCTTATTTAGAATGGCGTGAAGATATTTATTTATTTATTTATTACCATCCGGACAACAGCTAGGCGTATTGAAATATTGATTTCAGCTTTGGGATATTTGTCATATATGATATGAATCTCTATTTATGGCACAAATCCTTACTTATAGTGTTTTAGAAAGTCATTGGCCGTCGGCGAACTTTTACAACATAAGTGTCAAGTGTTCTAAGAAGTTTGGGAGTTCGTGGAAAAAAATTAGAACTAAAAGAGAAAGGCTACTTAATATCTTTAGGCGAAATTGATCCTTTTCACTTGAAAACGTTAGGCACCTTGTTAGTAAATACTAAAGATTTTTAGATTTTTCTGAACTTTTAAAAAAAATATCACGTTGTCATTTGTACACACATAGAACTACTGAAGGCGACGACAGACATAGAGGGCGTCCGACGAGCTCACCACCTGTTATGTTGTTCCTAGTGTCAGAGAATGAGCATTAAATGTACTTATTTCTAGACCTTTGCCCACCTTAGTGTTTGAAATACAGTCGCTAGTATTTTTATGACGATTAAATACTTTATTGGAGTTCACTCCTTAATAATCCATTTTCTTTAGATTTATAATAAATAAAATAATGAATATCTTCATGCAATTCCCAATACAGGGGTAGACAGAGGTCTAGTCTAGACAATTAAGTCTCTTGGACAACATGACTTGTGGTGATACTGTCGCCGTCTTTATGGACAAGGTAAGTATGTATAAAAACATTTTCTGAGTCACGGTCAGACATCTGTCTGGATATTTCACATCGAATATATCGATCTAGAAGATACTTAATAAGTTAGTGCCCGGGGGAAAATTTCTGCTAACATTTAGTTTCGGTTAACTTGTGTTAAGTTAATACGGGACTAATTGCGTAACAAACCTACGGAGGAGGTTGATTCAGTTTCAATGACGTAAAATCAATATGTTCCTACGCTTTTAGACACATACCCATAGTTATCTATATATGCCAGTTACTAGACTCCATAGAGTAAGTAACTCATGGGGTGTTCATGAGTTCATGGGGTAATTTGAAATCTTCTTCAACAAAATCCCAGTACATGTGCAGAACCTGCCTATTAACATATACTATAAATAAGTATTAAGTCACGATAGCCGAGTGGTTGGGTGGTCGGAATTTCGAGTCCATAGACCCGAGTTCGATCCCCAGTTGGTAGGCTCGTACCAATGGGTTTTTCAAAAACTTATGTACGAATATCGTTGGCTTGGACATAAAGACGGCGACGGGCTCACCACCTGTCGTTGTTCCGAAAATATCTTCGGTGGAAGGTGGGTCGAAGGGACTTGATTGTCTAGACTCGACCTCTGTCTACCCCTGTATTGGGAATTGCGTGAAGATATTTTATATTTTTTTATTTTTTTTTATAAATAAGTATATCAATGATAATAACCCCAGAGAATGAGTCGATAGCTCCCATTATCCCACTGTTTCTAATTATTCTATATTCAAAATTGTATTTTTGAAATAAGAAAAAAGGATATTTGCGGAGGTTCGTTCGCCTGTTTCTTCTCCGTTACAGGAACCTCATTATGAACGGTGATAGATTAAACTAATGACTATCGTCAAATGTAAGTAAATATTACTTGTGTCGATGAAGGAATGATTTGAATTTGAATTTTTAAATTTATGCGGCAGTAGTATGACGATACTATTGTGTGAACCCAATAACATGAACACACAACATGTGGTCACGATAGCCGAGTGGTTGGGTGGTCGGAATTTCGAGTCAAGAGACCCGAGTTCGATCCCCAGGTGGCAGGATCGTACCAATGGTTTTTTTAAACTTATGTACGAATTATATCGTTGGCTCGGACATACAAACGGCGACGGGCTCACCACCTCTCGTCGTCCCAAAATATCTTCGGTAGAAGGAGGGTGTAGAAGAACTTCTGTCTACCCCTGTATTGGGGATGGCGTGAAGATATTAATATGTATTTGAATTTATAAACTTGTGTTATGTGTCAGAAGTATTAATATATGTTATAGTATTAATAGATTAATATATTCGAGTATTAATATATTCAGTAGTATTAACCCAATTCGAGCTCAGTACCCCTCTTTTCAATCTACACTTCTACAATCTTTTAACAGTGGTAGAGCCACGCATCAGCTTTTGTTGTTGCATGCATGGGCCGGCTCGACCCGGGAAGTACCACGACCTCACAGAATACCGGCGTGAAGTAGAAGTCTAACAAACTTCTGCGTTTCGTCTGGTGAGTGCAGGTAACCGGAGGCCCACACCCCCCCCCCCCTCCCCTGATTATTGGGGGAGGGGGCACTCTAAGGCCAACGCATCTGCTATGCCTCTGGTATTGCGGGTGTTCATGGGCGGCGGTAATCACGAGAGCCACTCCTCGTTTACCTCCCTTTTCTATAACAAAAAAAAAACGCTATGTAGCAGAAAATATTTAATAAGCAGAACAGCTACAATATAAGTAAGTTACAATATAAGTCGTGGTGGTATAGACTTAGTAATATGTCACCCCCTTACTTCTCGTGGTAAGAAGCGACTACGAGAAAACCCTTAACAATATCAATAGCTACCGTCAGATGGCGGAACAACAATCTCTAAAACCGGTGATGGGCAGCAGGGTCTAAGGTGGTACTGCGATCGCCAATCCCTCAGGCAATGTCAGATCCTCGCACGGGAGAGTCCCAGGTCCATAAGAGGACTTTTACAGGCTGTTAAGTAAATATTAATTAGTAAATACATCAACTAGACTTTTTCTTCTAGAGTCTATTTCAATCAGGGAGGCTTGTATCAAGTTTTTCAAAACTAATATACGATTTAGATACGTCGTTGGTTGGAACATTGAAGACGGCGTTAGGCTGTCACGTTGTCTCAAAAAATGTCTTGGCGTAATGGGCATGGCGTAAATAATATTTTAGTACAACGTGACCGGTTGTGTACCCGTCGCCGTGTTTAAGTATGCAAAAATATTATGATTTTCGTAAAAGTATGTATACATTGTAGATATACCTGTATGTAGAGGTGAAATGCAATCTAACAACACAAAATCTCTCACGTTCATAAAAGCGTTCATAACGAGGATGTGCTTTCGTGTGTGCTGAACATTATCATTTAAATTGCTCCAATGCGCCACCATGTGCTCAGGCTAATTTGACATTTTTATTACACTTAACTTAAAAAGTGTCAGTTTTCATGATTTACGATTGTGTGAGAAAGGTCTATTCTATGTAATTTATATACGCACAAACACACGTAATAAATTTCTACAAAACTTTCTATCTTAACATGCTTTATCTTCTGTAGTTGTTATGATACGATTTTTGTTAAGCTGGTAGGATTGGGCGCTGTTGCTGTAACATAGGTTTTAAACCTAGCACAGCTTCAGAGGCTAACAGAGATACCATGTGAACTATAAATATATAAAATAAGATGTATCCTATATTGTATAGAAAACATCTATTGTGAAACAAATAAATGGTTATTATTATTATTAAATATTAAAAGGTGTAAAGGTATGCCGAAACTAACTTTCGAAGATCATGTGAGTACTAACATACATAACAACGGATGAACGTCCTCTGTCAAAGGTGAACCTATAAGAAGAATTTGAAGAAAATTACTCCTGTTTTGAAAGTAAATAATTGTGTTACAGCAACAAAATGGCCACCGACTCAGTGTAATGCAGTAGCGATGTTATCACAACTACAGATTTAGTATTCATGTCATCATTTATTCATGTCAACATATCATTGCCCCGACAGAATGTAGGAATATTTGTCGTAATAAACGCTTGGGAAGACGATTGGCGATCGCAATACCAGATATAACGCAACATAGACACTGCAGTCTGCAACCGGTCTTAATTCGATCTAGTACTTTTCGAGATGGTTATTCCGCCACATGTTTCGCCGTTCTTTTCTCTTACGACATCCACGGGAAGAAAGGTTGTATCATATCCTCAATCGGAAACCAACATGACTAACTTTTATTTAGTTCAGATTTCTTTATTGTTTAAATTTTATCATCATGATCTATTCCGCCTCCGATAGTGTTAGCACAACAAACATTGCAAGTTAGCGGTTTAAGCACTTGTGTTGCGGAATCAAAAATATCCCAGGCCCGATAAAATGAAGAAAAAGTGATGTTATTCATTGTCCCGACCGGGATCGAACCCGGGACACAGAGCTGGCGATACCATAAAGCCGGTGTGTACGCCACGATGCATAAGAATCAGAACAGTGTATGCGATGTTATTCCTATCTATGTACGTATGTATTAAATGCGATAAGATTTTGACATAAACATATTTGAGTACAGCGATCGAAAATCCGCTTGCCAGGCGTGGCGATTGTGACATACCCTCTCGTACGGGAGGGACCTATATCCTGCAGTGGACCTTTGCAGGCAGTGATTATAATATGATGAACATAGTATCCGTAGTAGTCACGATAGCCGAGCGGTTGGGTGATCGGATTTCGAATCAAGAGACCCGAGTTCGATCCCCAGGTGGCAGGTTCGTACCATGAAACTCGTCTTGGAATTGAAGACGGCGACAAGCTCACCATCTATTACGTTGTCCCAAAAAATATTTTCGTTGGAAGGTGGTTCAAAAAGACTTATTGTTTAGACCTCCGTCGATCGGCGGGAAGACTTAGTAATATGCCACCCCCTTACTTCTCGTGGTTGTCGTAAGAGGCGACTAGGAGAAAACCCTTAACAATATCAATAGCAAGTCGATTGGCGGTAAGACAAATTTAAAAAAAAATCCCCAATTGCTATTTTTAGAGAAATACAAAATTGAAAAGTATCGATGAATCTGAAATCCTCAATAATTAAGGAGCGATTCCGAAAAGATGTAATGAATAAATTATAAGCAGTTTCTGTTAAATTATTCTCGGCTTCAAAGGAAGCGGCATCGATACTAAGATGAATTCAGACGTTAAGATATTCCGCGGCCGGGGACCCAATCCATGTCGGTTAATTGAAGCCCGGTCTTAAGTTATTTTTAATAAATATTTTAATGTAATAAATATATTGGAGGTGAAATAAATCACTGCAGTATATAATTTCAAAAATTGAAACTTCCTTTTTAAATTGGAAGAAAACAGTTGTAAATTATGTAACGACTTGCATGGTCGTGTGCCGTACACACCAATTTGCAAAGTATTGCCAGATCCGAAGTCTCAGGTTCGATTCCGAAGGGTCAATGTAGAAAACCAGTTGTTTGATATTGTACAGTTTGTTGGATATAGCATTATACATACATAAAAGCATTAGAATAGTATTTGACGGAGTCATGTCTAAATTTCTGTGGCGCAAGCCCAAAACATCATTGTCCAGACAACGATTCAAACTGAGATGGTCTTTGTAGATAGAAAGGTAAATGTAAAGCTATCTTTACACATGGTTAGATTCAGTGCTCTAAGTTCAGACCGGCAATGAGATGTATTCCGAACATGCTCTTTACACATGATTTAATTAATTTCCCAAACGTTTCTCTATACAGACGCTGACTCGGAGAGTTTTGTACGTGTAATATTTCTTACATACTTCAAAACATCAAGAACATGCCCCGCTTTGGAATCGGTAACGGTGAGTTTGTTTTAATTAAATTATTTATTATATTTTTAGATTTTTTAAATACATTTGAAGTACATTCGAGAAATTTCTAAGATTAGAATTTTAGTCGGCACGATATGGAATCGAAAATAACGTAGGTAGGTACCAAATTAAGATAAATATTATGATGACATGAGACAAATTAATAGAAAAGAGCCAAACTACTTACTTTATAGAAAAATATCTTAACGCTTTTCCCAATACAGGGGCAGACAGAGATCTAGACAATTAGTTCTTTCGACCCACCTTCCACCGAAGACATTTTTTGGGCCACCTTGACTTGAATTTACTTTCGATCACCTATCGTGACTGTTTCCTGTGGCACTATTTACATTCATTACTTAATTATTAATTTTTTGAATATCTTTATAACTTGTTATCATAATTAAAAAACAATTTACACGGGCGGCATGAGATCAATTGATTTTTTTCCGGCATGTTCCACATCCTTGAAAAATTTGCAAAACAGTGTTTCAAAGGTTACGTAATATATGTTATTAGCGGCGAAAATTAAATTATGTTCTTGGCGGTGTAAAAGGTACAGGCCTACAGGTGAATGCCAATTTCGTTGTAAAAGATTTGGCATAATCGCTTCGAAGACAAATTAAAAAACTTAGGAATAGAAACAAACCTTTAACCATGCTATACCGTCATCTGTTGGTAACCTATTGAATTTGTAAGGCTTTTCCCTTGCTTACATTTCACGGTACCAACAGGAAGAAAGGTATGTTAGTTAACCACACGGTATTTAAATTGCAAGCAATTATATTCTAATGGAAAGGCAAAGATTTTGCATATTAAATGTTATTCGAAAGCAAAATGCTCTATAACATTGGCAAAAGCCAGTAAACGTTTAGCTAAAACTATAATATGCTAGTTATCATGCAGCTATAACGCTAATTACTTCATAAAGTGATAATTTCAACACGGAAAGGCCATATCAAAGCAGACGTGCATTTGGCTGGGCTTTAGTGACCGTGTCGATTTTAACATAATTTTGCGTAAAATCCTACTCTAATATATCGCGGATAGCTTATTATAAAACGTAACTACGTAAGGCCTTTATATAACATACAAACATAACGTTTGTTTCTGATTCTATAAGTGGGAATCTTTGGGATCTGAGCAATGTGTGTGATGAATGTATGTTTTACATATGTACGTGTGTATGTATGTATGGTAAAGGCGTAGTAAAGGTGGTAAAGGATATTGTCATACACTTTCTTCCCGTGGGTGTCGTAAGTGGGAATCTTTGGGATCTGAGCAGTGTATGTGATGTTGTCACTATTTACGTATACATGTTTAAATACTTCAGACGCCAAATAACAGTGCGCCCCTAGATAAAAGCACTGCTATCTGCTACTGAGTTGATTTCTGTAATATCGTTTAAGCGCTAATTGATAGCAGAGCGAGCTTAATGAATGCACAACGTTTCTCGTGCAATTAAGTAATTGTAGCAATAAATTCTGTAATAGTTATAATTTTCATGAGTTAGAGAATTGAGTTAATTATAAATAAAAATTATATGAACACTTCAGTAAGAACGTGCAAAGGAATTCGTTTTTAATCTTCACGCTTTCCCAATATTTGGTAGTCAGAGTAGTCATGTATTCAAGATCGATATAGATTACGTACGCAACTTGCAAAGAAAAAAGTTTATATGTGAAGTGAGTGATAATAATATGTAGTTATTATCTGTTTTAGATTTAAATAAAGTAAAAATTTTAAAATTAAAAAAGAAATAGTTATAAATTTTAAATATGTCACTCTCCACATCACATTTGCAACAGAGTTTAGTGCCCCATATCACTACAGTCATTGAGCTCTTACTAAAGTCCGATCAATATTCGCACTTTTTTATATAAAAGGCCGGCAAACGAGCAGGCGGCTCACGTGATGGTAAGTGATTACCGCCGCCCATGAAAACACCCGCATTATCAGAGGCATAGCAGATGCGTTGCCGGTCTTAGAGTGCCCCCCCCCCCCCTAATTGGGGGAGGGTGGTGTGTGGCCTTCCGGTTACCTGCATTCACCAGACGAAACGCAGAAGTTTGTTAGACTTCTACTTCACGCCGGTATTCTGTGAGGTCGCGGTACTTCCCCGGTCGACCGGCCCATTCATGCAACAACAAGAGCTGATGCGTGGCTCTATCACTGTAAAAAATCTTGCGCAAAACCTCCTGCTTCGCCCAAAACTTCGGCCTATTTTGTACTAAAGCGAAGGTTTATTTTTTCCGATTTAGCTGAAGCTATTGTTTCGATCGAATCCTAGTAAATAAGTAATTTCCTTAAACCTTCCTAGATGTAATAATAAAAAATAAATACATACACAGATAAAGACAATATCACATACATTGTTCTAATCTTTGGGATCAAGCACCTTAAGCACTTGTATTATGGAATAAGAAACAACGAAGGTACCTCAAACACCCAGACCCTGAAAAAATGTAGAAAAAGTGTTTTCTACATAGACTTGAGGATCTCCGGGAATTGATACATACAGACTATCGAACCCGGGACCTCAGAGCTGGTGACACGATGGTGTGTACGCTACTTGTCCACGGAGGACGTAAAAAAATATATCTTTGGGAATAAATTTCATTTATGTACTTTTTCACTAGTTTGATAAGCAATAAGTTGACTCTTCAAAACGTTTTTTGACATAAAAATTAAAGAAACTAATTCTATATATCAGTATACTTTAACGAAAGTTCATTAATTTTGTAATAGTTTATTGTTAAATATATCTTTTCAGTCTTAATTACTTATGCTATTGCACCTGCCGTAAATATATTTTAATGACCTTTACCGGGCTGACGTTTCAAGTGAAATTCCAAAAGATAAGTTGGATTCTGAGCAAGCTTTTGGGTGAAAACAATGTTGTGAAATATTTCAAGAAAGTTTTCTAATTTAATTTGTCTGCGAAGTTAGACATGGTAGTGTTATCAGTCAGAATGATTCAACACCGTCCTAGGTTATATTCACGGCAATTTTATGCACTTTACGAGAATATTAAACAGATTTACATAAAGAGAATTTTTCAAATTATGAGTGAACAAATAATAATAAATAAATAAATATCTTCACGTAATTCCCTATACAGGGGTAGACAGAGGTGTAGTCTAGACAATTAAGTCCCTCCGACCCACTTTCCGCCAATGATATTTTCAGGACAACGTGTCAAGTGGTGAGCCCGTCGCCGTCTTTATGTCCAAGCCAACGATATAATTCGTACATAAGTTTTTTGAATAACCCATTGGTACGTCCTGCCACCTGGGGATCGAAATCGGGTCTCTTGACTCGAAATGCCGACCTCCCAACCACTCGGCTATCGTGAAATTATGAATGAAATCAAGAAAAGATTATACTATGTTTGTAAAAGTATAAAAATTATAACTGTCATGTTACATATAATAGATAGAATACTATGGTTATATCGCTATTTTGAAACAAAACTGTAAAAATCTTAGACGCAATAGTGGTCTGAGTTCTGGAGATTTCTTTTAAGTGATAGAGAAGGAATCTGCATTCATTCATTCGTAATGGTCTGTTGAAGTCCACTGCAGGGCATAGACCTCTCCCATAAAAAGGCTAACGTACCCTTGCTTGCCATAATCGTCAACCCTTAGCAAGCGGATTAGAAATCGCAGTTCCAAACACAAGTTAAAGTATGATACTTTTGAAAGGTGGTGGACTCCTTTTCAGCTTAGGAGGCACCTGGGCCAGTACCACATTGGCGCCTATTTCTGCCGCCAAACAGTAGTATAATAACTGTTCAGTTCCGGTTTGATGGGTATAGATATTCAGTGTAACCAGGGGTTATGAGGCATTCCATGTCAGTCCTCAGGGGCGACAGCGAATCTGTAAACTTGTACTTTTGAAATTGTTTATTGGTGTAACGGGATGCAGAAGCTATTTACTATCAGATGGACTATAAGCTCGTTTTACAGGGAATAAAATAAAAAACTCATTGGAATAAAAAAAACACATAATGGTCACGATAGCCGGGTGGTTTAGATTCGGAATTCGAGTCAAGAGACCCGAGTTCGATCCACAAAAGGTAGGACCAATAAGTTTCGCGAAACTTATATCGATGGATTGGACAAAAGGACTAGCATGAATTATACTTTTTGTAATTTGAATGTTGGATTACTACCGACGAAATATGTGGAACTAAATCTAGACATAAGACAGCCTGTACCATATTTCTGCAAAAAAATATCATTCATCATTCATATCATTCATCATAAAGGCGCTGTCAGGCTCACCACCTGTCACGTTTTCACAAAACAAGGAAAATTGTGTAAATCTTTGGTTGGGAGATGTTTTTTATCTTCACATATTTCTTACAATTGTGAAATGCGTTAATTTGAAAAAAAATCGGAAAAATCCCTACCCAGATGATTTCTGGCCAGAGGAACTACCAACTGTAAAATGTTACTAACTGTATTACTTTAAATCGGTACACAATTCCTACAAATTCGTTAGAAATTTATGACAAAACGTAGCTTGTTTGCTTTTCACTGCGCCACGTTGCCTTTGACGCATAGATAACGACATATGCTGGAATAAAATGTTTTAAAATTACCCTTACACCTGCAAAACAGACGGAGAGCGGAATATATTACAAGCGTTTTATTATTTGTTAGAGGACGTGTCCAGTTTATTTAAAGGCTTTGTTGGATACCTTTCACATCAAAACATTTTGATGTACAGCCCTCTTTGTCTCTGCATCTGTCTTTGTCTCTGTCATTTTACGATGTTTTCGTTTTGTGATGTGTCTTTAGTGTTTTTAAATTTTGTTATTTTTTTAGATATAATTGTGTCTTTCAAACGTTTACGCATCGTGTCGTCTCTTACGACACCCACGGAGAGAAAGGGTGTAGCATATGCTTCGTCGGAAACCAACATGACAAATCCACATCTAGTTAAATTTTTTTTGTAGAATAGGAAGGCGAACAAGCAGGTGAGCCACGTGATGGTAAGTGATTACCGCCGTCCATGAACACCTGCAATACCGGAGGAATAGCAGATGCGTTGCCGGCCTTTGAGAAAGGTATAGGCTCTTTTTTTGAAGGTCTCTAAGTCGTATCAGTCCGGAAAAACCGCTGACGGTAGCACATTCCATAAAGTGCAAGTACGTGAAATGTCAAGTAAGATGGTGTTGATGGAATTTTTTAATGGAATGTACGGAACCCTCTTGTGCGGGAGAGACCTGTATCCTGCAGTAGACCTTTGCATGCAGTGATTATGATAAACAAAGTACGAACAAAGTTAGTAAGTAATAGTCACGATAGCCGAGTGGTTGGGTGATCGGACTTCAAGTCAAGAGATCCGAGTTCGATCCCAAGGTGGCAGGCTCATACCATGAAACTCGTCTTGGTAATAAAGACGGCGACAGGCTCACCACCTGTCACGTTCTCCCAAAAATGTTTTCGTTAGTAGGTGGGTCGGAGAGACTTATGACGATACGAAGATACATTTTTTATAAAGTATCCGCGATTGCTATATTTAGAGAAATAGAAAATTGAAAAGTATCCATGAATCTGAAATCCTCAATAATTAAGGAGCGATTCCGAAAAGATGTAATGAACAAATTATAAGCAGTTTCTGTTAAATTATTCTCAGCTTCAAAGGAAGAGGCATCGATACTAAGATGAATTCAGACGTTAAGATATTCCGCGGCCGGGGACCCAATCCATTTCGGTTGATTGAAGCCCGGTCTTAAGTTATTTTTAATAAATATTTTAATGTAATAAATATAATTTCAAAAATTGAAACCTCCTTTTTTTAAATAGGATGAAAATAGTTGTAAATATTTTCAAAGTATTGCCAGATCTCTCAGAAGTCTCAGGTTTGATTCCCCGAAGTGTCAATGTAGAAAACCAGTTTTTTGATTTTGTCTTGAGTCTGGGTTCGCTGTTTATGATTCAATAACACAAGTGCTTTAGTTACTTACTTTCACATCAGAGCATGTATGTGTTGTGCTCACAGTTTTTTTATGTCTTTGTTATGACAAAGATTATGTTATAAGGAATCGACATAGATCCACTATCTACGTAATATACAGAGAAGTCTGACTTTTTTCACCCAGTGAGATTCGAAACTGGAATCCTTAGCTTCGATGGCAGGTTCATTACCAACTAGGCTATCGGGTCATCAACATTATATTGTTGCATATAGCATTATATGTAAATAAAAGCATTAGAATAGTATTTGACGGAGTCATGACTAAATTTCTGTGTTGCAGGCCCAAAACATCATTGTCCAGACAACGATTCAAACCGAGATGGTCTTTGTAGATAGAAAGGTAAATGTAAAGCGATCATTACACATGGTTAAATTCAGTGCTTCAAATTCAGACCGGCAATGAGGAGGTATTCCGAACATGCTCTTTACACATGATTTAATCAATTTCCCAAGTCTGTACAGACGCTAACTCGGAGAGTTTTGTACGTGTAATATTTCTCACATACTTCATAACATCAAGAACATAACCCGCTTTGGTATCGGTATCGCTGAGTTTATTTTTAATTTAATTATTTATAACGTTTTTAGATATTTTTTTGAAAAAGTACATTCGAGAAATTTCTAAGATTAGAATTTTAGTCAACACGATTTCGGATAATGGAATCGGAAACAACGTAGGTACCAA
This sequence comes from Sericinus montela, assembly GCA_029286605.1. Classification (NCBI taxonomy): domain Eukaryota; kingdom Metazoa; phylum Arthropoda; class Insecta; order Lepidoptera; family Papilionidae; genus Sericinus; species Sericinus montela. The sequence continues at coordinate 16,803,870 of JAGSMR010000015.1, forward strand.
ATTAAGATAAACTTATGATGACATGCGACAAATTAATAGAAAAGAGCCAAACTACTTACTTTATAAAACATATCTTCACGCTATTCCCAATACAGGGGTAGACAGAGGTCTAAACAATTAAGCCCTTTCGACCCACCTTTCACCGAAGACATTTTTTGGACAACTTGACTTGAATTGACTTTCGATCACCTATCGTGACCTTTCCCTGTGGCACTATTTACTTTCATTACTTAATTATATTTTTGAATATCAAAATAACCTGTTATCAGGTTATTTTTCTACTTAAAAAATAACTAATTAAAAAAAAAAAACGTCTTTCATTGGCGGGATGAGATCATTTGTTTTATTTAAATTTCGCATAACTAAAATATAAAGTGAAATAAAAATGTAAAAATCTAAATATAAAAATGTTTAACATCGTTGAAAAATTTACAAAACTGTGTTTCAAAGGTTACGTAATATATGTTCTTAGCGGCCTGTAAAAGGTACAGGCCTACAGGGTGAGGGCCTGTTTCGTTGTAAAGTATTTGGCATAATCGCTTCGAAGACGAATTAACAAACGCAGTAATAGAAACAAACCTTTAACCATGCTGACGCCTGCCGTATATCCCGCCATCTGTCGGTAGCATAAGGCTTTTCCCTTGCTTATATTTCACGGTACCAACAGGAAGAAAGGTATGTTAGTTAACCACATTGCATTTAAATTTTAAGCAATTATATTCTAATGTAAAGCCAAAGGTTTTGCATATTAAATGTTATTCGAATGCAAAACGGTCTATAACATTTGCCAAAAGCCAGTAAACGTTTAGCTTAAACTATAATCTGCTAGTTATCATGCAGCTATAACGCTAATTACTTCATAAAGTGATAATTTGTACACGGAAAGGCAATATCAAAGCAGACGTGCATTTGGCTAGGCTTTAGTGACCGTGTTGATTTTAACATAATTTTGCATAAAAGCCAACTCTAATATATCGCGGATAGCTTATTATGAAACGTAACTACGTAAGGCCTTTATATAACATACAAACATAACGTTTGTTTCTGATTCTATAAGTGGGAATCTTTGGGATATGAGCAATGTATGTGATGAATGTATGTTTTACATATGTATGTTACATACATGTGTGGTAAAGGCGTAAGGATATTGTCACTCCCTTTCTTCCCGTGGGTGTCGTAAGTGGGTATCTTTGGGATCTGAGCAGTGTATGTGATGTTGTCACTATTTACGTATACATGTTTAAATACTTCAGACGCCAAGTAACGTTGCGCCCTCAGATAATAACACTGCTATCTGCTACTGAGTTGATCTCTGTAATATCGTTTAAGCGCTAATTGATAGCAGAGCAAACTTAATGAATGCACGACGTCTCTCATGCAATTAAGTAATTGTAGCACTTTATTCTGGAATACCTATAATTTTCACGAGTTTGCAAATTAAGTGTGTAAATATAAATATAAATTATGCTCTCACGACACAGTGGCGTGTTAGAAGGATTTTTACGAACATGCAGAGTTATTTTTTTATTCCTCAGACCTTCCCAATACTACTCTAGTATCCACCATCCAGTAGTCATGTATGTATCGAAATAGATTATGTACGCGACTAGAAAAAAGTTTATATGTGAAATGAGTGATAATAATATGTAGTTATTATCTGTTTTAGTTTCAAATATAGTAAAATTTTAAAAATATTAAAAAGAAATAATTACGAAGCAATTTTATTCATTTTGTAGCATATTTATGCTGAACTTTTATGCTTTTATTTATTTATTAATTTACGTACACACAAAAATAAAAAAAAAAGAAATGTAATAAAAGGAAAACGTTTGTACAAAGGCACTGCTTATTTCTTAAGAAATTTCTTCCAGCAGACCTGTGACTGGAATATGGGTAAAAGTAAAGGTAGATTTCGCGTGTACAACTACATATATACAAACATACACCATATTCATACATACATATATAAACATACATATATAATATATACAAATAAAATGCATACAAATACCTACAGACAAAAATAATAATAAGATAACTACATATGCATATAAAATACAATAATAAGTTAGAGTATCAATGACATATAATGTTCTTTGACTCTTCTCTTGAATAGAGAAATGGTTTTGCAATCGCGAATATTTTGCGGAAGAGCATTCCACAATTTTACTGCATGAACAGAAAAGGAGGATGAATATGACGCGCTCTTATGAGGAGGAAATTTAAGAAGGGTTTGTAGATGGGTTCTGCAGGGGACATGGGATGGACGAGCGAAGGAGAATCGCTCGCGGAGGTAGTACGGGGATGATGAGAGGCGCAAAATATTAAACAGTAGACATAAAATCCTAGTGTTCCTACGAAAACGAATTGGGAGCCACTTGAGATCTTTGCGAAGATGTGAAACATGGTCATACTTGCGTATTCCGAAAATAAAACGAATGCAAAGATTTTGCAGGCGCTCAAGCTTATTCAGAAGCTCCTCTGTAGCATCCAAGTAGCAGGCATCAGCGTAATCTATGATAGCCTGGATTAAAGTCTGGGCTAGGAAGATCTTAGTGATTTTTATTAAAGCTGTGACGGTGCTGTGACCGGGCCGAAAACAGTAGTGAGTTAGATAATATAAAAGAGGATAGCTGGGTGTGGACTACATGCTCAAGAGCTTTGGCAATAAAAGGTAAGATCGAAATAGGTCGAAAATGGGAAAGCATGGATGGAGAAGTTTTTTTAGGAAGAGGAATAATGTATGCTCGTTTCCAGATTGATGGGAATGAGCAGGATGACAACGAATAGTTAAACAAGTGAGTAAGAATCGGAAGAAGAGATGGTAATAATAAAACTATCATTTTTGAGCACATGTTATCTGAACCAATCGAGGATGAGGAAATAGCAAGTATGGATTTTTTAACTTCTTCCTCAGATACTGAGGTGAAACTGAAGGTATAGAAGGATGGTCTCGGCATGTCCGATAACGCAAGCAACGTATGAGATTTGATGCAAGGATCAACGGTCGAAGGAGATTTAGAGACATAGTTGTTAAGATCGTTTACATCAAAATCACGACATACTGCATTAGAAGACTGGCCGACACCAACAGATCTTAAAAATCTCCACACATCGGTAGGACTCCGATTTATAAGGGAATCGTAGAAATGGCGTCGCTTTGCATCTCTACACAGACGATTGCAGCGGTTTCGCAGTACTTTATACGACGATAAATTAGTAACAGAAGGGCATCGCTTGTACCTTCGCTTCGCTTTATCGCGGCGACTCATAAGGTTTTTTGTTTCAGCAGTTAACCATGGAGCAGGATTTCGTCTAATCTTTACCCTTCTGATTGGGGCATGTTTGTCATATAGCTGTAATATAGTCGATGTAAATTCACATATCTTTTCATCTATATTGCCGTTGCTATTTAATACGCGAGACCAGTCCACGGAATTGGCATCGCGCTGAAGCGCCTCCAAGTCTAAGTCCTTGTAACGAAGAAGAAGATATTGCGATTTGCGTTTAGGACAACGAATGCGATAACAGAGATATATTAAGTCAAGATAGGAGAACGATGCCGATAGTTGGCCATGAGATATAATACTAGAAGGAGAAGACACGATGATTAAATCTAATAGAGAAGGTGTGCAATCAGGAAAATGATGGGTAGCGGAAAGAGGCAGAATCTGAAGATTAAAAGAACTCAAGAGGGATGTGAGCCTAGACGAACGGAAGTCATTTTTAAGCAAACACGTATTAAAGTCACCCATCAAAATCACGTGATCATAAATCGGGCAAAGGTCACTGAAAACATTATCAAGATGATCAAAATACAAAACAAAACAAAGATACAGCAAGAAATTCCATAAGTTTACTAGCGTACTACCTACTGAGTGAGAAAAGAAAAAAAAAGTTGTAAGATATTACCATTCCTATAGTATAGTACCACTAAATTAGGAAGTTTACGTTTATAAGAGTACAATAAATGCGGTGATGAAATTACAAAGAATAACAAATAACTCCTATACTATAAATTTTAATTGCGTTTGCGGCCCTTTTTCAAAACATTAGTAGTTTTTGCCGTAGTTGTTTTAGGTGAAGGCATGTTGTCACAGCTCTGACTAGGGAACTGAGACATAAGTGACTGGAGTTCTCCCATGGATTCGATTTTCCGCCTGGATTTATCAGGAAGGGATATGGAAATTTTACCTTCCTTTGTCCAACATTGTTTGATACCAAAATGATTGCGGGCTGTAATAAAAACACGATGTCTAGTCTTGGTAAGGAATTCCGAAACCGTCAAGCCAGTGCCTTTCAAAGAGGTTTTGTTATCTCACACAAGGTGACGGTGCTCCATGTGAAGGAATCTGACTAGAACAGGCCGAATCTTATTCCCAGACGAACCTAAACGGTGACAAACATGTAAATGTTCTACTGATATATCAGACAACTGTAATTTGTTGGTTAGTATTTCATGCACCACATCATGTACTTTCTCGTTTTGTTTTTCAGGAATCCCATGGAAAAGTAGCACCTTTCTTCTCATGGCTGTTTCATGCCTGTCTAGCCCAAGAGAGAGAAGCTCAATTTGAGTTTTCATGGTAGACAGGGTTTGCCACACAAATGATTTAAATTCAGAGAACTCACGGGACGGTGTTGTGATGTCAGGTTGTATAGAGCTTGTACCAGCAGAAACCTTTTGCAGCTTCTCTTCATACTCATGCATACGAGTACCAAACAACTTTTCGAGTTTTTCCAAGTTGTTTATAAGTTGAGTATCCATAGTGAGTTTGAGGAAATATTGTTGATTGCAGACAGGAGAAATTAATGTTCAGTGGTTGCGAGTGCGTTATAGAACCAAATTAATGCATATATTTATTTAAATTAAACTTTATTATTAATTTAAATTATAAAATAACAGAGAGCGTACTTTTTGCGTGTTCACGTTACGTCTTCCCACACAGGAAAAGTTAATAAAAATGTTATTAAATTAAAGAGAAAAAAGTTAAATTTCAACTGACACGCGGGATCCGAACCCGCGACCTTCGCCGATCCGTGGCAAATCCCGCCCGTGTCAGTTGAAATTTTAACTTTTTTCTCTTTAGTTTAATAAAATAATTATAATTTTAAATATCTCACATTCACGCAGTTCCGCATGTCAGTTTAATGCCCCACATCACCACATTCATTGAGCTCTTACAAGAGTCCGATCAATATCGACACTTTCCTAAATCCTTTGCTTCGGCCAAAATTTTGGCGTAAATTGGCCGAAATTTTGCAAATTTTCAAAATTGGACGAAGTCGAAGCTTTATTTTTTCTCCTAATGTGACCGAAGCTGGAGCCAAGCTGGACCGAAGCTGCACCGAAGCTCCCTAATATTTGCTTTTTCTCTAGTTCGATGAGTATCAATCTATAACTTTTCAAAACATAATTTGACATGAAAATTAAAGAAATTATTTTTATACGTAATTATGCTCTAACGAAAGTTAATTAATTCTGTAATTGTTTATTGTTAAGTCTATCTTCCCAGTCTTAATTTCTTACGCTATTGCACCTGCCGTAAATACATTTTAATGACCTTTAACCGGGTGACGTTCAAGTGAAATTCCAAAAGATAAGTTGGATCTCGAGCAAGCTTATGGTTGAAAACAATGTTGTAAAATATTTCAAGAAAGTTTTCTCATTTTATTTGTCTGAGAAGTTAGACATAGAAGTGTTATCAGTCAGAATGATTAAACGCCGCCCTTGGTGATATTCACGGCAATTTTGCACATTATGGGTGTAATTAAGAACATTTTATACTATGTTTGTGAGCGTACAAAAATTATAACTGTCATGTTACTATTACATATAGTAGGTAGAATTATAATAGTTAAATTGCTTTTTCGAAGCAGAGCAGAACAGATTTATTTTAAGTGATGGAGAAGGAATCTTCATTCATTCATTCGTAACGGTCCACTAAAGTCCACTGCAGGACATAGACCTCTCCTATAAAAAGGCTAACGCACCCTTGCTTACCATAATCGTCAACCCTTAGCAAGCGAATTTGCGATCGCAGTTAAAATATGATACTTAAAAAAGGTGGTGGAACCTTTTCTGCTTAGGAAGCACCTGGGCCAGTACTATATTGGCGTCTGTTTCTGATGTGAAACAGCAGTATAACAACTGTTGAGTTCCGGTTTGAAGGGTATAGGGTATATTTCAGTGTAACCAGGGGCTATGAGGCATTCCATGTCAGTCCTCAGGGGCGATAGCGCATCTGTAAACTTGTTCTTTTGAAATTGTTTGCTGGTGTTATGGGGTGCAGGAGCTATTAACTATTAGATGGACTATAAGCTCGTTTTATAGAGAATAAAATAAAAAAAACTCATAGGAATAAAAAAACATGTAATGGTCACGATAGCCGAGTGATTTAGATTCGGAATTCGAGAGACTCGAGTTTTTCAGAAGGTGGGACCAATGAGTTTTGCCAAATTTATACACGATTTATATCGATGGCTTGGACATAAAGGCATTGTCAGGCTCACCACCTGTCACGTTTTTACAATATTAGGTAAATTGAGTAAATCTTTGGTTGGGAGATGTTTTTTATCTTCACATATTTGTATACCTAATTGTGAATTGCGTTAATATAAAAAAAATATTAGGAAGAATACCTAGCCAGATGATTCCGAGCCATAGGCACTACCAACCGTGAATTGTTACTAACTATGTTACTTTAAATCGGTACACAATTCCTACAAATTCGTTAGAAATTTATGACAAAACGTAGCTCGTTTGCTTTTCACTGCGCCACGTTGACTTTGACGCATAGATAACGACACATGCTGGAATAAAATGTTTTAAAATTGCCTTTACACCTGCAAAACGGACGGAGAGCGGAAAATATTGCAAGCGTTTTATTATTTGTTAGAGGACGTGCCCAGTTTATTCAAAGGCTTCGTTGGATATCTTTTACATCAAAACGTTTTGATGTACAGCCCTCTTTGTCTCTGCACATCTGTCTTTGTCTCTGTCATTTTACAATGTTTTTGTTTTGCGATGTGACTTTAGTGTTTTTAAATTTTGTTATTTTTGTACAATGCGTTTCTAGATATAATTAAGTTTTTCATATCTTCACGCATCATGCCTGACCGGTCAGATATACCTCCTTCACGATTACCACATTCATTATTTTTCTTAATAACAGCTCATGTAATAGTGACTGAGTGTGAAACATGTAAAGAAAATAATTTACATCAATAATTTTTTTCTTCACCCAGTTTCCCATAATTGGGATAGGCAGGGAGATCTATAATTAAGTCCTTTCGACCCACTTTTCATTAATGCTTATTTGGGACAAAGTGGTGAGTCCATCGCCGTCTTAATGGCCAATTGAACGGTATTTAATATACTTGAATTAATAAAAAAATTATAAATATCTTCACTCCTTTCCCAATACTGGGGCAGACATAGGTCTGGACAGAAGCCTCTATATTCAAATTTAACTCGAATTACGAACACCCAACCACTTGGGTAACTTGGTACTTAAAAATCGAATTTTTATATAACATATTTTTAGATTAGGTTCTGTAAATTATTTATTAGCCGGGCTTGTACACTAAGACGCACGACAGGTTCATCGTCTGTTATTGTAAAATAAAAAAAACATTTAGAATGTCATGACATTTAAATTTACGTTATTGTGCAGAATTATACGTTGCATTCGTTGTCTGTAACTTAACATTGTCGTTATTGTAAACACTTTCATAATTGGCCAATAGCTTGAATTATATGACATGAAATGTTACGTTGTGTTGAAAAAGAAAACAGGAGAAGTGAGAGTTAAACTCGCGTGAAGAGGGTTCCGTACCTCCGTGGACGCGTGGCGAAAACACTGGCATTCATTGTGCCGTCACCTCTGAGTGTCATCTCCGGGTTTGGAAATCAAACCTGGGACCAAGTCAGTCGGGTCAAGTTAGAAAAATTGTTTTCTTAAACAGTAACAGTAAAACAAACTTCAATATTGTTATAACGTTGTATGTACATAGATAGATAAATACATGGATAGGGACAGAATAACTTATACTGAAAAAGTTTTTTCTACACTTTCGTTGGTCAGGGTTTTTGTGATGCCTTCGTTGTTTCTGATTGCATAACATGCTAGCATGCATATATGCATGCTATTTTAAGCTCACGGACAGTTGTCGCGTAATCTTTAAGTAAAAAACTGTAATTTTTAAAAATTACAGTTTGTGCAGTAGAGTGCTGAAAAATAGTACTCACTTCAGAGCGCTGTAAAACCTTAGCTATTGACTTAATAAAAAAAATGTTGCTCATAAAAGTTGTTCCTCAAAAAACGATCAACAAAAATGGTCTGATATCATTTTTTCGTAAAATGATAAAAAAAGTTATATCGAAAAATATAAATTTTTTTCTCGAATTTATTAAGATTTTCGCTTGTAACTTTTTATTTATAGTTCTACGACAAAAAGCTGCTGGACCAAAGTTGTAGAGAATTTAATTTGCAACAATGTTTACAAATTTCTTTTATCTGATAAATAGTTTAAGAGATATATCGTAAAAACCATTTCAACCCCTATTTTCAAGATGGCGGCCTTGGGACAAGGGTGGCGACCCCACAAACTTGGTTTTAGCTTTACACTGACCCCTCCTATACTTCAAAAAAAATAAAATTGCGTCCTCTAAAAACGCAAGGTAAGGCCTAAAAAATGTAACATTTCAATGGACTAATGTGACATTAGTGTTTTTAAATTTGGTTGTTTTTGTACGTTGCATTTCTAGACATGAGGTACGTTGCCTGACCGGTCTGACAGAGACCTACATACCTAGTTCACCATTATCACATTCATTATTTTTCTAAATAACGTCTTATGTAATAGTGACTGACGTGAAACGTATAAGGAAAATAATTTACTCAATAATGTTTTTCTTTACGCATTTTCCCCGAACTGGGATAGACAGAGAGGTCAAGATAATTAAGTCCTTTCGACTCTAATTTGGGATAAAATGGTGAGCCTATCTCGGTATTATTATTTATTTATAAAATTCGATTTTTTACATATATTTTATTTATATTTTACATATATTGAAATAAGGTTCTGTAAATTATTTTTTAGCCGGGCTTGTACACTAAGACGGCGACACATTCACCGTCTGTTATTGTAAAAAAAATCACTCAGAATGTCATAAACATTTACGTTATTGTGCAGAATAATACGTTGCATTCGTTGTCTGTAACTTATCATTGTGAATACCTTTAAGAAAAAAAAACTAAATTCTGTATTTATTTCTAAGGTTTAGGTTCAGTAGTTCAGGGTATCTAAGTTTTAGGTTCAGTAGTTGTAGGTCAGGGGTGAGTGGGTATGGTAAATTTTTGTCTATTTCGTACAAAAATTCAAAAAGTATATATTATAGAATTACATAAAAGACTATAATTAAATATTAATATATTATATTACAACATATAAAAATATTGTAAAGAGCATTAAAAATATTTGAGATTTTCATAAAAAATCTCTTTGTTTTGGTACATCTTGACAGCCGACTTGATAGCCGAGTTGGTAGTGATACTGCCTTCGTTGCTAAGGATGCTGCGGTCGAATCCCGCTAGGGGCAAATATTTGGGTGATAAATATGAATGTTTGTACTAGAGTCATAGACATGTATGTTAAAAATATATTGTACTGTTAACTTGAACAATTAGATATATAGGCTCACCACCTGTCACGCTGTCCCGGTGTTCCGGTATATAATAAGTTCCGGTGAATTTGTGAATCGAAAGAATTAAATTGTAAAGACGAGTAGTTGGGTGTAGCTGAGTGGTTGGGTGATCGGAAATCGAGTCAAGAGATCCGGTAGCAGGCTCGTTCCAATAGGTTTTTCATAACTTATGTACGGTTTATATCGTTGGCTGGGACATAAAGGCTCGGTAACGGGCTCCCCACCTCGTTGTATCAAAATGTGGTTGAAGGTGGGTCGAAAGTGTTTAATTGTATCAATTAATGGTCCAGGCGTCTGTTTACTCCTGTGAAGATATTTTATTTTCTCCGATTCACCCCAGTATTGAGAAATGCGTGAAGATGAAATGAAACATAATGAGCAGTTTAAGTAAGAACACAAAAACATTTCTATTTATCATTTCCTCGTTAATGGCGTACCGGCATCAAATATGAATACTAATTTCTATTTTCGAATATTCATCTTTTCTTTTTAAAATTGAAAGCGTACTGTTTATTTATTCACAATACGAAGAGTTCTTTCATTCTCAATGAAAATACTGGTGCAATGTAATTTCATTGCCAGTGAATTTTAATGAGGCACGTTCTGATATGTGATTTTTTTTTTTTGTCTGTATATTTTAAACAGCCTTTTGATTTAAGAATATAACAGTTAACCCTAAAAATAAAGTTATACATAAATTAGTTATATAGTTAATAGAACTCAGTCTTCGAAGCGAAGGGTTGCGGGTTGGAATCTCGCTCGGGGTAAACATTTTTGTCTCGAGTATTGTTGAGTTGTGGATATTTCACTCATAATAATAATTTTATATTTAATTCATTCACATGTGGAAAAAAAAACTTTAAAGACTTATAAAAAAAAACCTAGCATAGGCTCCCGCCTATGCTAGGTTTTGATTGACGTACCTCGGGGTTTTTCAAAACTTATGTAAGATTTATTTCGTTGGGTTAGAAACAAAACCGACGACAGGCTATGTTTTCGGTGAAGATGGGTCGAAAGCACTGTAACTGTCTACTCGAGTATTGAGAATAGCGTGAAAATATTTTTTTAAATATACTAAAAACAGTAAAAAAACTTATCTTTTATATATCTAAACCAAAATTTTAAACCTCATAGATACAATCTGTCATGAAGATCAAAGTCGCGTCTCCTGATTCGAATTCCGAAAGATATGACATCCAACCAAAGTTACCAAAGTTGTCATTATTCAACGATATTGCAACTTAGTTATGAGACAAATGGTACCATAAGCGATTTATGTCGATTGAGTGAGGAATAGAGATGAGACGTAGTAGATGAAATGCGTACCGAGTCTTGCAAGTACGTGTACACCAAAATACTTATTCAATAAACCTGTTCCACTTATTTAAAAGTATTCGCTTAAACTAACTGGTTGATATCATAATTGATATCAACCAGTTAGTTTAAGTGGCTTGAGTCCAGCTAGATGAGACTAAAGATAAATTTAGAATTTTTTCCAAAGCTATTTTGAGATTAAGGTCAATTTGTTTTAAAAAATCAGAACATTTCATGCTGGACTCGAGCGGAGTAAATAAGTAAATTTAGGAACAAGAACGTAATGTTTTAAAATAGTAATTGATCAAATTTTACTTTCAAAACAGGTTTCATACTCTCTATAAAAATAGAACGTTTATCTTTTCTTTTTAAAATTGAAAGCGTGCTGTTTATTTATTCACAATACGAAGAATTCTTTCATTCTCAATGAAAATACTGGTGCAATGTAATTTCATTGTCAGTGAATTTTAATGAGGTACGTTCTGATATGTGATTTTTTTGCCCGTCTATATTTTGAACAGCCTTTTGATTTAAGAATATAACAGTTAACCCTAAAAATAAAGTTACATATAAATTAGTTATATAGTTGATAGAACCCATCTTCGAAGTTGGAAGCGGGTTGGAATCTCGCTCGGGGTAAAAATTTGTGTCACGAGTATTGTTGACTTCTGGATATTTTTGTGTATTTACAAATATATATCGATGTAGATATATAGGTGTGTATAAAATTAACAACATAATCGGTACAAACGTGATACGAAAATATTTCTTTTAATTAATGTTTAAAAACTATAAAATTAACTTTTAAAAATATGTTAACTCATAATAAATATTTATTTATCTTAGGATATTGAAACGTTAGCTTGGGCATTAGGAAGGTGATAGGTTCACCACCTGCCACGTTCTCTCAAATAGGCTTACGTGCAGGGTACGAAGAAAGGACTAAACCTCTGACTATCCAAGTTTTTGGAAATGCGGAAAGATATCAAAAAAAAATATATAAAAATATATTTAAGTTCAGTTTTATAAATGTCCACACATAAGAGTTAGCGTAATTCAAAAATAATTGGCGTCAACGGAACAAATTCGTAACAATCTGAATGTATAAATTTTTATTCGTTTCATAGTCATTTTGTGGTTTAAAGTCTTACGTCGAATTGCAGACGTCGGACGTTGTGGTGCAGCGTCTAATAAAATGCAAGATACTAACAGTGTTTTAAAAAAGTAGCTGACTGTGATAATTCCTGAGAGTATGAAAACGTTATATCAGTGTTTTCTTGAATGTATGGGATTTACATTTTCGAAATCGAAAATGTTATAAGGAAGGTTTCCTCCTACAAGGTAATATAATAATATCTTATTTGTAAATTATTATTATTATTTTGGAATATGTTTTGATAGTCTGTGGGACTATTCTTTGTTACCCTCATAAATTTTACATAAAAGAATTATACAAAAGTGTTTCATTTTCCCTGAGAATTTCCCTGAGTTGATTCTTACGACACCCAAGACTAGAAGACTAGACAAAGGTGGTATATTCTCACGACGCTACCACACGGTTGGTAATCCTTAAACTTAAAACAAAAGAATGTCTTGAGGCCATTCCCAATGCTAGGGTAGACAGAGGTCAAGTCTAGACAATTAAGTCCCTTCGACCTCCCTTTGACCGAAGACATTTATAAGGACAAAGCGGCAGGTGGTGGCATATCACCCTCTTTATGTCCAAGCCAACGATTATTAATCGTACGTAAAAAATATATTTAAGTTCAGTTTTATAAATGTCCACACATAAGAGTTAGCGTAATTCAAAAATAATTGGCGTCAACGGAACAAATTCGTAACAATCTGAATGTATAAATTTTATTCGTTTCATAGTCATTTTGTGGTTTAAATTCTTACGTCGAATTGCAGACGTCGGACGTTGTGGTGCAGCGTCTAATAAAATGCAAGATACTAACAGTGTTTTAAAAAAAGTAGCTGACTGTGATAATTCCTGAGAGTATGAAAACGTTATATCAGTGTTTTCTTGAATGTATGGGATTTACATTTTCGAAATCGAAAATGTTATAAGGAAGGTTTCCCTCCTACAAGGTAATATAATAATATCTTCACGCCTTTTCCAATACCCTCACTATTAAAAGTCCAGTATTAAAGAGATGTCTGGACAAATAAGTCCATTCGACCTCCCTTTGACCGAAGACATTTATAAGGACAAAGCGGCAGGTGGTGGCATATCACCCTCTTTATGTCCAAGCCAACGATTATTAATCGTACGTAAAAAATATATTTAAGTTCAGTTTTATAAATGTCCACACATAAGAGTTAGCGTAATTCAAAAATAATTGGCGTCAACGGAACAAATTCGTAACAATCTGAATGTATAAATTTTATTCGTTTCATAGTCATTTTGTGGTTTAAAGTCTTACGTCGAATTGCAGACGTCGGACGTTGTGGTGCAGCGTCTAATAAAATGCAAGATACTAACAGTGTTTTAAAAAAAGTAGCTGACTGTGATAATTCCTGAGAGTATGAAAACGTTATATCAGTGTTTTCTTGAATGTATGGGATTTACATTTTCGAAATCGAAAATGTTATAAGGAAGGTTTCCCTCCTACAAGGTAATATAATAATATCTTATTTGTAAATTATTATTATTATTTTGGAATATGTTTTGATAGTCTGTGGGACTATTCTTTGTTACCCTCATAAATTTTACATAAAAGAATTATACAAAAGTGTTTCATTTTTCCCTGAGAATTTCCCTGAGTTGATTCTTACGACACCCAAGACTAGAAGACTAGACAAAAGGTGGTATATTCTCACGACGCTACCACACGGTTGGTAATCCTTAAACTTAAAACAAAAGAATGTCTTGAGGCCATTCCCAATGCTAGGGTAGACAGAGGTCTAGACAATTAAATTCTTTCCCTATAGACATGTTTTGTGAAAGCGTGACAGGTGGTGAACATGTGGCCGTCTTTATATCCAAGCCAACAATATAAATCGTACATAAGTTTATTTGCAAAAAATCCATTGCTACGCGTGTACAACTTGGGAATCGAACTCGGGTGCCTTGGCTCGAATTCCGATCACTCAACTATTCGGCTATTGTGTCTGTTTGTTCAAATTAAACTGTAACAAAGAGAGTTAATAAAAAAGCTGTTAGTGAATATTCAGTTTTAATACGATTTTCGATAGTTTAAACACGATTTATAGTTGATGACCCGTAAAATTTACGGATATGTCACAATTATTATTCTCTGGACATGATTTGATTATATAACACTCTGATTTATCACTTTTATTACCAATTTATTTAAACACTCTTTACATAACATAACATACATAACGGCCTGTTAAAGTCCAGTGCAGGACACAGGTCTGTGCCATAGGGAGGATTTGCTCAATTTAAAGACAATCATGTTTTATTATTTTTTTAAGTCTTCACGCAATTTTCCACAAGTACACTAGGCAGAGATCTAGACAATTTCGTTTCGATCCACTTTTCACCGCAGCTAATTTGGGACAACGAAGATATCTTTTGGAGCAAAGCGAGGTGGTTAGCTTATCGCCGTCTTTCTATGCAAAGTTAACAGTACAATATTTTTATACATAAAGATATATGTACATATAAACTATCTACAAAGTCTGTATGTATTTAAATATTTATCATATTTATAAATACATACAGACTTTATCTTGTAATAATTTTTGTTATGATTTATCTGTGTACATAAATTATTAAATAAAAAAAAATAAACGTCCATTACTCAAATACTTAGCGATCTTCGAACCCCTACGAAGGCTTAGAAGGTAGTTTGTTAAAAAATTAGTATCGGAACTATTATCGAATATTTAAGAGCGGATATTATGCATAAATTAGTGTTTACTGACGTAATCGAAATTATGTAAAAAGTCAGGATAGCCGAGTGGTTGGGTGGTCGGAATTTCGAGTCAATAGATCCGAGTTAGATCCCCAGTTGGTAGGCTCGTACCAATGGGTTTTTCAAAAACTCATGTACGGATATCGTTGGCTTGGACATAAAGACGGCAACGGGCTCACCACCTGTCACGTTGTCCCGAAAATATCTTCGGAGGAAGGTGGGTCGAAGGGACTTAATTGTCTAGACTCGACCTCTGTCTACCCCTGTATTGGGAATTGCGTGAAGATATTTTTTTTACTGACGTAATCGAAATTATGGTACCTATAATATGAACCAGTTCATTAAAACGCATATATTTTTATATAAGGGCAACAGATTAATTGTGTATTTTGATGTACTCTTACTTGCAAGACTCAGTACGTATTTAACCTACTTCGTCTCATCTCTATTCCTGAGTCAATCGACATAGATCGCTTATGTTATCCCATCTGTCTCATATCTAAGTTGCAATAACGTTGAATAATGACAACTTTGCGTGGATGTCATATCTTTCGGAAAACGAATCAGGAGACGCGACTTTGATCTTCATGACAGATTGTATCTATGAGGTTTAAAATTTTGGTTAAGATATATAAAAGATAAGATTATTTTTTACTGTTCTTAGAATATTTAAAAAAATATTTTCACGCTGTTTTCAATACTGGAGTAGACAGTTAAAGTGCTTTCGACCCATCTTGACCGAAAACATAGCCTGACGCAGCTTTTGTTTCTAACCCAACGAAATATATCTTACATAAGTTTCGAAAAACCTCGAGGTACAAGTCAACCATCTGGAGATCGGAATCGGGTCTCGATTTCAACCACTCGGTTATCGTAAGTATAAGTAAACGTGAATTTATATTGAATAACCATGTTCCACCAAGAAACCGCAATATTTACATGTGTACGAATTAAGTACTGTAGTGCCGTTTTAAATTTAATACGACCGTAGCGTAAAATGAACGTTTGTCCCGTAAAATTTACGAATATGTCAAAGCTATTACCTGACTAGATTTAATTATAAAACACTCCGATTTATAGAACACTCTTGACATAACATAACATACATAAAGGCCTATTAAAGTCCGCAGCAGGACATTGATCTCTCCCATAGGTAGGATTTGACATAATCGCCACACTTGGCAAGCGGATTGGCGATCGCAGTACCAGACCATTCGCAACTCAGACGCTGCTGTCCATCTTCAGTCTTATTATTTTGGTCTGATATTTTTAGAGATGGTTATCCCGCCATCCATCAGTTATCACCACGACATTCTTGGCTATTTCCCTCAGTCGCCTCTTATGACATCCATGGTAAGTAAGTGAGTGGCAATATTCTAACGCTGCTACCACACGTTCGTTTTGTATTATTTCGAAATAAATTTCTAAGGTAAGACACCTGCACCACAGCATCGTACAGAACGTACGTTAAACTAACCAAGTGATAAATTGGCGCTTCTTGTGTCCGACTAATTGTGAGGTTTCCGGAAAATTGTTAATAACCTTGGTTGGAAGCGTTGCTGCATTGTTTGTATTGTAAATAGGTTGTATGTTTGTGATGGCTGATTTGGTAGAGTTTCAGCTAATGTGGAATAGTTCGGTAAAACATGCACAACTGTGAATGATAGACACTCATTTAGTATGCGGTTTGTAAAAATTATATTTCAACAACTCATTCACAAATAAAATTAATAAGTGAGAGATACGTATCTTTATTCAGTTGAACCATTTAAATTAAACTCCAAAATTAAAACTTTTCTATTACTTTCATACCGTACATAACTTAAAAGTACTCCACCAAAGAAAGTTCTGCCATAATAGCCACGATTACCAGGGGGTTGAGCAATCGTACCACCTTGCACTTTAGACACTGCTATGCGTTACTATCTGCTGAATTTTGGTTTAGGATTTTTCAAGATATTCATTCCGCCATCGTTCGGCAGCCATGCCAAGACACATGTATGATTCCCCTTATACCTACTTCATGTTTTAAAATAATCAATGATTTATGCTTGATAAAAATTCTGCATCTGAAACATTTTTTTCAATTTACTACTCGCAGAAGGTTCTTTTTTCAAAAATTACTTCCCGAGGTTAATTCAATTAACAAACATGAACAAAAGAATTTTTATAGTAAGTATTTCATAACAAAACGCAAGTATCTATTTAATAGAATTGAGTTTATTCGAGTCAAGAGACCCGAGTTCGATCCCCAGGTGGCAGGCACGTACCAATAGGCTTTTTAACGCTCACCACTGTCAGGTTGACCCAAATATATCATCGGTGGCAAGTGGGTCGAAATGACTTACTTGTCTAGACCTCTGTCTGCCCCTGTATTGGGAAAGGCGTGAAGATATATATCTATTTAATAAAAAAAAATGCAGTGTGGATACTGCGTATATTTTTATTTTTTTTGCCGTGGATGTATTAACATTCGTCTCAGGAATAAGCTTCAAAAATATCATTGGCAACAATAAGATGGTGGTATAATCATATCGAAAATACCAAACCAAAATTTAATAGATTTGGCACGGGATCTGCGTCTAAAGTGCCGGGGCTCTGGTACTGAAATCGGCAATTTTCTGGCCAAGTGTACCGATTACGACAAGCCCTTACTTATGGAAGAGGCCCATGTATTGCAGTGTACTTTATCGAGCTCTCTCAGATTCGATCTTAACCGACCACATGTATTATATTATGTAAAAATACATAACCTAAACTTTCGTTACTCTGCGAGGTCGTTGTCAGGCCCCGATTGTGCTGGACCATTAATTTAGCAGAACCTGTCGCTTGGTAGCACCACATAGGATACAGATTTATCTATCGCAAGACGTAGCCGAATTTCAGATAGCTCTTTTTATAAATTGATTCTGTTTGTAGAAACAAAATGATGACATATTTCAGAAGGTATGAAGTCTCGAGAGACATTTACGAGAGAGACTTTAATGTATTTTGCGCTCTCACGTTTTTACGATCCTCGCCTTGCTCAAGGTGAAATATCAACGTTACGACACATTTGTCGTATCACATATATATATATATATATATATATATATATATATATATATATATATATATATATATATATATATATATATATATATATATATATATATATATATATATATATATATATATATATATATATATATATATATATATACGTTCACCCATGGTGAATCCAGAGGAATCTTACTTAACTTTGCCTAGGGCCAAGGTGCAACAAATGGCCGCTTTAAGTGGACTTGGTCAGCTCACGTAGGATGAGCGTTATTGGTTTGTGAACCCATTGAACACCGATCACGTCAGAGCGAGGCCGAAATAACCTGTACATTTATTAACCCTCGCGTTCACGACAGAAATAGCATGGGAACGATCAAAACATTCCCAATGCTTACCATCATAAATGTATTTATAGTATTATTAATAATCGTATCGTGTTATAAATCGTGTTTCCGGTTGTCAAAGTGCCAACAGTGTTGTGATTATTCCTCTAGAAAATTAAAGTTTTAAAAAGTTATACGCCACATCTGAACAAAGAACACCGTTAAAGAACAACACTACAGGTGTCGTAATAGAAGCGAAATCGAATTTTCACTAAATCTGTCCACTAATTTGAAATTGAAGACCTACATCAACACCACAGGTTAGAAAATTATTTAAACGCCATTTTGACATTTAAAGAGATATTTGATATTCTTCTGTCATTTATTTTGATGTCACTTGTCACTCGGTTAGTTTGGTATCGACCATAGTGCTGCCAGATCAAGAAAATCTAAAGTTACTATTACGTTCCGTTTCACATAACTTGACCTGAGATTATGGAAGAACAATTTGAAATGTTATTTGAAAAAATGAAAATAGAAATGAAAAACCAGACAATTGAATTAACAGAATCTCTTACAAAAAATATTATGGATCGGATGGATGAAAAACAAATGCCTATCAGAGAGGAAAACGAAAAACTAAAAGAAAAAATTAGCAAATTAGAAAAGGAGTTAGAACAATTAAAAAAGGAAAAGAAAAGTAATAATTATTTTTGGATTAGAAGAGAGCGAAAAATCAACAGCTGAACTGTTCCAGAATATAAAGGAAAAATTCAAAAAAGACTTAAACATTAAGTTAGAAAAAAAAACGAACTTAACAAATTAAACCGCTTAGGGAAGCCAAAACCCGAAAACAAACCGAGACCTATACTGTGTTCTCTTGTAAGCGAATGAAAGAAAAAAGAAATTATGAAAAACAAAAAGAAACTAAACGGAATTTATTTATCAGACTATTATTCGAGAGAAGTATTAGAGAAAAGAAAGGCACTACAACCCCAATTACTAGAGGAGAGGAGAAAAGGAAACATAGCTCTCCTGAAATACGATAAAATTATAATCAAAGAACCTAACACCAACAATGACAAAAGAAAAAGAGAACAATCTACCTCTCCACTGTCACCGTCAAAGTCTCAGCCCAAAAAACAACAGACGCTGAGCTCTCTTAAAAATACCAAGAACAATAGAACAAACGCTTTCGATGCCATGAGAATCAAATCAAATTCTCTAACCAATATTTCCACACGCAAGAACCTATAGCAAACAAAATTTGGATCACCGGAAACTCAAAGAAACTGCGAAAGTCAACAAACCGTAAAAACACAAACTCCCCCAATCCGACTGGTCCTCGTGGGGGATGGAGACCACAACCCTCCAACATTCCATGAAAGAAAAGGAAAAATCTATATTGCTGCACTAAATACGCGTACTCTAAAAAATGAAGAAAACTTAACAGAATTAACATTTGCGCTAGAACATATCAAATGGGATATCGTTGGCCTTAGCGAAGTGAGACGATTAGGAGAAAGAATTGTTTCATATCAGGATTTTTTGCTATACCATATAGGGACCACTCCTGGCCACCATAGAAACACCTGACAGACTGTATAGAAAGTTTTATAGGCATTTCGGAGCGCACAGCGATGATAAATTTAAAGCTACCAGGATACCAAGACTCATGGTCGATTATACAAGTGTACTCACCTACAGAACAGTCAGACTTGAGTCATTTTATCATCAATTAAATAAAGCCATCCGTGATCACGCACATAAAAACTTAATAGTAATGGGAGACTTCAATGGCAAAATTGGAAATAAACGTCCTGGTTCACATACTGCAACAAAACCAGAAGCAGGAACGGAGAAAAAATTATAAACTTTACCCTAGAAAACGACCTTACTATTTTAAATACTATGTATAGGAAAAATAAGAAAAGAATGTGGACTTGGATCTCACCAGATGGGAACACAAAAAATGAAATGGATTTCTTCATGACCAATAAAAAAAGTTACTTCAGCAACTTTAACGTCATCAACCAACTCAACTTCAACACCAATCACAGGCTGATCAGGGCAGAATTAAAAATAAAAGAACCAAAGAAACCTAGACCAAAACAAGAACCAGTAAATGTTAAGCTCGAAAAACACCAAATGGATCAACTAACAGCCAGCCTAAGAGACAAATTCACAAACTTCAAAGAAAACACACAGAACCTAGACATACAAGAAAAATACATTGGATAGAAAACATTATTAAAACTGAAACGAAACTCGCTACTACTACCACCTGTAAGCAACACAAACAATGGCTTACTGCCACCACTATAAAATTACTAGAACAGAGGAGCCACTTAATTAATACAAGAGACGCAAAAACAGAAGGATACAACTAAGAGAAATTAATAAAGAAAAGCTTGAAAAAGATAGGAACAGAAATAGAATGGAGACAATTGAAAGACACATAACAAAAACGGGTGGTGTCAAAAAAGCATACAAGGAACTAACGAAATCTACAGACTGGCTAGTAACAATTAAAAGCAAAAGAGGAAAATCGAAACACGACAGAAAAGATATATTGGAAATTGCAACATCTTATTACAAAGAACTCTATGAGGACAACATTACCTCGAGAGAAGTAATAAATTTGGTGGAGAATTCAGATATTCCCAAAATGCTTGACGTAGAAATAGAGAAAGCAATAGACACACAAGGAAAAGACAAAGCATCAGGACCCGATGGTATAAGTAACGAGATTTTAATACAAAATAAGCAGGCAATCAAACCGGTCCTCAAAGAAATGTTCAATGATATCATTGACAGAAATTATCCCACAGCAATGGACAGAATTTAACATTGTCCTTCTATACAAAAAGGGAGACAAACATGACATCGGAAACTACCGTCCAATCAGTCTCATGTCTAACATATATAAGATATTCGCCAAGATAATTCTAAAACGTATTAAAAGAATTCTAGATGAACACCAACCAATTGAACAGGCGGGCTTTCGGAAAGGTTTCTCGGTAATCGATCACATTCATGTTAACCGCCAGGTCTTAGAAAAATATAAAGCATACCAGCGCGAGTACTATATTGCTTTCATCGATTATACTAAAGCATTCGACTCCTTGTACCACGAAAAGATATGGAAGTCCCTGAAGGAACAAGGAATCGAACAAAAAAATATCCGCTTAATTAAAAAGATATACAGTCAAAGCACCGCGAGAATCCAACTAGAAAAAAAAGGGGAACCATTTAGAATAGGAAAGGGTGTCAGACAAGGGGACCCTCTATCTCCAAAACTATTCTCAGCGGTTCTCGAAACAATATTTAGAAGTCTCAACTGGGAAAACCTCGGAATAAATGTCGACGGAGTCTCTCTAATACACCTGAGGTTCGCAGACGACATAGTGATATTTGCTGAAACACCGGAAAACATACAAAAAATGATACAACAGCTAGCTGATGAAAGTGAGAAGATAGGTTTAAAGTTGAACCCTGATAAAACCAAATTATGAAAAATGGAATAAAGACGACTATACATTTAGGAAATAACCAAATCGATTACACCGACGAATACACCTATTTGGGACAGCTAATAACACAAGAGGATCCTATACGAAAAGAAGTCGAGAGAAGAATAACAAATGGCTGGAAAAGATACTGAAGTCTGAGAGAGGCCATGAAAGACACAAGAAAATACTTTTCAACACCTGTATACTACCTGTTTTAATGTATGGCAGCCAAACATGGGCTTTGACACAAAATACGACGAGGAAACTTGAAATCTGTCAACACGCAATGGAAAGAAGTATGTGAAAAGGTCTAACCGAATAAAAAAGCATGTCATCAAAAAAAGACGAAGGTCATAGACATAACATCCAAAATCAAAAGACTCAAATGGCAATGGGCAGGTTACATGATAAGAGGTCCAGAGAAATGGAGCAAAATTGTTACACAATGGTATCCCAGAGAAGGAAAAATGAAGAGAGGCAGGCCACATAAAAGATGGGATGATGACATTAGGCAAGTAGCAGGAGTAACGTGGAATAGAGTGGCCCAAGATAGACAGGAATGGAAAAGGCTGGAGGAGGCCTTTACCGATTGGCAAACAGACCTACAAAAAATAATTAAGTATTAGAAAAGAATAGATTAAGATTAGTTGTAAAAACATATTTATTAGTTAATTTGTAGTTCTTAATGTTGTAATAGATGCTAAGTTGGTCTGAATAAAGGGCTTATTATTATTATTATATTATTATTATTATTAATAATCGTATCATAAAAGTTTTTATTATTTTTTTTTATTTTTAATTTACCTGTACAGCAGATGATTTTATGCACATTCTGTTTTTTTAACAAAATTTTATTATCATAAGTAACCTTTAACCTTTAACATTTTAGGTCGCAGTTCTCAGATAATAGCAAATAGCTCTGTAAGTAGCTAACATTATTAAAATTTATCGATAATTTAATAGTGGGTTAAGATAATTATTTAAAGAAACGATATTCAGTTATGTTGGAAAATGCTTATCTGTAGAAGAGTCTCGATTCTGGCAGACATTGTTATCTAACAGCGTTTGCATTTAGCATCGGTTGTTTCAAATTTTGGCGGGTACCCAGAAATTTGTTTCATAATTGGTAATATAACTGTATGAGCCTACCACCTCACTTTCAATTTTTTTTCACAATATTAAAGGCATCACACCCGAGGGATTCCCGGAGTTCAAATCAGGAGACCACAGTTCGATCCCTGGCGGTAGGCTTGTACAACTGAGGTTTTTCAAAAATTATGTTCGATTTGTAATCCGGTGGTATGTTGCGATGAGAGTCGAAGAAACTAAAATGCTTAAAACTTTTGCTAACTTTTAAAACTTTTGCTTCCCAGTATTAGAAAAATAAAATTGTCCCTCCCCTCTTCCAAAATACATGTTATGAATATTATTGAACTACATTTTACATATTCTTAAATACTAAATGAAATCTGCTTACGACAACTAGAGAAATATTTTGAATACACGACCGTAAAACAAAGTTCCACTCATCCAAACTTGAGAAACTCTTTGTTTCAGCGAAATAAACAGCGTTAATTAATCTCATGTCAAATCGTAAATAATATAGATTAAACTGACGTACATAGAGACAACGGTATGTACAGATCGATGCAGACACAATGGCGGTCGACTAAAAAATTACTTTCTATAAACCAAAGAACATATTTCGTATAATATATTTCGTATATATATACCTAGTCAGGTCATAAATTCTGTCACATGTTTAATATAAAATAATTGAAACAAGTTTATTCATTATGTAACCATTTATATACCAAAATGAACTTAACAAAACATAGATTCTTATGACACTTAAGTTTAATCAAAATGGCCTCCGTGATTTTGAATACGGGGCTTCAATCTGCGCGGCCAGTCTGTTATCGCAGCACGGATGAGGTCCATGTCAATATTTGGGGACTGCTTTAATCAAGGATGTCTTCAGTGACTCCAAATTGGGATGAGGCTTTGAGACGCCTTTTCCTCCAAGTGTTGCCATATATTGTAATCTAACTGATTCAAATCTGGATTGGAGGCACGACTTCATCCGGCACGAAGACTGGCCCGTCTTCGTGCCGGATGAAGTCGATTTCTCAGGCCGCCAGCCAGTCTTGTGTGCTCTTCGCTCTATGAGCTGGCGCCGAATCTTTTTGGAATACCCAGTGCCTGTTATTGAAAGTGGTATGAGAAACAGGTTTCACAAGGTTCGTCAGGACTGTATTTTGATACACAACTGCATTCGTTCTTACACCTTTCTCACAAAAATGTACCTCTTTTAGGCCCCATTAAGAAACTCCCAACGATACCATGAGAGAGGATGGAAAATGACCTTGTTGGACACGCGGAATACGGTTGCTCGCTTCTCCACTACTGTGTGCGTACACCTTATCATTTTGTTTGTTGTAGCTCTCTTCTACGGTAAAAAATTTTCCAGCTGTAGCGGATGATGTGCTGCAGGAAAATGGTAGCTACCAGCCAGGTCGGGTGATTGTGACCTAGGGAGGACGTCTCCTCCACAAGTGTGCGCTATCGGTAATCGTATATATGCATATCACCGTGAGAACTTCGATAGCGCGATGTAGAACGTCGATGTGTTTCCTGAATTCGCCACTTGCGAGCTTCTTATGTGGAGACATAGATGTCGCCACACAGCCAAAATATAAATTTCATGATATTTTTTCCCGCGTACCGTTTCAACAAAGCACGGCATCTCTTCAGTCTCCGGTCCATTAGACGAGCATTTAAGAGATGTCCTGTTTTTCTTCGATATGCCCAAAGCCCTACGTCTTCATGTAACATCCTTTTCACCGTGGTTCTGCTTAACCCCATCTTAAGGAAGGGCCAACAGTTTCTGTTTACGTTTCTTTGAATTCGCACCTTCACAGCTTTTGTCACTTCTGGAGTCCTAACAGACCGAGGGCGACCACTTCTTGACCTGTAATCTACACTAGAGTCTTCATTGTATCGTTTAATGGTGCGATAAACGATTCTTTTGGTTATATTCAAATTTTTAGTACATAAAAAATTTGATTTGGCGGTTACGCAACGATGCAACGCAATAACTGCAACACGGTCTTCTTTAAGCGTCCACTGCATATTTAAAAATGAAAGAAGCGAAAGAAGCGAAAGAAGTATGTAGGGATCGTGACACTTGGCGATCTGTTCTCTCTGGCTACCCCGCCAGGGATTGTGCGTGAAGATATGTATATATATATATATATATATTTATATATATATATATATATATATATATATATATATATATATATATATATATATATATATATATATATATATATATATATATATATATATATATATATATATATATATATATATATATATATATATATATATATATATATATATATATATATATATATATATATATATATATATATATATATATATATATATATATATATATATGTATGCCTGCAGTTCTGCCTCAGTATGAACAGCCAGGAAGACATGACACAACCCTGTTTTACGCCCGTTTGGATGCTAAACATGGGTGACAGGTCATGAACTACCCGCACACAGGCTTTACAGTCACAGTAAAGTGACTGCACAGCCCTTAGCAATCGACCATCCACACCATACCCCGGCAGCAGTTCCCACATTTTCTTCCTTACAACCTTATCAAATGCTTTCTCAAGATCCACAAAAGCACAGAAAATGTTCTGGTTAGCAGCCAGAAGCTTCTCCGTGATCATGCGGAGAGAAAACATTTGATCCGTGCATCCTCTTCCAGGTCTAAATCCGCATTGTGCCTCCCATAGGAATCTTTCCGATTTATCTTGCATCCTACGTGTCAAAACCTTCCAGTAAACTTTACTTGCTAAACTGGTCAAGCTGATCGCCCGATAGCACCCGCAGTCATAATGTGAACCTTTACCTTTATATAAAGGCACAATGACCGCGGATCGCCAATCATCCGGAACAGCCCCCGTTCGCCTGCACAAATTGCACAGCAGATGAAAGCTGTCCCAGACGCGTGGCCCACCATACTTGACCATTTCAGCAGTAACTCTGTCTAGTCCCGCAGCCTTACCACATTTCAAACATCTAATCGCACATTCAATCTCTTCATACTGATGACCTCAGTGTCATCGAGGTACGAGTCTGGCGTACCAGTTACGGCCTCACCCCCGGATCCCTCACTAAGATCATCACACGCATACATATCTCTATAAAATTCGCTCCATCGCTGCATTACGTCCGATTTTTCTGAGAGGACGTCATTGGTTCCCGAAAGCACTTTATTCATTCTTAAGGCTGTCGCACCACTCCGGATCCTTCCAACCTCTTTCCAGAAGAGTTTGGAGTTCTCCTTGAAGTTGTGCGACAAACTTTCGTCCGCTTCCATTCTACTCCTTTCACGCACTTCCTCAATCAATGCTTTCGTGTGAACTCTCTGGAGCTTATATCTTTAAAATAATTGTTCAAACATTTTGTAGAATAGCAAATATTTTGCGAGATAATCATATCGCCAAAATACTAGATGAGTACTCCGCACTCCGATGACAGGCACCAGCTTCTAAGGTGCAAGATGTCTGCGATCGCCAATGCTATGCGAAACCTAATGGGGAAAACGTGACAGGTGGTCAGTCTGTCGCTGACTTTATGTTCAAGCAAAGGCTACCATATAAATTCAAAGATACGAAAGTTATATATATGTATATATATTTATATATATATATATATATATATATATATATATATATATATATATATATATATATATATATATATATACATATATATATATATATATATATATATATATATATATATATATATATATATGTGTGTGTATTTATACTTTTTAATATTTGAAATAAACTGAATCTCACTATTTAAAACTTATTAATATTTGCCGTAATATTCGGCAGTACCAAAGAGTTTTTCAAAAACTTATGTAAGAATTTCATCGTTGGCTTGGACAAAAAGGCGGCGACGGGCTCACCACCTGTCACGTTGTCCCGAAAATATCTTCGGTGGAAGGTGGGTCAAAGGGACTTAATTGTCTAGACTTGACCTCTGTCTACCCCTGTATTGGGAATTGCGGGAAGATATTTTTTTTATATAAGTAGTATATTAAATACCTTATATACATAACGGCTTGTAAAACACTATTGCATGATATACGCGTCTCTTCCGAACGAATCTTTGTCGTGGTTTTGGGGCTTAAGTTACCGTATCTTGACACCCATGGTGAACCCGGAGAAATCTTAGTTAACTTCGCCTAGGGCCAAGGTGCTACAAGTGGCCGCTTCAAGTGGATGGTTTACGTAGGATGAGCGTTAGTGGTTTGTGGAGGGAGCGTCGAAAGGAGTGTCGGTGTTGCCAGGCGCCGCTACGGCGAGGGAAGACGGGTGGGCTGTTGCCTCAAACATCCACCTTCCTGAGCCTTAGGGCCTCCAGGTGGCAGACTTGGAGGGGTGTGTTATTAACGTGGGTTAATAGGACAAGGAGAGGTAGTGATAAGCGTGTATTGAGGAGACGGGGGAGTTTTATAGGTGAGTTCGAAAGAGTGCCACATTGGAACACCAATTACGTCAGTGCTAGGCCCTAATAGCCTGACCATTTATATACCCTCGCGTTCACGAGAGAAATAGCATGGGAACGATCAACACATTCCCAGTGGTTACTATCATTAATGTATTTATAGTATTATAAATAACCGTATCATAATAGTTCTAATTTAATTTTACTCAATATTTTTGTACCTTTTATTTACAAAAACGATAAAAAGTTTATTCCAACAAATTCTTCTATAAAAAAATCTTATTATCTGTGCAGCAGATGATATTATGCACATTCTGTTGTTTTTAGCAAAAATTTAGTATCATAAGTGGTTCCCTTTTAGGTCGCAGTTCTCAGATAATAGCAAATAGCTCTAAAAGTACCCAACATTATTTAAATTTATAGATAATTAAGTAGTGGATTAAGATAATTATTTAGACAAGCGATATTCAGTAATGTTGGAAAAGGCTTATCTGTAGAACAGTCTCTGTTATCTAACAGCGTTTGCATTTAGCATCGGTTGTTTCAAATTTTGGCGGGTACCCAGAAATTTGTTTCGTAATTGGTAATTTAACTGTGTGGGCCAGCCGCCTCGCTTTTAAATTTTTTTCACAAAGTTAATGGCATCACACCCGAGGGATTTTCGGATTTCAAATCAGGAGACCACAGTTCGATCCCAGGCGGTAGGCTTGTACAAATGAATTTTTCCAAAAATTATATTCGATTAGAAAACCGGTGATATATTGTGATTTGAGTCGAAGAAACTAAAATGTCTAGACTTTTGCTTCCCAGTATACATTCCCAAAATACATGTTATGAATATTATTGAACTACATTTTACATATTCTTAATTGGTCAATTAAAGGAAATCTGCTTACGACAACTAGAGATATATTTTGAATACACGACCTCAAAACAAAGTTCTACTCATCCAAACTTGAGAAACCCTTTTTTTCAGCGAAATAAATTCAATAAACAGCGTTAATTAATCTCATGTCAAATCGTAAATAATATAGATTAATCTGACGTACATAGAAACAACGGTCTGTACAGATCGATGAGGCCAAATTGCGGTCGACTAAAAAATTACTTTCTATAAACCAAAGAACATATATCTTATGTAATTTTTTATTTTAAATTTTTATTTTTATTTTAGAACATGTATGGTATATTCTACTGTTTTAAAAATATTATTATTTTTTTAAAAATCACACACACTGCAGGATATATGATCTCGATTGACGGCATACAAGCCGTGTTACATGGTGTCGCCAGCTGTGAGGTTCCGGGTTCGAATCCTGATCGGGTCAATGTTAAAATATAAATATATAAATATCTTCACGTAATTCCCAATACAGGGGTGGACAGAGGTGGAGTCTAGACAATTAAGTCCCTTCGACCCACCTTCCACCGAAGATGTTATCGGGACTACGTGACAGGTGGTAAGCCCGTCGCCGTCTTTATGTCCAAGCCAATGATATTCGTACATAAGTTTTTTAAAAACCCATTGGTACGAGCCTGCCAACTGGGGATCGAACTCGGGTCTATTGACTCGAAATTCCGACCACCCAACCACTCGGCTATCGTGACTTCTTTATTTATTTTTTTTTATATATTTGGCTATATTCATTTATTTTTTTATTTTTGTTTTCCTGGCTAAATATGTTCCACACAAAGTCACGATAGGCGAGTGGTTGAGTGATCGGATTTCAAGTCAAGAGACCCGAGTTTTATTCCCGGATAGGCTTTTACCAACGGGATTTTGCGAAACTTATGTATGATTTGTATCGTATCGTTCGCCTTGACAGGCTCACCACCTGTGACGTTGTTCCAAAATATGTCTTCGGTTAAAGGTGGGTTATAAGGACTTAATAGTCTAGACCTCTGTTTAGTCTAGACCCAAGTGTTGGTAATGGCGTGAATTTCTTTTATTACGTCACTAATTGACATGCCATAGAGTAACAAACAATGTAACACGTCTATTCCGTATACAGTAGAGTTATCTGTACTCTGTCACGACCATAAGTTACAATGTAGGAATAATAGAAGCGTTGGCAACAATAAACGACATCCGAAAGTTCCAAATTCCGAATCGCAACACCAAATAATAAACGTATTTCAGAGAGACGGACGATGGAGTACTGGCAACGTTACAATGATTTACAGAAAAGATAAAAAAAGTTTTGATAAACGACTTCAAAGACACGATAGCCGAGTTGTTGGGTGGTCGGAATTTCGAGTCGAGAGACCCGAATTCGATCCCCAGATGGCAGTACCAATGAGTTTTTCAAAAACTTATGTACGAATTTCATCGTTGGCTTGGACATAAAGGCGGCGACGGGCTCACCACCTGTCACGTTGTCCCGAAAATATCTTCGGTGGATGGTGGGTCAAAGGGACTTAATTATCTAGACTTGACCTCTGTCTACCCCTGAATTGGGAATTGCGTGAAGATATTTATTTATATTTATATTATTATTTTGTAAATATTTTCTAAGCCATTTATTTGGTACGAAATTCAATAGTCCATTTTTCGGTATCATGGTGAATTGGCCTCTTTGTGCTTTGTGAAACAAGCGCATTCTACATTACCGCTTGAATAAATAACATAAACAACCAATGCTAAACATATGTTATATAGCAATGTATAAAATAATCACGATAGGTGAAGGGTTCGGTGATCGGAATTTGGGTCGAGACCTGATTCCGATCCCTGGATGGCAGCCATATACTAAAGGTTTTTTTTTTCAAAATTTTTATTAGATTTCTAGCGTTGGCCTTTACACTGAGCGACTGGCTCATAACATGTCACGTTGTCCCAAAAATATCGACGAACTAAACAATCAAGACCTCTATCTATCCCAGTAATGGGAAGAGAATAGATTGCTAAGTTTCACGATTATTTAACTTTTTTTAAACTAATTTTTTTCATAAACAAAATATAAAGAAAAACTTTATATATATAATAGTTGCGGTAAGGATACACAGGGATATACGGGGTTTTAAAGCATATCCCATCCCCCACTCTCCGCCCCACGATTCTGCCCCTTGGGTTATTGCAACAAAAATTTTTACATTTCAACTTTTGCAAATTATTTAAATGCCACATTCATTTAGAATTTTTATTTGTAACTTATAATTAAATTCGTCATAGTATAAACATAAAGAAGATAAGCATCTGATGCTATTTGTGGAAGACAAGCTGCTAGCGCTTCATAATATATTCTTTGGAATTCCTAAAGTCTGTGATAAGTTTGCATAGACCAATTTAACTTGATCGTCTCTCTTTAGAGCGTCGATTAGAGTTCTCATTGTTCTATTCAGACATTAATTTAAGTTATTACCGGGGCTATGAACTACGTTATTACTCAATCCTTATTACTTTCAGTACTGGGCCTAAGTTGTAAGAGGTCTACTTTCAGTGTATTTGAGGTTCAAATCACGATCACCGCTGTCAAACAAATATAAGTCGTAATTTTTTTAATCTAGTAATCATCGAAGGATTTGACATAGAGCAGTTTTGAATGAAGAAGTCCAATGTTTTTGAAACTTTAGATTAATAAGGCCAGAACAAATAGCGAAGCACAAAAGTGGAGTTTCCAAAACTGTATAGTTTGAGCCTCATTTTTGAAAGCCACGTGAGCAGACTGACGTGACGAAGAGAGAGAAAGTAAAAAATAAGAGCAGTCGGATACTTCTTCGTGCGTGTAAAACATGAAAAAACTTATCATCAAACACGTGAAAACAAACACCGGAAAAATTCGCCTTTGAGCGTGACTGGAGACCACGTTATTAAACTTATTAATATTATTAAATAAATAAATAATAAATATCTTCACGCAATTCCCAATACAGGGGTAGACAGAGGTCAAGTCTAGACAATTAGTCCCATTGACCCACCTTCCACCGAAGATATTTTCGGGACAACGTGACAGGTGGTGAGCCTGTCGCCGCCTTTATGTCCAAGCCAACGATAAAATTCGTACATAATTTTTGAAAAACTCATTGGTACTGCCACCTGGGGATCGAACTCGGGTCTCTCGACTCGAAGTTCCGACCACCCAAAAGCCACGATAGCCTAGTGGTAGGAAGATAGGAATTGGAATCAAAAGATCCGAGTTCGATTCCCAGGAGGAAGGCTCGTCTGATTATTGAGAGATTCATTTCCAGTGTGTAGGTTCGTGAAGAAAAAAAGTGTATTTAGTATCTTTTTACTTACATACATACATCACAGACATTGCTCTGATCTCAACGTAAGTAAATACAGCATTTGTATTATAGAATTAGGAACATCGAAGGTACCACAAACAGCCAGACAGAATTTCTACCCGACCGATAATCGCACCCGGGGACCTCAGACCTGGTTACACTATAAAAATTGTTGTGTTTGCCTCCCGTCCACGGATATCGTCACTCATTTTCGTTTTAATAAATTCGAATTTAATGAAAGTGGACGAAGCGAAACAAGTATGCAATAATCGTAGAAAGTGGAAAGAAGTGGTCTCTGCCTACACCAACGGGAAAGAGGCCTGATTATATGTATATGCAATTTAACTATAATTATGAGGGAAGTTACGAATTTTTGTTAACGACTTTTTATAATTCACTCAGATTTAAATTTGGAATATTTTTAAGCCGTGTTGGATAAGCTTCGCTTTTTGGTGCAAAGTTGACGCGTACAGCTTTCTTGAGACCTGTCGACTTCATTTACAATCTCCGGTCTAGCGGAAATGACGCCGCCGCTCTAAGTCTCCAAGTTTTGGCGGACGCTTTTCGAACCCCTTTCCGCTGTATCGCTCATTCAATACAATTTAAGTTTTTGGATATTCAATAAGATTCTTATTGAAATAAGTGTACGGTTTATAATGGTTCCCATCTAAACCAGGGGTTCCCAGAATTTTTTGACTCACAGACCACTTTTAAATTTAGCTGGTTCCATTGGAACCTCTGCAATTACAAACATACTTGAAAAAAATGTGAAAATTAGATCTAACTATGGAAATTTGTATTACGCCTGTGTTAATAAATGAGAATTTATTGGTTACTTAAGTAATTGATTGTGCTATGGGTGGATATCAAAAAGTTAAATTTGGGCAATCAAGAAACTGATTCCATCCAAATAAAAAAAAAGGGATCTTCAAATAATTGTTTAGTATAATAATAATAATTGTTTATATTATATATATATATATATATATATATATATATATATATATATATATATATATATATATATATATATATATATATATATATATATATATATATATATATATATATATATATATATATAATATATATATATATATATATATATATATATATATATATATATATATATATATATATATATATATATATATATATATATATATATATATATATATATATATATATATATATATATATATATATATAATCTTTGCAAATCCGAATCGAAATTTTTCAGGCAATAATGTATTGTATTGCTTTGAAAATTGACGGAATAGTGTACCAGAAACATACTAACAACTGAGTAAAAATTTTGTTATCTCAGATTTTTACTTGAACATTAACTAGGAAGGGAGATAGAAATCCAATACACATAGTGCACTATACTTATCACTAAGCACGTAGCTTAGGTTTTAAATTTTGCCGTAGCAGTGACAGGTTAAACTTAGCAACACTATATTCAAGTACCTAACGTAGTGATTTATGAATTTTTAAGCAGACAGGGGAAGTAGTTACTAAATTATTCATAATGTTGAAACTTTGCTCTCATAATCCATTTGCTATTTTGCATGCGAAGTTTGAGAATATGGACATATCAATAATTCAATCTGATGGGGTTTTTTTAATTGTATAAATACTTTGAATTCAATTTACCCGATTTATTATAAAATCAATTATGCAATTGATATACAGAGGTTCAGACATTTAAGTTCTTTCGAACCACCTTACAACAAAAATATTTTTTTCGATAACGACACAGGTGGTAAGCCTGTCGTCGCCTTTATGCCCGAGTCAACGATATAAATCGTACATAAGTTTTTAAAATTGGTACGAGGATCCAAATAGGGTACTTTCACTAAAATTCCCATCACCTAACCACTCGGCTATCGTGACTCACATTTAGGACTTTTTCAGGCCTTTATAATTACAAGTATAAATAGCACCACGACGTCGAGAAGATGTGAAAGATCTAAAATAACTTTTGTCCTAAACCATCATTCAGTCACGTGGTACTCAGCCAAAGCATTACTTGTTGATTTGACAACTGCCGATTAATCATAAAATAATTAACGCTAAAATACTTTTCCGTTTTTATTTCTATCCCCTATAAAAACACATCATGATGAAAATAGAATAAACCAAATATAGATTTAGAACAAACATCAAAGGAACTGAACCTTCCTTCCTTGTATAAAAATATGTATTATATTTCACTATCGTGTTTTTCGTTACAGATTTAATTTTTTGTTATGATCAGAATATGTCAATTGTTAAAAATACATTTTGACCATAGAGACAGAGAGAAAAGAGAGAGAGAGAAGGAGTGAGAGGATAGTATTGTATAGTATGTACATAATTTCGTTCAAATCAGGCTAGAATGTAGTAATATGGGTAGATCTTTGAAATTATATGGTAGCCTTTGCTTGAACATAAAGTGAGCGACAGACTCACCACCTGTCACTTTTTCCCCATTAGGCTTCGCATAGCATTGGCGATCACTGTACCAGACATCTTGCGCTTAGAAGCTGGCGCCCGTTACCGGAGTGCGGAATACTCATCTGGTATTTTGGCGATGTGATTATCTCGCAAATTATTTGTTTTTTTTTCAAAATGTTTTTAAAAAATTATTTTATTTCATAAACTTACGATTAGTAACTGTAGCCAGGACACGAAGATTGTGACCACTTGTCACATTGTTCCAAATTTGCGAATAAAAAAATTAACAATAGATAGAAGCATGAAGTGAAACAAATATTGTACAGTCATCTATAACTGACTTTCTTTTTTAAAAATATTTATGGAAGTTCAAGGAAGATTTAAAAGGTGAGAATATTAAAAAACAGACAGCTTTTATTGTCGTCGGTAGGAATTTCACTGGATTGGCTAGTTATACACAAAAAATAATTTAACTTAGAATCTAATCCATCTTGCACATAAATTTCCTAGTGGAAAATTCATGCTGCATACGCTTACACAATACAAACATTTGTAGTTTGCTAAAGAAAAGTTCCGTAAGACTTATTAAATATTCGAGAGTTTGATACGAGCTTATCCCGGTCTCTTTGAGAATTTCAAAGATATTCGTTGAGGTATCAGTTTGAGGACTAAGTCTAGAATTTACCTCAATGCTTTAAGATGTTTTCTTAGATATTAATTTTTTTTAGGAAACTGGTTGTAAAATTGTATATAAAACTAGTGTGAAATATATATATAGAATCGTAAAAAGGTTCGTAGCTATACGTACATACATACATACATACATAACGACCTGTTAAAGTTCACTGCATGACATAGGTCTCTCTCAAGGGGAGGATATACATAGGAAGCTGTATACACATTTTATTAAAAAATACATATATAAATAACGACATCATAATAAGCATTGCTCCGATCCTAAAGTAAGCAGCAAAAGCACTTGTGTTATGAAATCGGAAACAACGAAGATACCACAAACACCCACATCCGATAAAATGCAGACAAAGTGTTTTCTCCATTTACCCCACCGGGAATCGTACGTCCTCAGAACTGGTGACACCATGAACATTTAACAGTGGTAGAGCCACGCATCAGCTTTTGTTGTTGCATGAATGGGCCGGCTCGACCGGGGAAGTACCACGACCTCACAGAATACCGGCGTGAAGTAGAAGTCTAACAAACTTCTGCGTTTCGTCTGGTGAGTATAGGTAACCGGTGGCCCACACACCCCCTTCCCCCAATTCTAGGGGGGTGGGGGCACTCTAATGGAGGCAACGCATCGGCTATGCCTCTGGTATTGCGGGTGTTCATGGGCGGCGGTAATCACTTACCATCACGTGAGCCACCTGCTCGTTTGCCTCCCTTTTCTATAAAAAAAACACGGCTCTCATCCAAGGAGGTCGTCAATTTAAAAATAAACTTAAAATTTCGCTATAAACTTTATAATGATAACAATATTTTTTATTTGCCTCAATATTTCACAAGCTTTATTAGCTAAAAAAACAAAATGGACAGACAAGCGATTTAGCTAAATGGTGATTATAATCACCGCCATTATTCTATTATTCTGATTGGAAATAATTTAAATGTTGTGTACTATAGAATATTATAAAAGTTTAGAAAATTTCAAATAAATTTTCTCTTTGACCCGTCCTGAAAATTTGTTTATTCGTTTCAAACCAGTTAACTTTATTGCCTCGACTTACCCACAGCTGGAGATTAACTTGTGAGTCGAACAAGGTTATACCTTAGAGGAACTTTGGGTATGGTTCACTGAGCAAGTGGTTCGTAGGGCTTGGCACTAACGAAGTGAATAACTCTTAAGCTAAATTGTGGTGGTCTCTAGTAATAAATAATTAGAAATATTTTTAATCCTTCAGAAGATATGCTGGGGTAGTCACGGGCCATGACAATTTAGTCCTATTGATCCACGTTCACCGTAGCTCTTAAGTTCCGTTGAAATGTAGATCTATATTTAAAATCTCATTATGTCTTAACATAAAGAGATTTAAGATATAGATATTTCATATTACCAGTCACAGTCCATAGATAAAATTGATATCAACAAAAAAGAAAAATTTCAAACATAGGAAGA
>JAGSMR010000015.1:16845000-16867500 GCA_029286605.1 Sericinus montela
AGTGAAGATTTTTTTTTTTTAGTTACTATGAAGTATCGGCGTAGTATATGCTACCCCCTTTATTCCCGTGGGTGTCGAAGGAATGGGCTAAGGGATAGGTCTTGAAATATAACTTTCTACTCAAAGTTGGCGAGATAATCATCTAAATAAATACGTACTAACTAATTAAATTTCAACATAACAGTATCGATCAGCAGCGTCTATTGTGTATTAGGTACTGCGATCGCCAATCAGCTTGCCAAGCATGACGATTATAGCAAACCATTTCTTAAGGGAGAGGCCTTTATCTTGTAGTAGACTTTAGGTCGTTATGTATGTTTGTTACGTATTATCCGCTCAGTAATGAGGTTCCTGTGATGGAGAAGAAATATACGAAAGGCAATCTTGAGGTAATTTATAAAAAACCAGCTTCTATTCAGCTTCTATTTAATCTATATCAGCTTCTATTCAAAATTTTTTTTCCAGGTGCACTGGCGCCCTGGCCACCTTTTCTGTTCGATCATCATAAAAATTTAACGACACACCTGTAT
Source organism: Sericinus montela (assembly GCA_029286605.1). NCBI lineage: Eukaryota > Metazoa > Arthropoda > Insecta > Lepidoptera > Papilionidae > Sericinus > Sericinus montela. The sequence goes on from JAGSMR010000015.1 coordinate 16,845,531, forward strand.
AAAAACTGATGAATATCCGACCACACCTTTTTAAAAGGCTTGCTCTAACCGGCGTGCGTGAGACCATGTTGCTTTACTCCCAAATGCGTATCCCAATTTTTTTCTAATTATATTTCTACATTAACATTTTGTTTAGTAATTTTTTTATAAGATTTGTTAGGAGTACTGCATACTTGCTGGAATTTTATTTTTAAAACGTATTCATTGCCCTGTTAACAAATATCTGACTATGGAGTATGGAATTTGTATGTCACTAGTCACTGGTTTAGGCAATTTATTCGACATACATACAAGATATTATTTCGAATATAGACATAGGTTTTGAGCCTGTCGCTATCTTAGTGTCTAAGCCAACTATACAACTATAACTATATATATATATATATATATATATATATATATATAAATATATATATATATATATATATATATATATATATATATATATATATATATATATATATATATATATATATATATATATATATATATATATATATATATATATATATATATATATATATATATATATATATATATATATATATATATATATATATATATATAAATATATATATTTATATATATATATATATAAATATATATATGTATATATATATATATATAAATATATATATATATATGTATATATATATATATATATATATATATATATATATATATATATATATATATATATATATATATATATATATATATATATATATATATATATATATATATATATATATATATATATATATATATAGCGAATTTTGCTCAAAAAAGAACAAAAAGTCACGATAGCTTAGTGGTTGGGAGGTCGGAATTTCGAGTCGAGAGACCCGAGATCGATCCCCAAGTGAATTATATCATTGGCTTGGACAGAAAGGCGGCTTCGGGCTCACCACCTGTCACGTTGCCCCGAAAATATCTTCGGTGGAACGTGGGTCGAAGGGACTTAATTGTCTAGATTCAACCTCTGTCTACCCCTGTATTGGGAATTGCGTGAAGATACTATATATAACAATTATTTGAAGATCCCTTTTTATTTTTATTTGGATGGAATCAGTTTCTTGATTGCCCAAATTTAACTTTTGATATCCACCCATAGCACAATCAATTACTTAAGTAACCAATAAATTCTCATTTACACACACAGCCGTAATACAAATTTCCATAGTTAGATCTAATTTTCACATTTTTTCAAGTATGTTTAATTGCAGAGGTTCCAATGGAACCAGCTAAATTTAAAAGTGGTCTGTGAGTCAAAAATTCTTAAAACTTTTTTGTTCTTTTTGAGCAAAAATTCGCTATATATATATACATATATATATATATATATATATATATATATATATATATATATATATATATATATATATATATATATATATATATATACATATATATATATATATATATATATATATATATATATATATATATATATATATATATATATATATATATATATATATATATATATATATATATATATATATATATATATATATATATATATATATATATATATATATATATATATATATATATATGTATATATATATATATATATATATATATATATATATATATATATATATATATATATATATATATATATATATATATATATACATATATATATATATATATATATATATATATATATATATATATATATATATATATATATATATATATATATATATATATATATATATATATATATATATATATATAGCGAATTTTGCTCAAAAAAGAACAAAAAAGTCACGATAGCTTAGTGGTTGGGAGGTCGGAATTTCGAGTCGAGAGACCCGAGATCGATCCCCAAGTGAATTATATCATTGGCTTGGACAGAAAGGCGGCTTCGGGCTCACCACCTGTCACGTTGCCCCGAAAATATCTTCGGTGGAACGTGGGTCGAAGGACTTAATTGTCTAGATTCAACCTCTGTCTACCCCTGTATTGGGAATTGCGTGAAGATACTATATATAACAATTATTTGAAGATCCCTTTTTATTTTTTTATTTGGATGGAATCAGTTTCTTGATTGCCCAAATTTAACTTTTGATATCCACCCATAGCACAATCAATTACTTAAGTAACCAATAAATTCTCATTTACACACACAGCCGTAATACAAATTTCCATAGTTAGATCTAATTTTCACATTTTTTCAAGTATGTTTGTAATTGCAGAGGTTCCAATGGAACCAGCTAAATTTAAAAGTGGTCTGTGAGTCAAAAATTCTTAAAACTTTTTTGTTCTTTTTGAGCAAAATTCGCTATATATATATATGTATATGTATATATATATATATATATATATATATATATATATATATATATATATATATATGTATGTATATATATATATATGTATATATATATATATATATATATGTATATGTATATATATATATATATATATATATATATATATATATATATATATATATATATATATATATATATATATATATATATATATATATATATATATATATATATATATATATATATATATATATATATATATATATATATATATATATATACATATATATATATATATATATATATATATATATATATATATATATATATATATATATATATATATATATATATATATATATATATATATATATATATATATATATATATATATACATATATATATATACATATATATATATATAACAATTATTTGAAGATCCCTTTTTATTTTTATTTGGATGGAATCAGTTTCTTGATTGCCCAAATTTAACTTTTGATATCCACCCATAGCACAATCAATTACTTAAGTAACCAATAAATTCTCATTTACACACACAGCCGTAATACAAATTTCCATAGTTAGATCTAATTTTCACATTTTTTCAAGTATGTTTGTAATTGCAGAGGTTCCAATGGAACCAGCTAAATTTAAAAGTGGTCTGTGAGTCAAAAATTCTTAAAACTTTTTGTTTTATTTGGATGGAATCAGTTTCTTGATTGCCCAAATTTAACTTTTGATATCCACCCATAGCACAATCAATTACTTAAGTAACCAATAAATTCTCATTTACACACACAGCCGTAATACAAATTTCCATAGTTAGATCTAATTTTCACATTTTTTCAAGTATGTTTGTAATTGCAGAGGTTCCAATGGAACCAGCTAAATTTAAAAGTGGTCTGTGAGTCAAAAATTCTGGGAACCCCTGGTTTAGATGGGAACCATTATAAACCGTACACTTATTTCAATAATTTCAATAATACAATTTAAGTTTTTGAATATTCAATAAGATTCTTATTGAATATTCAAAAACTTCAGCGTTTCGGATTAATTTTCAGCCATTAGCTTCACAAACTGGTTATAATGCGGCATGAAAATAAAAACAAAACATATATTTTAACATTTATAGCTTGTCAATATAACGCTATATATGATTCTGTCATCAGGGACAATTAAAATAAATATAATATACTATATGTAGCATATTTTTTTAAAGAGGTGAGGTTTTTAGGCAGTGTTTACACTTCTATAGCAATATTACAACTGTTGTGGATTAGCTTCAGTTATGAATGACCTGTAAGGTCAAGTGGCGTACACGCCTGTTTTTGAGGTTTTCCTAGCTCTAAAGATTTGCATTCGATTCGCAAACGGTTACATGTATCACTTTTTGTACCCGGTTTGGATGTTTGTGGTAACTATAGCTTCTTATCCTTTGTACTGTAACGTAAACGTCTTAAACTTTAAGTGTAGTCTTTGGGTCAAACAACGCGAAAAATCATAATTTTCGATATTTTTCTTAAAATTACTCTGAACTGACAATGACAAACAAAAACAGGTAACATATACCATTTACGCATGCGGAATGGTGCGATGTAATTATTCAATAACAATTGAAAAAAAAAATACATTGTATTTATAGTACCGATATGAGGGTAAACAGATGTCAAAATATTTACTTCTTTCGACCCATTCTTCATCTGAGTTTATTTGGGACAACCTGTCCGGTGGACAGCCTATAGCCATTTTAGTATCCAAGCCAAAGGTAAATTATTATTTCAAAGGTACATATTTATACAAATGTATTGACATCCATTACTGAGTGCAAACATTCACAATCATCACAAAATTGTTTTAATTTTATATTCTATTTTCATTCGAGGAACAACCTTAAATATAAAGTGCTTAACGTTGTGTTTAAGTAAACACAACGTCAAGCACTATGTCTAATAAAAAAAAAAAGAACATTCGAACATGATACGTTCTTCGAAGTCGTATTAAAACAAATCAAGATGTGTGCAATACAACATGAATAACTCGAAGGAGACAGTTGTTCTTCAGCAAAACGTGTCCTACCTACAGATGGACGTTAATAACGCTTTGCAGATGGTTCATACAAGCGATCGTGCTACCAGATATTCAAAAACTTCAGCGTTTCGGATTAATTTTCAGCCATTAGCTGCACAAACTGGTTATAATGCGGCATGAAAATAAAAAACAAAACATATATTTTAACATTTATAGCTTGTCAATATAACGCTATATATGATTCTGTCATCAGGGACAATTAAAATAAATATAATATACTATATGTAGCATATTTTTTTAAAGAGGTGAGGTTTTTAGGCAGTGTTTACACTTCTATAGCAATATTACAACTGTTGTGGATTAGCTTGAAAGTTATGAATGACCTGTAAGGTCAAGTGGCGTACACGCCTGTTTTTGAGGTTTTCCTAGCTGGATGTTTGTGGTAACTATAGCTTCTTATCCTTTGTACTGTAACGTAAACGTCTTAAACTTTAAGTGTAGTCTTTGGGGTCAGAGCAAAGCGAAAAAATCATAATTTACGACATTTTTCTGAAAATTACTCTGAACTGACAATGACAAACAAAAACAGGTAACATATACCATTTACGCATGCGGAATGGTGCGATGTAATAATTCAATAATAATTGAAAAAAAAATACATTGTATTTATAGTACCGATATGAGGGTAAACAGATGTCAAAATATTTAATTCTTTCGACCCATTCTTCATCTGAGTTTATTTGGGACAACCTGTCCGGTGGACAGACTATAGCCATTTTAGTATCCAAGCCAAAGGTAAATTATTATTTCAAAGGTACATATTTATACAAATGTATTTACATCCATTACTGGAGTGCAAACATTCACAATCATCACAAAATTGTTTTAATTTTGAGAAGATTCGAACCGGAATCCGTTAGCTTCGAAGTCAAGCTAATATCGGACCATCAAAATTTAAATGAGTTATTAATACGGAATACCTACCATTCTAGCTATTGACTCGAGTCGCCACACTCAGCATTTCACAAATATCACCGACCCTTTTCATTCTAAGTAAACGGACTGTGCCACTTTGCAACTTTACTCTCGTTAAAACACGCCTCTCAAAGTATTCCTGTCTCTACTAAGGATCTTTTCTATTTATTCAAAAGTAAAAATATCTATTTTCGTTAAAAAATATATATCCCGAAAGCCAAAGACGGCTGAAAAGAAAAAAGATGGAATCTGCAGTATGAGAAATTGAGTGAATATATAAAAAAAAAACAACAAAGCTACGCTGAAAATGAACATCCAACCAAAATATAATTTATAACTGTTAATCGTATCTTCGCTGTTATAGTTAACAGGCTTAACATTCTGCTAGCAGCATATTTCTCTTACAAACATAGCAGACAGCCATTGCCAAAACTGTGCAAAGTCAGTGCGTACGACGCTTTATTTATAGCACAATGTATCATTAAACATTCTGCGCTGAGCTTGCTATTCCTGCAACCAGGCGATTTGTAAATGCAAATATTAGCGCACGCCGTGAGATACATCTATGAAATTTGGCATGAATGCAACTGAATGTTTTTTTATTTTTTGTCTCATAACTCGTTTAATCATTACTTATTCTTAATTCAATTTAATTTAATAATTTCAAAAAAAAAATCCCATTGGTACGTGCCAGTCGCCTGGGGATCGACTCGGGTCTCTTGACTCGAATTCCCACCGCCGAACCACTCGGCTAACCTGACGTTTTTATATTTATCACATTTATTCACTTATTTATTTATAAAAATGTACAAAATGGCGTACTTAATGCTTCAAGGCATTCTTTATCAATGTACTTTAATTAATCTATTAATAGTCCAGCGTGATCTTCATGCTTTGCACCAAGAGAGACCAATTCATGCACCAAGCGAAACAGTAGCAATTACAATTACGAACATGAGTACAACAGGCGGCCTTATCGCTTTAAGAGCGATCTCTTACAGGCAAACTTAGGGAAAAAGGATTATTCTAAAGAGAGCGGAAAGGGTGTACTAAACAATACAAATAGTAATATAATATGTATACACCACAAAAAGTAAAGAAGTTACATGTAAAGGATTAGAAGGTAAATCAATTATATGGAAAAGAAATTATTCTATAAGTAGTAGAAGACAGATAATGGGTTAAGTGGATAGGTAATGAAGTTTTAATTTAGATAAAGATAGAAAGATATTGATTTATGTCGATAAAAGCATAGTATTGAATTGTATACATAGCGCGAGCGAAAAGCCTTGGTTGTAAGGTGTAACATGTTGGCTCGCAGGTGTTCCCTGGTAAAGAAGAGAAAAGAAGCTAAAATAAAGTTATTTAAAGTTTGCTGTCTAACTTTCTACACGGGAGGCCTGTGGATTAATTACATGAAAAAATGTTATGGACACCCTTAGGGTCTATTAACGGGTTTAGGATACTGTTGGGTTTTGTTCAGCGTCTAGCATGTTTGTTCAAGAGCGAACAGATGACTTCTATGCCATTCTAAGGAATAAAACTGTTAGTCGGAAAGTTACATTCGTCGAATCGTCACCAATTTATAAAAATAATGTTATTTTATCAATACTTTTTTTATTGTGATATTCATATATGTTATTTAATTTTTATTATGTTAATATTTCAATAAATTTGTAATAATACTAAAGTAGCTCCCAAATAATTATTTTTTTTGTATGCTAACAAGTGGGCCTAGTTTCACTTATGAATACTAAATGTTATTATCAGTGACCTCTGTGGATGAGTAGCATACTTCCTCGCGGGTGAAAAAGTATTTTTATTTTATTTTGTTTTAATTTTATATTCTATTTTCATTCGAAGGAACAACCTTAAATATAAAGTGCTTAACGTTGTGTTTAAGTAAACACAACGTCAAGCACTTGTAATGCAATAAAAAAAAAAACGAAGGTATCACCAACTTCTAGTCCCGAGAAAATGTAGAAAAAGTGTTTTCTACATTGACCCGACCAAGAATCAAAGCAGGTTCCTCTGTAAAGTGTTTTCTACATTGACCCGACCAAGAATCAAACCAGGTGCCAGGACCGCTGTGGAGGTCGTCATTTTTTTAACTATTTAATCATTGCAACTACATAGACTACCTGATACTATATCCTCAGTAGAGAATTTCCATAGAGTAGACATGAAATATGACAAAAGTAATATGACCGTTATCGCGAAATCATGTTAAGCGTTCCACTTGTTCCCCAGTGACACACAAACGGGTTCATTTGCTGCACGGTTTATCTGCCGATTGTCCGATTAATACCTATCCGATATTGTTTCATTGAACACCATCTGCTTAATAAAGAATCCTGATCGCCTAAAATTAGGGATGAAGTTAGGTTACTGTCCAATTTTTAGAGATCCCTACTTGGCAACTTGTTAAATGCGTGCTTATTTTATTTAAATATATTGGTGTATACATGTGTATAAATCTATTACATATAATTTTCATATTATGTTACGTGTTTCACACGATGAACTCCGGTACTATCTAATTGAACTTTTCTTGTCTATCGCTGGCATGCCTAAGATAGGATAAAAAAACACAAAGTCTTTTCGACCCACCTTTCACCGAAGACATTTTAAGCCCGTCACCGTTTTTATGTCCAAGCTAACAATATATAAATCGTACCTAAGTTTTTTTTTAAAAACCTATTAGTACGAGTCCGCCCTCTGGGTTTCGAATTGGGGTCTCTTGTCTCGAAACCACTCGGCTATCATGACTTATTATTTATAGTTATTACTATTATTTATAGTTATATATCTGACTATGTATAGTATAGTTTTTATCACATACGTTTTAATTTCATACTAACACTATATCTGCTTGACATATGTATATGTTTATTTATCAAATACATGTGTTCTATTGAAATACATAAAACAAAACTAAGCAGACCGGAGACAGTCTGCAGATTATAAGGTGCGAGGTGTCTGGTAATGCCATCGCCAAAATAAGTCCTTCTTACGGGAGTCATCTGTCCTGTAGTTACACGTAGTTACACTGATTTTTATAGGCCGTCCTGTATGTATGTTATCGTTCTGGAAGAAATCGTTTTTAGGGACTTAATAAGACCATCATTTGTGTCACCATAGTGTTGCCTATCTTAATTAATTTTAGGTTATTAAATTAAAGAGAAAATAGTTCAGCAAAACTTATATGCTTTAAAAATCAGTAAAAAAAATGCGTAGTAATTTTAGGTTGTATATTTTCTGTGTTGGCGTGCAATAAAGAACATTCTATGTATCTATCTATCTATGTAGACAAACTCAAGCGACAATATTATGAACTAAACACACACAATTTGCCAATATGACTATTAATAATTAACGATGTCAGTGCACTATTAGGTTTTGAGTGATGATAGGTGTTTGAGCAATTAATTAGGTATCACTTCGACGGTTAATTTAATGTGATTTGGTAGCGCTATTAATATGTATTGTTCAATGGCTACTAGATATATTTCGTTATTAGAAATGATGGTATATAATAGACTTTTGTTATTTATTTGAGGTGATAAACTAGTCTATGCATACATATATATAGATACATATATAGATAGGAACAACAACACATATATTGGATGGGAATCGGAAACAACCAAGAAACCACAAGTACGCAGACCCGAGAAAATATAGAAAAAGTGGTTTTTCTACACTGACCCAACCGCAAATCGAACCCGGGACCTCGAGATGGAGACACCTTGAAAACCGGTGTTTACGTCACTCGTCCACGGATGTCGTCATTGTCTATTCGTGATTATTTTTTCCTTTTTTGTTTTCAATGTAGGAAAAGGTTTTATACCCAACCGACTAGTAGTTAGCTAAATATCTATAATTTCCCATTGATATGGGATATAATTCTCAATCGGTCTCTTACTAAGGATCTAGCATACTATGAAAAAATAATAATACTGCGTCAATACCGAGACAAAGAACCTACTAAGCCTTAAAAATACTACTGGCTGACGATAGATGGCTGAATAAACCGTTTAACAATATATTTAAGGTTAAAAAACCAAAAGGAATAAATTTCAATTTGGTAGCAGAAGGAGGTAAGATAGTAGTACTGGCTCAGACGACCTAAACAGAGAGGGAGTATACCATATTTGAAAAATAATTTAATTTTTTCTCTTTTTGTAACAGTTTTATCGTTTCATACAGTTTTACTTTTTTATCTTTGACGACCTCCGTGGACGAGTGACTTATGTGCTGATTTTCATGGTGTCCCCCAGCTCTAAGGTCCCGGGTTCGAGTCCCGGACGGGAAAATTTAGAAAATCACTTTTAAGTATTCTTACGAGTCTCGGTGTTTATGTTACCTTTGTTGTTTCTGATTCCATAACACAAGTGCTTTAGCTACTTATTTTGTCATCATGGCTAACCTAACTAATCAAGCATTGAAATGTTATATTAGGTTAGTATTATTATAGATATAATTTTTTCGACCAGTCTTCCACCGAAGACATATTTGGGAAAAATGACAAAACACAGTGTAAACCGTGTCCTGCATATTCTTCGTCAAGGATTTCATCCATTAATTAATATTAATGTACACATATAATCCATGACATTGATTCACGTGATAGTCACGATAGCTAATGTTGTTGGGTGGTTGGAATTCGATTCTAGAGATTCGAGTTCGACCCCCAGGTGGTAACCCGGGGGTCGACGTAACGTATCAATGGGTTTTTTTACAACTTATGTACGATTTATATCGTTGGCTTGGACATAAAGACGGCGTCTAGCTCATCAGTAACGTTGTCCCAAAAAAAGTATTCGGTAGAAATTGGTCGAAAGGACTTAATTATCTTGACAGACAGAGTCTACCCTAATATTGGGATCGGTGTGAAGATATCCATATCATTCATATTCATTACAAATGTGCCTCTAGCGTAATTCAAACCCGTAAACCTTAACTTCGAAGACCATTATGCATTTCACCACCAACTTTATAATAATTTCTTTAGGGTCGTACATTATTTGTTATGTGAAACCAATGATTTATAAAACTCTTATTAAAATAATTTGTATTCACTGTAGAGGACAGAACGTGTAATTACCGGGAGTTCAAAATGGCAATGTCCTATGTCCATTGAAGCACTTCTTGTTCGTAATTGTCGGTCGTTTTGCTTAAGTCTCTCACATTTTGCATAATTATTTTCTGACGGTTATTGTGACCAACTACATAATACGGGTTAATTTTAATAAATTAGCTGGAAATATTTCTTTTAGTAAATTTTAAAATTATCTTATAAAGAAGAATACTTTCTATATTTGTAGTAGCTACAGATACAACAGAGGACAACATGAAAGTTTTTTGACGGTTTATAATATTAGGTGTGCTGCAATTCCTCCACTTCACTTTCTTGGTTAAAGGAGGCTGGTATAAAAGGAATAAATTTCAATTTGGTAGCAGAAGGAGGTAAGATAGTAGTACTGGCTCAGACGACCTAAACAGAGAGGGAGTATACCATATTTGAAAAATAATTTAATTTTTTCTCTTTTTGTAACAGTTTTATCGTTTCATACAGTTTTACTTTTTTATCTTTGACGACCTCCGTGGACGAGTGACTTACGTGCTGATTTTCATGGTGTCCCCCAGCTCTAAGGTCCCGGGTTCGAGTCCCGGACGGGAAAATTTAGAAAATCACTTTTAAGTATTCTTACGAGTCTCGGTGTTTATGTTACCTTTGTTGTTTCTGATTCCATAACACAAGTGCTTTAGCTACTTATTTTGTCATCATGGCTAACCTAAATAATCAAGCATTGAAATGTTATATTAGGTTAGTATTATTATAGATATAATTTTTTCGACCAATCTTCCACCGAAGACATATTTGGGAAAAAATGACAAAACACAGTGTAAACCGTGTCCTGCATATTCTTCGTCCAAGGATTTCATCCATTAATTAATATTAATGCTTTTACGAGTAGTGAATATAGGAAAATATAAAGGTATTAATGAAAATTTACATATTTGTAAAAAATAATAAATATCTTCACGCCATTCGCAACACAGGGGTCGCCAGATGTGTAGACAATTAAATCCTTTCGACATACCTTCCACCGATGACTTTTTTGGCGATCGTACAAAAGTTTTGATAATAGCACATTGGTACGAGCCTTGGAAATCGAACTCGGGTCTTTTGACTCGAATTCCGATCACCGGCGACTACACGGATATCTACCTAATAAAGTTTCATGCATACACTCAAATTAACCTTGATAAATATTAATGTACACATATAATCCATGACATTGATTCACGTGATAGTCACGATAGCTAATGTTGTTGGGTGGTTGGAATTCGATTCTAGAGATTCGAGTTCGACCCCCAGGTGGTAACCCGGGGGTCGACGTAACGTATCAATGGGATTTTTTACAACTTATGTACGATTTATATCGTTGGCTTGGACATAAAGACGGCGTCTAGCTCATCAGTAACGTTGTCCCAAAAAAAGTATTCGGTAGAAATTGGTCGAAAGGACTTAATTATCTTGACAGACAGAGTCTACCCTAATATTGGGATCGGTGTGAAGATATCCATATCATTCATATTCATTACAAATGTGCCTCTAGCGTAATTCAAACCCGTAAACCTTAACTTCGAAGACCATTATGCATTTCACCACCAACTTTATAATAATTTCTTTAGGGTCGTACATTATTTGTTATGTGAAACCAATGATTTATAAAACTCTTATTAAAATAATTTGTATTCTCTGTAGAGGACAGAACGTGTAATTACCGGGAGTTTAAAATGGCAATGTCCTATGTCCATTGAAGCACTTCTTGTTCGTAATTGGCGGTCGTTTTGCTTAAGGAAGTCTCTCACATTTTGCATAATTATTTTCTGACGGTTATTGTGACCAACTACATAATACGGGTTAATTTTAATAAATTAGCTGGAAATATTTCTTTTAGTAAATTTTAAAATTATCTTATAAAGAAGAATACTTTCTATATTTGTAGTAGCTACAGATACAACAGAGGACAACATGAAAGTTTTTTTGACGGTTTACCGTAGGTGTTGGTAGGTGTGCTTCTGCAATTCCTCCACTTCACTTTCTTGGTTAAAGGAGGGTTAGTATGTATGAATAAATATATAAAGATAGGGAAGATATCACATATACTGGTCTGATTCCAAAGTAAGCGCTTAAGCTTGTATTAAGAAATCAGAAACAACGAAGGTCCCACTAACACCGAGACCCGAGAAAATGTAAAAATGTGTTTTCAATATTAATCTGACCGGGGAATAAATCGGGACGAAAATTGATCTAAAAGAAAAATAGTCTATGTAATGTCTAGACTAATGGCTTTTGCATAATATTTAAAACAAGTTTTTGAAAACGGGACAAATAAATAAATATCTTCACATATTCATTACAAATGTGCCTCTAGCGTAATTCAAACCCGTAAACCTTAACTTCGAAGACCATTATGCATTTCACCACCAACTTTATAATAATTTCTTTAGGGTCGTACATTATTTGTTATGTGAAACCAATGATTTATAAAACTCTTATTAAAATAATTTGTATTCTCTGTAGAGGACAGAACGTGTAATTACCGGGAGTTTAAAATGGCAATGTCCTATGTCCATTGAAGCACTTCTTGTTCGTAATTGGCGGTCGTTTTGCTGAAGTCTCTCACATTTTGCATAATTATTTTCTGACGGTTATTGTGACCAACTACATAATACGGGTTAATTTTAATAAATTAGCTGGAAATATTTCTTTTAGTAAATTTTAAAATTATCTTATAAAGAAGAATACTTTCTATATTTGTAATAGCTACAGATACAACAGAGGACAACATGAAAGTTTTTTTGACGGTTTACCGTAGGTGTTGGTAGGTGTGTTTCTGCAATTCCTCCACTTTACTTTCTTGGTTAAAGGAGGGTTAGTATGTATGAATAAATATATAAATAGATAGGGAAGATATCACATATACTGTTCTGATCCTAAAGTAAGAAATCAGAAAAACGAAGATACATTGTTTATCAATTATATATATATATGTATATATATATATACATATATATATATACATATATATATATAAATATATATATATAAATATATATATATAAATATATATATATAAATATATATATATAAATATATATATATATAAATATATATATATATGTATATATATATATACATATATATATATATGTATATATATATATAAATATATATATATAAATATATATATATAAATATATATATATATACATATATATATATAAATATATATATATACATATATATATATATGTATATATATATATATTATTGCTTTGTAATGATGAACCGATAGCCTTAGTGACTCAGCCTGCAAAGGTTTCTGATTCTAATGTCACTATTTTTATATTATATTAAGTGAAGTGCTTACAACATTACTGTAATACAAATATTTATATTACAGTTTGTATTACAGTTACAAATGTTTAGTTGAATATTTATCAACGTCACGTTAGCCGATCGGTTGGGCGATCGGAATTCGTGTTAAGAGACCCGAATTCGATCCCCAAGACACGTACCTATGGGTTTAATCAAAAACTTACGCAGTACTTTTTACTTATTGCTTTTACTAATTGCAGTACATCCGGACAACATCACAATATCACGTGTGAAGTTGGGTCGAGTTTTAAATTATTTAATTAAGTGCATATTATAAACTTGGACTTAAAAGCATGGATAATGAACATACCCAAGATACCGTGTGGTATCGACGTAAGAAAATACCTCTTTTCTTGCGGTTGTCGTCAGAGGCGACTGAGGAAGTCTTGTGAATGGTAACGGCTACCGAGAAATCATGGAAGACCATCGGGAAAATACCAGATTTTAATATACCTCTGACGAACAGCAGCGTCTACGGAGCGAAATGTCTGGTAATGCAATCGCCAAGCAGCTTGTAAAGTGTGGCAAACCAAGGAGGATTTAGGAATAGTAAGAACTATGCCCTGCAGACTTTAAGAGCTTTACGATAAGAACAAAGCGCGGTGCCGCATAGAAATATCATGCTTTATCTGGCTGCTTGATAAAGCTGAAGCTATGCAGAGACCCTGAGTAATACGGTTATTATCTCTGAAGCGCGCTAAATTACAAATTAAGATTTGGCGACATTTATTTACTGATTAAAGAAGCTTTAATGTGTAACAGTAATTTGTTGGGAAATGAACGTTGGACTTTCGACCGGACGGTGGAAAAGTCCATCAATGCCGGAACACAAATCCCATAGACTAATTAGTTGCAGTTTAGTGACTTGAGATTAATTTGAAATAAAACTATTATTTGTGGATTTCGTGCCCTGCTCTGCGTAAATCGGATCAAAATTAGTAAAATTGATAAATAATAACAACAGGACGTTGAAAACCTCAATCCTTCCGTCACCACAGATGCTGTAAAGCAGACGAAAAGTCAGCAAGACTCGATTAATACCGTAAATAATCTTTTCATTTCAAATGAGTAGTGTTCTTATAAATACAAGAATTCATCAATTCATATAAATTAAACAGATTTATAAGTTTTTTTTTTAATTTAATATCACTTTTATTTGTTATTTTTTTTTGTAACCGCCTTCAATGTTTTAATACAGCCTTAAGTAAAGTCCGCCTTTGTTTCTTTATATATTGTAAGGTGTATAAAGAATCATTAAATAAAAAATTGATAAATAATAACAACAGGACGTTGAAAACCTCAATCCCTCGTTGTATATATATATATATATATATATATATATATATATATATATATATATATATATATATATATATATATATATATATATATATATATATATATATATGTATATATATATATATATATATATATATATATATATATATATATATATATATATATATATATATATATATATATATATATATATATATATATATTATTGCTTTGTAATGATGAACCGATAGCCTTAGTGACTCAGCCTGCAAAGGTTTCTGATTCTAATGTCACTATTTTTATATTATATTAAGTGAAGTGCTTACAACATTACTGTAATACAAATATTTATATTACAGTTTGTATTACAGTTACAAATGTTTAGTTGAATATTTATCAACGTCACGTTAGCCGATTGGTTGGGCGATCGGAATTCGTGTTAAGAGACCCGAATTCGATCCCCAAGACACGTACCTATGGGTTTAATCAAAACCTTACGCAGTACTTTTTACTTATTGCTTTTACTAATTGCAATATCACGTGTGAAGTTGGGTCGAGTTTTAAATTATTTAATTATAAGTGCATGTTTTAAACTTGGACTTAAAATCATGGATAATGAACATAGCCAAGATGCCGTGTGGCATCGACGTAAGGAAAATACCTCTTTTCTTGCGGTTGTCGTCAGAGGCGACTGAGGGAAGTCTTGTGAATGGTAACGGCTACCGAGAAATCATGGAAGACCATCGGGAAAATACCAGATTTTAATATACCTCTGACGAACAGCAGCGGCTGCTGAGCGAAATGTCTGGTACTGCAATCGCCAAACTGCTTGTAAAGTGTGGCAAATCCTCCTTAATAGTAAGAACTATGCCCTGCAGACTTTAAGAGTTTTAAGATAAGAACAAAGCGCCGTGTCGCTTAGAAATATCATGTTTAATCTGGCTGCTTAATAAAGCTGAAGCTATGCAGAGACCCTGAGTAATACGGCTATTATCTCTGGAGCGCGCTAAATTACAAATTTTGATTTAGCGTCATTTATTTACTGGATAAAGGCAATGTTACGTATAACATTAATTTTGTAACTTCTGGTTAATGAACGTTGGTCTTTCGGCCGGACGGTGGGAAGTCCATCAGTGCCGGAACAAAAATCCTATAGACTAATTAGTTGCAGTTTAATCAGTGAAGATGAATTTGAAATAAAACGATTACTTATGGATTTCGTATCATGCTCTTCTTAAATCGAATCAAAATTAATAAAATTGATAAACAATGACACCAGGACGTGAAATCCTCAGTCCCTCCGTCACAGATGCTGTAAAGCACTCGAAAAGTCAGCAAGACTCGATAAAATCCGTAAATAATCGTTTCATTTCAAATGAGTAGTGTTCGTGTAAATACAAGAATTTATCAGTTATAAATATACATGTACAGAAATAGATTTATAAGTTTTATTTTTTATTTAATATCACTATTATTTGTTTGTTTTTTTAACCGCCTTCAATGTTTTAACACATACTTAAGTAAAGTCCGCCTTTGTTTCTTCATTTATTGTAAGGTGTATAAAGAATCAATAAATAAAAAATTGGATTGCATATAAATATAATGTTGTTATTGGAACTTAATAATGTTGGTCTTACACTGCCGGTTTTATCATAATCATCATCATCTTGATAGCGGCCTGTAAAAGTCCAATCAGGACTTAGGCCTCTCCCGTCCGGGAGGTTTTGCCATAACCGTCATGCTTGGCAGGCACATTGGCTGTTGCATTACCAGACACCTCGTACACGCACGGGCAGCAACGTCTGACGTTGCTGCCTGTCACCGATCTGCTGAATTTTGGTCTGGTAGTTTTCGAGACGGATATCCCGCCGTCTAGCGTTAGCCAATTGTATATTCAAGGCCTTCGACACTTTCGTTACCCTAATAACACCCACAGGAAGAGAGACGGCATTGGTATTGTTCTTACACCGTTACCACACGTCATCCAATGAGGAAGCTAAAAGTTGCTGTGCGGGCTATAGAAAGGGCTGTGCTTGGTATTTCTCTGGATGATAGGATAAGGAACGAAGACATGTGCAGCAGAACCGGGTAATCGAGAAAGTCGAAAGGATCAGCACCCTGATGAATATGTTCTGGTCTGTTTAAGTTCTCATACACTATATTCTCATTAGTTATCGAGTAGCCGCCTCGTATAATAAAATGAATTGTAGAAGGATCCTTCAATAGCTGTCATAATCTACATAGTTTGTATAAATTTAATTGATATTGTAATCCACGTGAACACAGTCAAACGCTTTTTTCAGAAAACTTGAGTACTATATACATCGTTGGCTTGACATAAGGACGGCAAATGTCTTCGATGAAGGGTGGTTCGAAAAGACTTACTCATAAGTGTCTAGAGCTCTGTCTACCATACATTATAATAATGTTATACAGTATTGGGAATGGCGTGAACGTTTTTAGTTATTCATTTTTTACGGGATGAATATATTTAAAACATATAACGATACACGTATGATATCATTTTCTTTAAAGGAATCTGCGCAACAAACTTGAAAGTCTATCCATCATTCCACTTAATCGACTGTGCTTACGCGTGATCAATTTCATTTAACATTTATTGAAACGTTATATCCTTTAAAATAAAATATAAATGTTACAACATATTTTTTAAATTGTTATGTTGGTGCCTTCTCGAGCTAGTTACAACTCTTGAATAAAAAAATATTTGTGGAACATGTCGAAAACAATTTAAAAAAGCTGCGATAGGAAAAGGGAAACCTTTTTCCAGATTTTTTCCACGAAGATAGATCTATTTCTACAAAGTGACGATATTTATAAATAGATCTAACAGAAGTATTTGGTATTACATATCAATATCACGAAAAAAGAATCCTATTTAATGAAATACGTTACTTCTTACAGAAGAAACAAGGAACAGATATATGATTGGAAGAGTATATAATGTATATTTATATCAGCATTATACGTAGTTAAGCAATATTACGTAAGATTAGTAATTGATTTGTAAAGAAAATACCGAAATAGAGAAGTAAATCATGCTAAAGGGTAACATTTTCTTTAAACGTTTTTGTAAGGAAATGTTCAAACATTTATTTTAACAAAAATTTTTATCTTCACGTATTTTTTCAGCACTGGGATAGATAGAGATCTAGATATATAAGTTTCGACCCACCTTTCACCGTCTTAATGTGGTCAAGTGGCGCACACACCGATTATTAAGGTGTCGCCAGCTCCGAATTTCCGGGTTCTATGCCCGAAAAACACTTACTACATTTTCTCGGGTCTGAGTATTTGTGATACCTTCGTTGTTTCTGATTCCATATTATAATTGCTTAAGCTACTAACTTGGGGATGAGAGAAATGTATGTGTTGTTGTCCCTATCTATGTATGTATTTATTTATTTAAAAAAAATAAAATGTCCAAGCCTATGGTACAATATACTGAAAAATACATATAAACATCTATGACTCGAGTACAAGCATCCAAATTCGTCACTCAAACGTTTGGCCCTAGTGGGACTAGAACCCTCAAACCCTAGCTTCGAAGACACTACCAACGAGGCTATCGGGTCAATGACATGATGATGGTCTTGTCGATTATAATTATGAAAAATTGTTATTTTCGATTTTATTATGTTATTTTGAACATTTTGTTTACAATAGACAATCAACAAACCTCAGTTAAACAAGCCCTCGAGCTTTTAATTGATTATATTCAATTCAGAAATAATACTCAATTTATTTTGAGGATTATATCAACAATATTAGTGTAGTAACTCGTAGGCTAAGATCTTCTCTATTATGAAACATAATAGACAAATTCATTTAAGCAATCAAATATATAATCAAATATAAATAAGTCCTGTGAAAGACGCGGATGGTAATATCCGCGTTAGTATCGGTCTAAGAACATATATTTTTTGTATTTATGCGAATACTACGCATTTTAAATAACGATTTTCGGATTTTATTGCGTTTTTAATTAGTTTTTACAAACTATTTTTATTTCCCGACGTCTCGGATGCTTTACAGCACTCGTGGTCAGTCCTCCCGTGACACGAAACTAATTAAAAACGCGATAAAATTCGAAAATCTTTTTTTTAAAACATTTTTTTTATTTATTTTTATTGCGATTTTTTATACCTCGCAGACCCTGTCAACGTATGGTATGGTGAAATTTGAGGTAATTTATATAAAAAAATATAAATTAAGACATATATCTTCGAGCCATTCCGAGAGAGAGTTGGGCGGGTAGTGCCACGGATATAAAGTGCTCTTATTAATGTAATTCTTAAAATTAATACACGTAGTTATACTTCATAAACAGTGTATATTTGCATTCATAATAGTGATATAAAGTGACACAACTCTGGATTTCGCATAAAAACTAGTGAAAACTAGAAGAAACTAGATAAAACCAATGTTTACAACATTGGTTTACAACATTGGTTTTATCGTGTGTTGTGACAATTAGCTGTTGGGATCAGCTGTTAAAAGTACCCGCTATTTACAGTTTTTAAATAAATTATAAATAATTATAATTTATATATACAGATGTTTAAATAAACAGAAGTGATTTTTACTGTGTTGTGTTGCGTGAGGGTTGAAGAAGTTTCAGTTGGATTTATTATTTATTTAAAGTTTCGGACTGATTAAATATTGCGGTGTTATAATTAGCGCCATCTAGTTGACTTTGCAATAACTTCCTCAGTATCGACCCTCACTTATTATTAATCAACATTAGCACGATGGCTAACAAATGTGCACATTGTGGAAAATTCCTTTCACAAACAGATGGCGCTAAATGTCTTAAATGCTCCAATGTTTTTCATCGACATTGTGTCCATATAAGTCCAGATGCAAAAATATCTCCGAAGTGGCTCTGTAAATTCTGTAAACCTAATAAAGCTTCAAAGACGGGTGATATTATCACACTATATTCAAGTCCAGAATTCCTTGAGGCTGAAGACATTCAGGTAACGTCACAGAGTTCCGCTGTTGGATTACAGGAGGGAATACTAACCCAGGAAATCAGGCTCCTCCGTGAGGAATTAAAAACTCTACGCGTGGAAATGACTTGTTTTCGCCAGGAAGTCGCCAAACTAAATAGTGCAATGACTGAGTTTAATACGCGGTTAGAGAGCGTTGAATGCCGCGTTGCCTCCTTAGAGTCTCAGGCAAAAGAAGAGCGCAACGCAGCGCCGCAAAGTGAAGTAAGTGAGACCATCGCACAATTAAAACGAGAAATAAACTACAGAGACCAGATTGCGCTTCTTAACGATGTCGAAATGACCGGCTTGCCAGAGCAAAACGGTGAAAATCCTTTACATGTCGTTAGTCTTGTAACAAAAAGTTGGGCGTGGAAATTAATGAGTGCGACGTGGTGTTCGCGGAGCGAGCAGGCGTGCGCCGTGCTCGGGAGGGCACAGAGTCAGCACGTCCAAGGCCTATTGTTGTACGTCTGTCGCGGCGATAAAACATATTTTTTGGTACTACCTGACATGTGGTGAGACTGTCTGACTGAGTCGCTGTCTTTGTATCTAAGACAGTAATAAAAATTGTACATAAGATTTGAAAAAACTCTTTAGGTACGAGCCTATCACTGATTTGACTTGAATTCGAATTACCCAATCCCTCGGCTTTACTGACTTATCGTGACATTGTTGAAAAACAATATATAATTATTCACAGGATTTTGAAAGTCAAATTCAAAAATTACTTCTATTATATTGTCTATTATAATGAAACAGTTCTAATTTTAATTAATTCCTAGAATTGAGAAAGTGAACAATATCGTGAAATTTATAAATAAAAAAATTCTGACAGTGACAGACAAAATTATTTCGAATACTTATGTCTTTTTCGCTTTAAATTCTAAGTTTTTCTAGATGAGTGTCTTCTCTGAAAAACTAATTATTTTTAATATTATTACAGCTACTATTGAGTTCAAACGAAGCTTGTTTATCCAGTTACTCAAAAGTTTATGCGATATTTGTGATGGCTCAAAATTTTAATGTTTGTTGAGTTTTTGTCTTTTAAAATTTAAAATTTTCAATTTGATACTTGATCTGATTTCGAGCTCCAGGTCAATGCTATAAATAGACAAATAAATACATACATAGACAGGGACGACATCACATATATTGCTATGATCCCAAAGGAAGCAGCTTAACTATTAAGCTTAAGTAGAGCAGCTTAAATATTAAGAACCCAGTACCTCGGACACCATGAAAATCAGCGTCCACATGTGATTACTGGTCGTCAGTTTTCAATATCTAGTACTAACTGTAACTACTGTAATACTAACTGTAACTGTAAATGTATACACGATTTATGAATGTATGACTATTTGCAGTATTAGGAATATGGTCGTGACCTCGTATTGTTGTTTAAGGCCAATATGAAATCGTTTGAATCGACTTATGAAAAAGTTTGTTAAATAAATATAATTGAGGAGATGTCAGTGTAAGAGGTGAGTATAACTTTCTGGTTAAACAATTCAAATTCAAATTCAATTTGTAAAGAAAACAAGGCAAATATCTAATTGTACTAGCGCTCCTCACCATCGCTCTTCATACTCGGTACTATTTTTTTTTTCAAATTGATTTTATCAAATTTAATGAGAATTGGGGGACCCCCGTCCCGGAATTGGGGGAAGGGGGGGGCCTCCGGTTACCTGCACTTACTAGATGAAACGCAGAAGTTTGTTAGACTTCTACTTCACGACAGTATTCTGTTATGTCGTGGTACTTCCCCGGTCGAGCCGGCTCATTCATGCAACAACAAATGCTAATGCGTGGCTATCACTATATAAAACTATTTAAGCTAACTACCAAAAAATGGAGAACCAGGTCTCCTTTTTTCAGAGTCCATTACCTCGAAACTCCGTCATAATATTTTCGATTGCGTGGAATCGGTTTATTT
>JAGSMR010000015.1:16870000-17195000 GCA_029286605.1 Sericinus montela
AATTCAAATTCAAATTCAAATTCAAATTCAAATTCAAATTCAAATTCAAATTCAAATTCAAATTCAAATTCAAATTCAAATTCAAATTCAAATTCAAATTCAAATTCAAATTCAAATTCAAATTCAAATTCAAATTCAAATTCAAATTCAAATTCAAATTCAAATTCAAATTCAAATTCAAATTCAAATTCAAATTCAAATTCAAATTCAAATTCAAATTCAAATTCAAATTCAAATTCAAATTCAAATTCAAATTCAAATTCAAATTCAAATTCAAATTCAAATTCAAATTCAAATTCAAATTCAAATTCAAATTCAAATTCAAATTCAAATTCAAATTCAAATTCAAATTCAAATTCAAATTCAAATTCAAATTCAAATTCAAATTCAAATTCAAATTCAAATTCAAATTCAAATTCAAATTCAAATTCAAATTCAAATTCAAATTCAAATTCAAATTCAAATTCAAATTCAAATTCAAATTCAAATTCAAATTCAAATTCAAATTCAAATTCAAATTCAAATTCAAATTCAAATTCAAATTCAAATTCAAATTCAAATTCAAATTCAAATTCAAATTCAAATTCAAATTCAAATTCAAATTCAAATTCAAATTCAATAAAGATGACAACTTTGATATGGGAAAAAATTTTTGGCTATACTTGTTTTAACTGTGGAACTAGCGCAAACTTTATAACTACGACGCAGGTTGCCAAATTTATCAGGTTCAAATTTTATTATAGAATGTTTCTTTACCACAGTGCATAGTATATAGAGTTGGCGCACCGACAACACTTCCCATTTCTTGTACAGATCGGTTGTGGGATAAAAAAAGGCAAGGATAAACCTAGCTTTTGAATTGCTCGCTGAGCTCTTTCAAGTCTTAGCAGGTGAGTTTTGGCTGCACCACCCCAAGAAGTGACGCAATATGTTAGCTGTGATTGGCAGAGTGCTAAATAGATCAATTTTAGTACCTTTCTATCAGCAATATCTCGGATATATTTAAATATTACCGTAAGCTTTCGCGTTCTAGTAGCCAGCAAATCAATGTGGTCTTGAAAGTTTAAATTTTTGTCAATCATTACGCCAAGATACTTAATTGCCGACGTTCTGAATTTTTGGACAATAACAGGTTCTTTCAGTTAAAAAAGAGCAATAGTGGGATATTATATTAAGGGAGAGATCCGGCTATTCTGTTGATTTGATAGAGAAGGCAATGCACTTAGTTTTGTCGACGTTTAATGTTAATGAGTTTTCATTTAACCAAATAAGGACAGAAGTCATGCCATTCTGTGCAATTTTGAAGGCTTCTTCC
The DNA here is from genome assembly GCA_029286605.1 of Sericinus montela. Lineage (NCBI taxonomy): Eukaryota > Metazoa > Arthropoda > Insecta > Lepidoptera > Papilionidae > Sericinus > Sericinus montela. Next base: position 16,871,316 of record JAGSMR010000015.1, read on the forward strand.
CATGAATCTCCACTAAACAGTAATGATGTGTCATCGGCGAAAGCAATCAATTACCCATCTGTTAAATCGATTTCACATAAGTCATTGATGTACACAAGAAATAGGGTGGGCCCAAAAATGCTCCCTTGTGGAACTCCCAGTAACACCGAAACCTTCTCACTAATAACTTGATCTATTTGTATGCACTGGGTACGGTCTTTTAAATAAATTTGGAATAATTTTAGTTGTAGGCTCCTGCTTCCAAGACGTTCGAGTTTCTTTATTTACATAGAATGGGATAACGTGTCGAATGCCTTGGCTAAGTCTAAAAATATTCCGATAGTTTTCTTTTTTAATTCAAAATTGTTTACTACGTGATTAGTGAGTTGCAATACTGCATCAGAAGTGGACATAATAGGACATAATAGGTTGGGGAAAAAGTTTCATCACATTATTAAGAAAATTCATAACATTTTTTTAATATAATTTATTTATATATATAACTAAAATATGTAGGTAACATTTTGGTAGACAAATTATTGCCATCTTAACCCGGGTTTCGCTACAGTCTTTCCCAGACCTTTTTCGCACGTTCTTGAGGTACGTGATCCAATTTTTATCATCAGTTATCAGCGTCTTCAAAACTGGTTCGGTTTCATTACGTCGTAATAAAGATTCAAAAATGAGTACATGGTTCATTAGATTTTTTTCAGTGAGCTCGTAGGGCACGCAAATATCAAACTTTTAATTTTTTTCGAATGCGCTAAAACTGCTTCGTGGTCGATTCCCAGTTCTTCAACTACGTCGTAACTACTGATATGATGCTCTTGCTCCACTATTTCAAAAATGGCATCCATTTTATCCGTATTAGGGCGACCAGTGCAACGTGCAACTTTGACATCAAAATTTCCGGATTGAAATCACTTAAGCCAAATTTGTGCTACTCTCACAGACACTGCACTAGTTCCATAAACATCGCAAATTTTTTTCGCAACTTGCATTGCATTTTTACGTTTTTTGTAGTAAAATTTTAAAATGTATTGAATTTCTTCATTACATTCACTCACCTTGACAGTACGAAAAATAAGTAAAAATCACACATTTTCCTCATTTTCATTTGGAATTGTCTTCTTAAAAATTTAAAATTTTAATGATACCATGATAACCAGCCAGATACAAATAGTACAGCCAAAGAGATTTTATTACAAGCTGATACATACTATAATGCGAAAAGACTTTTCCCCCAACTTATTATGATATGTATGACATTTTAATCATTGCAGTTTAGTCAAATAATACAAATTTATCAACACGGGGCTCCGATTTCAAGTACATCAGCAAGTAGTGCTTATTAGAATATTTTATTTAAATAATAAAATATCTTCACACCATTCCCAATACAGGGGACGACTTAATTATCTAGACAGAGGTCTAGACAATTAAGTCGTTTAGACCCATTTTCCACCGAAGATATTTTTGGGACAACCTGAATGGCAGTGAGCCCGTCTTCGCCTTGACTTGAACGTCAAGGCGAATACGGGCTCACTGCCAACGATATAATTCGTAAAAAACTTATTTTGATATAACCCATTGGTACGAGCCTGAGGATCGAACTTGGATCTCTTGACTCGAACTCCGACCACACTACTACTCTGCTATCGTGAGTTTTTTATTCTTTATACTATTTCATTTAAATAAATAACAAGTTAAGCTGAGAAAGCTATTATTTGTTTTATTGTTTTCCTTTTGAAGTAGTGATTTTTATTTAAGATTTTCTTACGACTCTTTAGTGAAATCTGTTGAAGCCACTGAGGACACAACACTGAGACTTTGTTATTTATTGTGTATTTTGCTACGGCGATATCTCACAGATTTCTAAGCTAGTTTTGCTAGCTTTTTTTTACAGAAAAGGGAGGCAAATGAGCAGGTGGCTCACATGATGGTAAGTGCCTACCGCCGCCCATAAACACCCGAAATACCAGAGGCATAGCAGATGCGTTGCCGCCCTTACAGTCTTCCCCAGGATTGGGGGAACGGGGTGTGTGGGCCACCGGTTACCTGCACTCACCAGACGAAACGCAGAAGTTTGTTAGACTTCTACTTCACGCCGGTATTCTGTGGTACTTCCCCGGTCGAGCCGGCCCATTCATGCAACAACAAAAGCTGATACGTGGCTCTACCACTGAATAAAAGCTATAACGGCTTGTTTAAGTTCACTGCATGAGATAGAACTCACGCTATCTCAAAACAAGTTCTAGTAAGTTGTGGATCGGAAGGGTCACATTTCCTTGACTTCCGACTACTCATGACAAGAATGTGGTGAAAACTATGTAAAAAATGCTTTACTAACTAGTATAAAGAAATGCGAGAAAATAAAATAAAAAGAAGTAACAATTGAAAATTGCTTGAAAAGTAAGAAGCAGTCAACGCGTTAAAATATATGATGATACAGTTTTTTATAAACGAGCACTAAGCAAGTTGGTAGCTGCACCAGCACCGCTTGTCGTCTTTGCTAATGAGAGAACTTTGTAACTTAGTTGAGAATATTAAATAAGGCGCAGACGAGTCCGAACAACGTGTTGATGCCGTTGTTTCAACAAATATTTGATTTTCAACTTTATAATTATGCTTTACTAGGCGAAACTAGTTCAGAAATCTGAGAGATATCGCCGTCACAAGACACATGATAAATAATAAGTAGTATGCGTTCCTTTTAAGTGTGGTTACAGCTATCTTCTCTTCTATAGTCTATACCTCAGAGATTACAAATGTAAGTAGTTATAACGGTAAGTGACCAGTATATGTTATCAACCACCACACCACACTATTAACTTAGAGTGTAACGTAATGATTATTTTAGAACGCAAAATAATCATAAATCACGATAGCCGAGTGGTTGGGTGGTCGGAATTTCCAGTCAAGAGACCCGAGATCCATCCCCTGTTGACAGGCTCGTACCAATGGGTTTTCAATGACTTATTTTCGAATTTTATAGTTGGCTTGGGCATAAAGACGGCGACGGGCTCACCACCAGTCACGTTGCCCCGAAAATAGCTTCGGTGAGAGGTGGGTCGAAGGGACTTAGTTGTGTAGACTATACCTCTGGCTATCCCTCTATAGGGAAATGCTTGAAGATATTATTATATTGTTATATGTAAAGTCACGATAGCCGAGTTGTTGGGTGGTCGGAATTTCGAGTCGAGAGACCCGAGTTCGATCCCCAGGTGGCAGTACCAATGAGTTTTTCAAAAACTTATGTACGAATTTCATCGTTGGCTTGGATATAAAGACGGCGACGGGCTCACCACCTGTCACGTTGTCCCGAAAATATCTTCGGTGGAAGGTGGGTCAAAGGGACTTAATTGTCTAGACTTGACATCTTTCTACCCCTGTATTGGGAATTGCGTGAATTTATATGTAAAATAATCATTAATTATAACTTAAGCTGCCATTTGGTTACGGCGTAAGAATATACATCCTCCTTCGTTTCAGTAGGTATCGTAAGAAATATTTATAGGAAACCTTAAAAATGCTATAGGCGTCCGAGAGATGAAGGAATGATAATCGCAAAAAACTACCAAATCAAGATACAGTTTACTAGTGAGGGACAGCAGCGTCTAAGGTGCAAGGTGTCTCGTACTGCGATCGCCAATCTGCTTGCCAGGTGTGGTGATACCATGTACGGGAGAGGCCTATGCCTTGCAGTGGACTTTTATATGCTGTTATTATCATTATGATGAATATTAGAACCATTTACCAAGTGATTGTTGTCAAGGTTGAAGAATCTACCACCTTTCTTCTTGTGAATGATGTAGGAGGCGACGAAGGGAAACGCCTTGCAAATACAATAGGCAATGTCGCATAGACGTTACCGATGTTTAATAATTTTTTTTATTAACTGAATCTTTGAACGTAATTTCCACCCACTTTAAAACGTCGTTCGTATAATAATCAAGAACCTATGACGGTACAAAAATTCGATATTCTTTTCTCATTATCATGATCTTCTCTTTCTTCTGATGAATGATTTATTTCAGACCAAAATGTTTTTGTAGCCAGCTGAACAAAAATTAAAAAATTAAGTTATTAAAAAATTCTTTTATAAATAGCCGATTAAGAAATAAAATAATTTTATCTAATAGACATAATTTTATATAAGAGACTTAATTTTTAATTGGTTAAATACAAGTCATAATAAAATATTTTAAGTACAACCCCAAACATTTTTTTAATCTCTATATTATTGAACGTGAAGAATTTTTCCTATTGCGTTTTTATAACCTTTCCCGTAGTTGCCTTCTAGCTGCTGGAGTTCCAAAGAAAAAGAAAAGGGTCAGAAGGAGTATGGAATGAAAAGTTAAATAAATCTATCTTCACGCAATTCCCAATACAGGGGTAGACAGAGGTCTAGTCGAGACAATTAAGTCCTTTCAACCCGCCTTTCACCGAAGATATTTTCGGGACAAAGTGACAGGTGGTGAGCCCATCGCCGTCTCTATGTCCAAGCCAACGATATAATTCGTACATAAGTTTTTGAAAAACCGATTGGTATGAGTCTGCCACCTGGGGATCGAACTCGGGTCTCTCGACTCGAAATTCCGACCACCCAACAACTCGGCTATCGTGACTTTTTACTTTGTCGTTTTTACTTTTTGATGATGATTTTGGAGATGAATACACTGACATCTGTAGGAAGCTGTTCGTCTATTTTCATTTATTGCATTAGTTTTCCCGTAGTCATTTAACCCGTTATTACACTAAAAAATATAATTTATTAAAGTCTACGAATAAATAACGCCATTAAGTATATTAATGTGATTACTAATGAAAGTATGACCTCGAATCAAAATGATATCTGTTTAAATTATTCATTTTAATGTACATGTCGAGATGATTGATGCCTTTTAAAAGGGATAGCAAAAGTTGATTCTATTCTTTAATGTTTTGTCAAGAATATCTTTGTGTGAAAAGGCATGAGTGATGTTAAAATCGTGCATGAATTGCGTGAAGGAATTGGACACTATTTTATATTCGAAAGGGCCTTCAGTTCGAATTTTGGTAAGCGTATCAAAATTTGCAAATTATCCTTCTTGTGTTTGTTGCCTGTTTCGAAGAACACCTATGGTAAGGAAGGGGTGAAATTAATCTTACGTCGATACCACACTGCTTATCAAATTTAGACTATTCTCTTTGAATTGGATTATAGATGGCATCTTTTAGTCTTCCCTTGTGAAATTGTTTAAATTAATTTAAATTTCATATTTTTCAGTCATTTAACATATAAATTTATAAATATATGTAAGCGAAAGATTTTTGACAAGATCATGATACCTTAGCATCTGTACTATTTGGATAAACTGCCTGGGATAGTGCGTGAAGTTATAAGATAATACATTTTCATAAACCATACGGCTGGGATCTCCATAAGGCATCCCGATTTTATATTAACATTATGTCAGAAAAAACACAAAAAATAAATAATCTATGTGTATGTGTCGTGGAACACTCGGCGGGAACATAGTTCCTTTAGTAGTGTAATATTATTGTTTAATATAACTCAAGAGAGCCGAGTGGTTGGGTTGTCGGAAATTCGAGGCGAGAGACTCGACTTCGATCCCCAGGTGGCAGGATCGTACCAATGGATTTTTCAAAAACTTATGTACGAACTATATCGTTGGCTTGGACATAAAGACGGCATCGGACTTATCACTTGTCACGTTGTCCCGAAAATATCTTCGGTGGAAGGTGGGTCAAAGGAACTTAATTGTCTAGACTAGACCTCTGTCTATCGCTGTATTGGGAATTACGTTAAGATATTTTTTTATTTTAGTAGTCGTGAAGTGATAACGTAGAAAATGTTATCTTGTCCTAATATTCTATTTTCACTATTCACATTTATTTAATCCAAGTATGTATTTATGTGTGCATATTTATATGTGTATATTTATGTGAGTATGTATGTGCGTGTATTTATATATTACTATTATTGTCTTATTAATGTTTTTTTTTGTCTTTTTTATGGTAACCGCCTTCGATGTTTTTCCACTCCTAAAGGTTGACAGGCAGAGAATGCTTTTAGCATTATGTCCGCCTTTTGTTCCTATATATTTTTATAAGGTGCAATAAAGTTGAATAAATAAATAAACAAATAAAAATGCCTCCAACTATGTTGTCGTGGGTGTCGAAACAATCGACTAAGGGAAAGGTTTAAAAATTTTCCACTCATAGATGGCGAGATAGTCATCTCGTAAAATACCCGATTAAATTTCAAAAGACCGGTAGCGAGTGGCAGCGCGTATAGTGTGTTCAGTACTGCGATCGCCAATGCGATGGCAAGCTATGCCATGACGATTATGGCAAACCATTTCTTAAGGGAGAGGCCTTTATCTTGCAGTGGACTTTAGGCTGTTATGTATGTTTGTTACGTATTTCAATTATTCTTTGTTGTAGGAAAAGTAAATTACCCTTTCTAATCTAGAATTTCTTCCAATCCGCTCCGTAAGGTTCCTGTGATGGAGAAGAAATAGACGAAAGACAATCTTGAGGTAATTAATGAAAAACTTATGACAAATCATATTTGATTTTTTTATCGGTTGCTATATAATTGATGAATGTCCGACCACAACTTTTTAAAAGGCTTGCTCAAACCGGCGTCTATCTTAGTGTCTAAGCCAAGTACTCGATGATATCTTGTATTTACGCGAACACTATACATTTAACATACAACGATTATTTACAGATTTCATCACGTTTTTATGTATATTTTTTAAATAATAATTTAACACCATTTTTGGAAATGTATGGGAACAAGCCTTCCTCGTAGGAAACTAATTCCCTCGTTTCCTGATTAGAATTCAGACAACCAAACCACTTGGCTACAGCGAATTAATTGAAAATTCTTAACCTGAGGAATAGAAGTATTTATCGAGTACAAGAAATAGCTTAATTAGCCAAGAGGCAGGTTGGTAGTGATCCTGCCTTCAAAGTTAATGATTGCTGGTTCCTGCGAGGGTCATTTGTGTAATGAATAATATGAATCTTCAGTCTTCACGCCATTCCAGGCACTAACCAGAGGTCTAGTCTAGACAATTAAGTCCCTTTGACCCACATTCCACCGAAAATATTTTGGGACAATATGACAGGTAGTGAGCCCGTCACCGTCTTTATGTCCCAGCCAACGATATGCCTGCCACTTGGGGATCGAACTCGGGTCTCTCGACTCGAATTCCGATCACCCAAACACTCACATTTGTGTGAATATTAATCTATTCATATTATTCATCACACATTTGTGTGATGAATAATATGAATAGATTAATATTCACAATATGAATTTTCAGTCTTCACGCCATTCCAGACACTAACCAGTGGTCTAGTCGAGACAATTCAGTCCCTTCGATCCACATTCCACCGAAGATATTTTGGGATTACGTGACAGGTAGTGAGCCCGTCGCTATCTTTATGTCCAAGCCAACGATATGCCTGCCACCTGGGGATCGAACTCGGTTCTCTCGACTCGAATTCCGATCACCCAAACACTCATATTTGTATGAATATTAATCTACATAATCTATATATTGCACGGTTTGCTAGGACTCTAATAAGGCGATAGGCTCATTCATGTCACGTTGTCCCATGTAGTCTTTGGTGAAAGTTGGGTCGAAAGGTCTTAGTTATCTAGGTCTCTATCTATCCCAAAATGTGCGAAGACATGACAGTATTTAGTACTTTTAACGAATAGATGTATTTCACTTAACTACTTACTGAGAGTGGCAGTAAGCAATTTATATATATTTAGGAAAGGTATTTCGCCGGTTCTTTGTACTGATTGGTTGAGAGGCGAACTAAAGCTTGCCTGCAGTAACAAAGCTTAATGAGACTTCGTAATTTAGTCCTGGCTATTTAATAAAGCCCAGAGCTTTAAGGATGCTGTGATAGTGTCGTTAAATATTTAATCTGAAATCAGATCACTTGATTTACAAACAATCTAATAATTTTATTTAATTACACCTTCACGCATTTTCGGTAACGGGTCAGCCAGATGTCAAAGATGATTCTTACATACTCGTTTCGTAATAATTAATAATTATTAACATCATGGATTGCATCCAAGATTGCCATTTTTGGATTGACAAAAGGGCTGGTTATTTTCTCGCTCAACGGTTAAGTTTAGAAATGCAGCTAGCGTTCTTGGTACCAGTTAATTCTCCTGAATTCGAGGTTCGATTATTGTAGGTTTTAGTTAATAAGTACTGTAAATATTCGATTGCTTGTATCTTTCCTTTCTTAAGGCAAGTTCATGATGAGTCCTTAATATTAATATTTGTTTAAATTGAAAATGAAATTAAGATTCACAAGTAATATTTATTAGATATGTAAATTAATTTAAATATCATCCATTAGCAATTATTTAAAAGAAATAAATGGCAAATTGGGCCGCAATTAATATAATCAGACACATCCACAAAAATTAAAAATAAAACAGATCATTCGAAAATGGAACTTTCTTTGAAGTCAAAACAAATCGAAAGAGACAAATCTTCTTCAGCAAAACGTGTCCCACCTACACATGGACGTTAATAACGCTTTGCAGATAGTTCATACAAGCGATCGTGCTGCCAGATATTCGAAAACTTCAGCGTTTCGGATTAATTTCAGCCATTAGCTGCACAAGCTGGTTAAAGCGCAGCATGCAAATAAAAAACATAACATTTCTTTAAACGTTTGTAGCTGGTCAGTATAACGCTATATACAATTTTGTCATCAGGGACAATTAAAATAAACATAATCTACTAGATGTGGAAGACTTTTTCATCTAAAGAGGTGAGGTCTTTAGGCATTTTTTACACTTCTATAGCAATATTACAACTGTTGTGGTTAAGCTTGAAAGTTATGAATGACCTGTCAGGCCAAATCAGGTCCGGCGAACACGCCTGTTTTTGAGGTGTTCCTAGCAGTTCCTGAAGTCCCGCATCGATTCGCGAACGGTGATATGTTTTACTTTTTTACCCGGTCTGGATATTTGTGGTAATTATAGCTTCTTACTTTGGGATCCGAGCAAAGCAAAAAGAGCATAATTTTCGAAATCAATCTTAAACTGACAATAAGAAACAAAAAGAAAATAGGGTAAACAGAGGCCAAAATATTTAGTTATTTCGACCCACTTTTCATCTGAGCTTATTTGGGACAACCTGTACGGAAGACAGCCTATAGCCATTTTAGTATCCAAGCCAAAAGTAAGTTATTATTTCACAGATACATATTAATATAAATGTATTGACACCCATTACTCCTGTGCAAACATTCAAAATCATAACAAAATTGTTTGACCCTAGCCAACATCGGGTCGACAAAATTTAAATTAGTTATTAATAAGGAATACCTACATGTTCGTTTTCAATTTAAAAATTAAAAAAAATCATTCGTTTGCGCCTGCCGCATGGGGATCGACTGGGTCTCTGACTCTAAATTCGACCGCCCAACCATTCGGCTAATGTGACGTTTTATATATATCACATTTATTATTTTATTTATGTATAAAAATGTACAAAATGGCTGACTTAATACTTAAAGGCATCCTCTATCAATGCACCTTTATTAATCTATTAATAGTCCAGCGTGATCTTCATGCTTTGCACCAAGACAGATAACTTCATGCACCTAGCGAAACAGAAGCAATTACAATTAATACGGACAATTAAGGCGGCCTTATCGCTTTAACAGCGATCTCTTTCAGGCAACCTTAGGGCAAAAGGATTCTTCTAAAGAAAGCGGAAAGGGTGTGCTAAATAATACAAATAGTATATAATATGTGTACGCCACATAAAAGTAAAGAAGTTACATGAAAAGGATTAGAAGGTAAATTAATTATATGGAAAAGAAATTTTCTATAAGCAGTAGACGACAGATAATGGGTTTAGTGGATAGGTAATGAAGTTTTAATTTAGATAAAGATAGAAAGAGATTGATTGATATATAGATAGTGTAGAATAGTATTGAATTGTATATAGAGCGTGAGCGAAAAGCCTTGGATGTAAGGTGTAACATGTTGGCACGCAGGTTTTCCCCGGTGTAGTAAAGAAGCTAAAATAACGTTATTTAAAGCTTGCTGTCTAACTTTCTACACGGGAGGCCAGTAGATTAACTACACGAAAAAGGTTATGGACACCTTAGGGTTTAGGACACTGTTGGGTTTTGTTCAGCGTCTGGCATGTTTGCTCAAGAGCGAACAGATGACTTCTATGCCATTCTAACTGTTAGCCGGAAAGTTAGATTCGACAAATCTTCACCAATTTATAAAAATAATTTTATTTAATCAATCCTTTTTTATTGTACTATTCATATGTGTTATTTATTTATTTATTTGTCTTCACGCACAGTCTCTGACGGGGTAGCCAGAGAGAACAGATGGCCAAGTGTCACAATCCTTACACACCTCTTTCGCTTCTTTCAGGTTCATCATTTTCTTCATACATGCTCGTCGAGGTATCCGAGTACCCTTGACCTTGCCCTCTTCGAGCAATTTGCTCACATGGTCTACGAAAGTTAGTCTCGGCCTACCTCGTATATGTGTTATTTCATTTCTATTATTTTAATATTTCATTAAATTTTTAATAATACTAACGTAGCACCCAAATAATTATTTGTATACTAAGAAGTGAGCCTAGTTTCAATTATAATGAAATGTTATTATCAGTGACCTCTGTGAACGAGTGGCGTACTTCCTCGAGGGTGAAAAAGTATTTTTATTTTATTTTGTTTTAATTTTATATTATATTTTCATTTTAAGGAACAACATCACATACATTGCTCTGATACCAAAGTAAGCACAACCTTAAGCACTTGTAATGGAATTAAAAACAACGAAGGTGTCACCAACTCCTAGTCCCGAGAAATTGTAGAAAAAGTGTTTTCTACATTAACCCGACCGAGAATCGAACTGGCGACCTCTATGTTGAAATATGATATAAGTAATAGGACCGTTATCGTGAAATCATGTTAAGCGTTCCATTGCTGCACGGTTTATCCGTCGATTGTCCGATTAATACCTATCCGATATTGTTTCATTAAACACAATCTGCTTAACAAAGAATCCTGATCGCTTAAAATTAGAGATGGAGTTAGGACTTTGTCGGCTTTATTAAAAGGATTTAAGAGATCCCTATTTTGTAACTTGTTAAATGCGTGCTTATTTTATTTAAATACACTGGTGTATATGTCTGTAAATCTATAACATATTATTTTCATTTTACGTTACGTGTTATTCACGATGAACTCCGGTACTATCCGGTATAATTGAACTTTTCTTGTCTATCGCTGGCGTGCCTAAGATAGGATAAAAAAAACACAATCTTTTCGACCCACCTTTCACCGAAGACATGGTAAGCCCCTCACCCTCCTTATGTCCAAGCCAACGATATATAAATCGTACATAAGTTTTTTTAAAAAACCCATTGGTGCGTGCCCGCCACCTGGATTTCGAACTCGGCTATCGTGATTTGTTATGTATAGTTATAGTTATCTTAATATTTATAGGATAGTTTTTATCACACACTTTTTATTAATTTCAAAGCTGCAATACATCTGTTGGGCCCGCTAGTGTATGTACGAAATACGAGTATATGTGTTCTATTGAAATACATCAAATCAAAATACACAGACATATTGACAGTGACTTTTATAGGTCGTTATTTATGTACATTATACTGTCTGGAAGAAATCTCTTTTAGCGATAAGACCATCAGCTATGTTACCATAGTGTTGCATATCTTAATTAATTTTATGTTATTAAAACAGAAAAAATGGCGCTACGGGTTGGCAAAGGTCGCGGGTTCAAATCCCGCCCACGTGTCAGATTAAATTTTTATTCTCTCTTTAATTACCTAACAAAAAGTTCAGCAAAACTTATATGCTTTAATTTTAGGTTGTATATTTTCTGTGTTGGTGTGCAATAAATAACATTATATCTATCTATCTATCTATCGATCTATGTAGATAAACTCAAGCGTCAATATAATGAATTCTCACTTATTTCATCTAGTGGTCTACGTCAAACGCATCGTGGACCCCATCTAACCTGACCAAACTAACTATCTAAACCCAACATTTTTTTCACTAACTCGACTTTGAACACCTACCCCCCTTCCCTCCTTTTTCTAGTTTTTTAAATAATATCTTTTCGCCATTCCCAATACCCCCTGTATTGGGAATGGATAGACAGAGGTCTAGTCTAGACAATTAAGTCCCTTCAACCAACCTTTCATCAAATATATTTCGGGACCACGTGACAGGTGGAGAGGCCGTCGACGTCTTTATGTCAAAGCCAACGATGTGAATCGTACATAGGCTTAAAAAAAACTATAGGTACGAGCCTGCCACCTGGGGATCGAACTCTCGACTCGAAATTCCGACTACCCTTCCACTCGGCTATCGTATGTCACATTTAGGACTTTTTCAGGCCTTTATAATTGCAAGTATGAATAGCACCACGCCGTCGAGAAGATGTGGTACCATAGATCTAAAATAACTTCTGTACTAAACCATCATTCCGTCACGTGGTACTCAGCCAAAGCATTACTTGTTATGATTTGACAACTGTCATAAAATACTACATTTAAAAATACAGTGAACGGTCCTCAGCCACCTGCATCAATCGACTTCCCGCAATATTTTGCAAGTCATCGCTCCATCTCGCAGGGGATCGTCCAACACTGTGTTTTTTTTTTTTTTTTTTTTTTTTTTTTTTTAACATTATAAGCTAGCGTTTAACTACAATCCCACCTGATGGTAAGTGGCGATGTAGTTTTTGTTGGTAGGCCCACTAGCTTAGAAAGAGCCTATTCACTCTTCTCTTGAAGACACCCACATTGTAATCGGACGGAAAGACTGATGCAGGCAAATTATTCCAGTCCTTTGCTGTACGCATTATGAACGACGAAGCAAAACGCTTCGTCCGAATGCAGGGTATATCGACAACAAAAGGATGGAGCCCCGACGTGCGTCTTGTTGTCCGATGATGGAAAGGGAAGGGAATTAACTCATGTAATTCCTTCGCACACTCTCCAAAATGTAACCTGTAGAACACCGAGAGACTGGCCACGCGACGTCTGTGTTCGAGACTGGACAAATTGGTAGTAACCAAGTCAGGATCACCGATTAGCCGCTTGGCCCGTCTCTCCACAGAATCCAAGGCTGCCAGTTGATATTTAGGAGCTCCAGCCCATATGTGGCAGCAGTACTCTACAGCCGACCGGACCTGAGCTTTATATAGGGTCAGAAGCTGTCCCGGAGTAAAGTAACGCCGCACTTTGCAAGAACTCCCAATCTCCTTGCAGCGGCTTTAGCCTTAGATTCAATGAACCGCCCAAAGTTAAGCTTTGACGTGATTTCGACTCCTAGTAACTGGAGGCGGTCGGTGTATTCAGAGATACATTCTGAAATTTAGGAGCCAAGGTGAACTGGCTCCTTTTGGCGGAGAACAGACACGCTTGCGTTTTGGTGGCATTGAATCTCACATGATTGGTATTGCCCCAGTTGGAAACTGCCTGTAATGTAAGATTCATACGCTCTACCATGGCCTCCCGAGCAGACTGTACTTGATCCTATCTGGACTGAACACGCGCCAGATATCTATCCACAACTGTGCTGTCATCTGCATACCCAAAGAGACCGGGCTCGAGCAGGTCGTTTATGTGCAGCAGAAAGAGAGTTGCGGACAGAACAGACCCTTGAGGAACTCCGGCATTAATCGCCATAGCCTCCGATGAGCAGCCGTCAATAACGACTCGCAAAGACCGTTCCCGCAAAAGTCTTCTATCCAGGCTATCAGTCCAGGGATATACCATATAAAGGAAGCTTATTGATAAGGCTAGCATGCCAGACCCTGTCAAAAGCCTTCGAGACATCGAGCGAAACCGCGAGTGCTTCACCACTATTCTCGAGGGCCTCACCCACAGATGTGTGACATACACTAGAAGGTCCCCAGTCGACCGATTTCGGCGAAACCCGTACTGTCGATCGCTAAGGAGATCGTTATGTTCTAGGTATGCCAAGAGGTGCGAGTTCAATATACGCTCCATAATCTTACAGAGTATGGAGGTAATTGAAATAGGTCGATAATTGACTGGGTCAACACGGCTACCTTTTTGGGCACGGGCTGCACGTTAGCAAGCTTCCAGGATTTGGGAACTATTCAGTCTTCAAGGAGAGGCGATACAAGCGTGTCAGAACAGGAGACAACTCGGGTGCACAGGTCTTAAGCACTATGGCTGGAATACCATCAGGTCCACTGGCTTTGTTCACGTCCAGATGTCGCAACGTTTTGAGAACCTCTTTGTTAGTGATGTGGACCTTTGTTAGTGTGTTAATGATGTGATGTGCGTTTGCCTGTAAGAGGTGGCCACTCGAGAACCTTTCTTTCCCAACGGTCGTCAGTTCTATGGGCTATGTGGCCGGCCCATTGCCACTTCAATGTGCTGATTCTTACGGCTATATCGCTTACTCTGGTTGTCTTCATTACGGATTCTATCACGCAGGGAAACACCGAGAATAGCCCTTTTCATAGCACGCTGAGCAACTTTGAGCTTCCTCATACGGCCTGCAGTGAAAGACCAGATGCATATGTCATCACTGGCAACACGCACTAGCTATAAACTTTGGTCTTTAGATTTTGAGGAATTTTAGACGAGAAGTTGGAGCGTAGTTTCCCGAACGCTGCCCAGCCGAGTTGTCCCATGTCTATCCATTATAAAAACAAATGTTGGTAAAAATAGAATAAACTAAATATAGATTTAGAACCAATATCAAAGGAACTGAACCTTCCTTCCTTGTAAGACGTATTTCATAGTAGTGTTTTTCGTTACAGATTTTATTTATTGTTATGATATGACAATTGTTAAAAAACATTTTACATATACTATGCATAGACTAGAGAGACAGAGAGAGAGAGAGAGAGGATAGTATAGTCGAGTATATACATAATTTCGTACAAAACCCGTTAGTTTGTAGTAATATGTGCATATCCTTGTACATTGGATTTGTACCTGTCCATACATGGATATTGTGGCAAGGTACCCATTGCTTAAATATCAAGTCAGCGACAGGCTCACCACCTGTCACGTTTTCCTCATTAAGTTTCGCATTACATTAGCGATCGCAGTGCCAGACATCTTGCACCTTAGAAGCAGTTGCCCGTTACCGGAGTGCGGAATACTCATTGCGTTTTTTGCGATTGTCTCGTAAAGTATTTGTTTATCTCAAAATATTTGAAAAATGATTTTATTTTAATCAGGATTATAAATTAACTTAAGCTCTAAAATTTAAACTTTTCCATTACTTCCAAAGGACATAATTTAAAAGGAATCCACCAAGGAAAGTTTTAGCGGATATGCGACCGTACCACCTTGCACTTTAGACACTGCTATGCGTTACTATCTGCTGAATTTCTGTCTAGGATTTTTTGAGATAATCATTCCACCATGTTTCGGGAGCCAAGCCAGGACACATGTAGGATTCAACGAATACCTACCTTATGTTTTGACATACTCAGTGATTTATGCTTTATAAAAATTCGGCCAATTTATCTGCATAAATTTTTTTATTATTCACTACCCGCAGATAGTTATTTCTTCCAAAATTATTTAAGGAGAATACTCAGTTAACAAACTTCAACAAAAGAATTTAAATAGTAAGTATTTGATAACATAAAACGCAAGTATCTATTTAATAAAAGTTTAAAATTGCCGTGTGGTTACGGCGTGAGAATATACCATCCTATTTTTCATGCCGTGGATGTTAATAAAGAACTAAGAAAGAAATAACTTCAAGCAATTCTCAAGACAGGGGTGGATAGAGGTCTAGTCTAGACAATTAAGTCCCTTCGACCCACCTTCCACTGAAAATATCTTCGGGACAACGTGACTGTTGGTGAGCTCGTCGCCGACTTTATGGATGTTAATACACCCACATGAAGATATAAATACATTTATTCCAACACCTCAAATTACAATCACAAATTCCAGTAAAGGTGTATGAGCAACGAAACTTTATGATTTTGTACATAATATAATAATAATGTATATTATGTAAATAATCATAAACTTTCGTTATTCTGCGAGGTCGTAGTCAGGCCCCGATTATACTGGACCATTCATTCAGCAGAACCTGCCGCTTGGTTCCACCACGTAAGATACAAATTTAGCTATCGCGAGACGTAGGCGTGTTTCAGTTAGCTTTTTTATATTAATTAAGTCTTGAGAGACATTTGCGAGAGTCTTTAATGTGTTTTGCGCTCTCACGTTTTTACAATCCTCGCCTTGCTCAAGGTGAAATATCAACGTTACGACACATTTATCGAATATTTTATGAAAAAACATGCAATGAAGAAACACCATCATATCCACAATGTTGGTAAGTATCGGAATTCGATCCATAGGTGAAGGCGTGCATTTTCAGAAGGTAATCGTGCAATGCTCTATCTTCACGCCATGCCCAATACTGGGTAGGCAGAGATAATTAAGTCCTTTCGTGCCACATTCCACCGAATACATTTTTTGGACGACGTGACAGGTGGTGAGCCTATCGTCGTCTTTATGTCCAAGTCAATATTATAAAGTGTACAAAAGTTTTGGGAAATATCCATTGGTATGAGCCTACCAACTGGGAATCAAACTCAGGTGTCTTGACTCGAATTCCGATCACCCAACCACTGTGTACAGGCACAAGGTGCGCAACGGGGTATTGCGATCGCCAATCCCCTTGTCAAGCTCTTCTCTGTTTTTTTTTTTTAAGTAAATATTTTATTTTTCGTGAGAGAAGAAAGAAAGAAAATAAATAATAAGGAGATAGGAGCCCGACGTCGTCTTTATGTCCAAGCCAACGATATAATTCGTACATAAGTTTTTTGAAAAACCCATTGAGCCTGCCACCTGGGCGATCAAACTCTTGGGTTTTCGAACTTGTAACATTAGGTCTCATGACTCGAAATTCCGACCATCCAACCACTCGGCTAACATTTCCTATAAATACGAATTAAATTCTATGAATGAAATGATTAAAGAAAAAACTTAATCATATGTGCTACTTTTCTTTTTAATTACAACGCGTTTTTTGACTATCCGATGACTAGTTGGTAGTTACCCTGCCTTTGAAGCAAAGGGCATTCCGCTAGAGGCCTTTGTAATGAATTCGAATGTATCTATGTATGTTTGAGTCATGGATGTTTAAATGAAAGTATATTGTACACAGTGTACAGGCGCAAGGTGCGCAACGGGGTATTGCGATCGCCAATCCTCTTGTCAAGCTATTTTCCGTTTTTTTTTAAGTAAATATTTTATTTTTCGTGAGAGAAGAAAGTAAGAAAATAAATAATAAGGAGATAGGCAGAGGTGTACACAAATAAGTCACTTCGAACGACCTTTCACCGAATACTATTTTCTGACAACGTGACATGCGATCGTCGTCATAGTGTGCAAGCCAATGGTACAATATACTTTCATTTAAACATCCATGACTCAAACATACATAGATACATTCGAATTCATTACAAAGGCCTCTAGCGGAATGCCCTTTGCTTCGAAGGGTTCAAGTTTTACCCTACCCTACCCAGAATTGGGAATTGTGTGAAGATATTTTATTTAATTTAATTTTCAATTTTTTGAAAATAAAATAATTTTGTTGCCATTTATTTTATATAATACTTTAATCTAAATTAATTTTAATATAGTCGATAAACATCGAATTAAAAGCACCGTAGAATTAAATATTTCACCCGTGTCTTGAAGTAAGTTGATTACCAGTCCGGTGATTCATATTATGTTTATAGACGAACATGAAATTAAGAAAGGTTAGGAGATATTTAATATAATAATATACAAGGAAATGTAAGATTTTAATAAAAATAAACAGGAAAAAGTTGCCATCCTGAAGCACTATGCTAAATTGCTTTTTAATGAAATAGGTATCAGATGTTATCCTGACACACCACTTACAGAATTAATTCCTAATGGCGTATCCTTTAAAAGGCCTTTCCTTACGGTGTGGGAGTCAACTTACATGTATTATATATATAGAATGTTAAATAACTTATATACATAACGGCTTGTAAAATACTATTGCATGACATACGCTTCGGGACTCTTTGTCGTGGTTTTGGGGTGGTTCGGGAAACGGGAATCTTTGTCGTGGTTTTGGGGCTAAAGTAAACGTATCTTGGACACCCACGGTGAACCCAGAGAAATCTTAGTTAATTTCGCCCAGGGCCAAGGTGCTACAAGTCACCGCTTCAAATGGGCTTGGTCAGTCCACGTAGGATAAGCGTTAGTGGTTTGTGAAGGCAGCGTTTGCGTCGAAAGGAGTGTCGGCGTTGCGAAGCGCCGCTACGGTGAGGTATGCCGGGTGGGCTGTTGCTTTCAAACACCCACTTTCCGGAGCCTCAGGGCCTCCAGGTGGCAGACTTGGAGAGATTTGTTTTAACGTGGGTTAATAGGATAAGGAGGGGTTGCGATAAGCGTGTAATGAGGAGACGGGGGATTTTTTAGGTGTGTTCGAAAGCGTGCTACCATGGGACACCGATTACGTCGGTGCTAGGCCGAAAAAGCCTGTCCATTTATATATCCTCGCGTTCACGAGAGCAGTAGCATGGGAACGATCAACACATTCCCAGTGGCTACCATCATTAATGTATTAATAGTATTATAAATAAACCGTATCATAAAAGTTTTTACTTAATTTTTCTTAATATTTTTGTACCTCTTTTTTACGGTAAAGGATTACAAAAACGATAAAATTTCACTCAAACAAATTCTTCTTTCAAAAATCTTATTATTTTTGCAAAAAAATATATTATGGTTATTCTGTTTTTTTTATCATAAGTGGTTCCCTTTCAGGTCGCAGTTAGCAGATAATAGCAAATAGCTGTATAAGTACCTAACATTATTCAAATATATAGATTATTAAGAAGTGGATTAAGATAATTATTTAGAGAAACGATATTCAGTTATGTTGGAAAAGGCTTATGTGTAGAACAGTCTCGATTCCGACAGACACTCTTATCTCTCAGCGTTTGTATTTAGCATCGGTTGTTTCAAATTTTGGCGGGTTACCAGAAATTTCTTTCGTAATTGGTAATATAACTGTATGAGCCTACCACCTCGCTTTTTTCACGAAATTAATGGCA
The DNA here is from genome assembly GCA_029286605.1 of Sericinus montela. Taxonomy (NCBI): domain Eukaryota; kingdom Metazoa; phylum Arthropoda; class Insecta; order Lepidoptera; family Papilionidae; genus Sericinus; species Sericinus montela. Next base: position 16,890,469 of record JAGSMR010000015.1, read on the forward strand.
TTACAGCCGAGGAATCCAAATATCCTGGAAATCGATTCCCAAGAGGAGTTTTCACAAATGAATTTTTATTTTTAAAATATATTTAAAATTATATTCAATTTGTAATTCGGTAGTCTAGATGTAAATGAATTAGAAAATAAAGGTTTTTCAAAAACTAATGTACGAATCATTTCGTTGCCTTGGACATAAAGACGGCGACGGGCTCACCACCTGTCACGTTGTCCCGAAAATATCTTCGGTGGAAGGTGGGTCAAAGGAACTTAATTGTCTAGACTAGACCTCTGTCTACCCTTGTATTGGGAATTGCGTGAAGATATTTTTTTTAAGTCACGATAGCCGAGTGGTTGGGTGGTCGGGATTTCCAGTCGAGAGTCCCGAGCTCGATCCCCAGGTGGAGGGCTCGTACCAATGGGTGTTTTCAAAAACTTATGTACGAATTATATCGTTAGCTTGGACACAAAGACGGTGACGGGCTTACCACCTGTCACGTTGTTCTGAAAATATCTTCGGTGGAAGGTGGGTCGAAGAGACTTAATTGTCAAGACTAGACCTCTATCTACCCCTGTATTGGGAATTGCGCGAATATATTTGTTTATTTATATTTTTAAAGAATGTTATTACTTTGTAAAAGTCACACACATTGCAGGACATAAATTATCACTGAGGTCCCAGGTTCGATTCCCGATCGAGGTCAATGTAGAAAACTTTATCTTTATTTTCTCGGATCAGGTTGTATCTGGTTATTTTTATACCTTTTGAATTTTGAAAAACTGTCTTCCTGGCTAAATACGTTCCATACAAAATCACGATAGCCGAGTTGGGTGACAGGAATTCGAATCAAGAGACCCGAGTTTGTACCCGGGTGGTAGGGGTCATACCTGTCTTGTCGTAACTTATGTGCGATTTATATCGTTTGCTTGGACATACAGACAGCGAGGCACACTTGCCATTTTGTCTCAAAAAAGTCTTCGGTGGCAGGAGGGTCGAAAGGACTTATCAGTCTAGTCCTGTCCTGTCTTTTTGAATACGTTAATATAACATGACATTGAGTAACAATGTAATACGTCTATTCCGTATACAGTAGAGTATCTGTGCTCTGTCACGAACGTATGTTACAATGTAGGATTAATAGAAGCGTTGGCAACAATAAACGACATCCGAAAGTTCCAAGTTCCGAATCGCAACACCAAGTAACAAACGTATGTCAGAGAGACGGACGATGGAGTACTGGCAACTTAACAATGATTTACAGAAAAGATTAAAAAAAAATGATAAACGTCACTAGTTACGACACGAAAGACAAAGATTAAGTTGTGTGAGAATGCAACTGTAACCTTCGTTTGAAATTATTTGCAGGTATGTATTACTTACTGCCATATTTGAGAACCTCCGAGAACGGTCGAATTAACGTAGAAAACACTTTTTGATGTGAAACATCTATAGCCGCACGTAAAACCGATTTCTGGCGTGGCGACGCATGCCGTGGCTATACAATGGTATACTAATTTATACCCTATTACCTGAGAATTAAGGTTTATAATTAAACACTGAAATCCCTTTTTATATTTAATTAATTATATTCATATTATTCATATTAGTGACTATGTAAATTATATTAAGATTTCATTTTTACATGAAAGGTCATTTCCTTATAGTCAAAAAGGTTCAATAATTTTTAAAACGAATAAATATAAACTACCATTAAAATTAGCTGGAGATTTTAATGTAAATTTGCAAGAGCTGAATCAATGCCATTAATAAAATTTCTTCAAAAGAATTTCAATTGCAAATCAACAACAATACAAAAGAATCTACTACCAAATATGGAACAACTATAGATGCTGTAATTGTGAGTTATCTTGATAATGTTTTATCCAATACTTTTGTAACGTAATAAATAAATATATAAATATCTTCACGCAATTCCCAATACAGGGGTAGACAGAGGTCAAGTCTAGACAATTAAGTCCCTATGACCCACCTTCCACCGAAGATATTTTCGGGACAACGGGACTTTACTACTACGGGACTTTTGAAACGTAGTTTAGTTATCTTCGACCAATCGTCACAGTAATACCGGCAGAGGAAACAACAACAAACTATAACTGAAGACACAGAGAGAGAGAGAGAGAGAAAATATTTAAATTGTGGCCATTTGATATTAATATCGAATTTTTATATCAAATGTAAATAAAGTTACCATTTTCTGTAAGAAATTCGTAATACTTCATTTTTCATTAGTATTTTCTTAGTACTTCATTTTTCATTCCTGTAATAATATTATCTTTTATGCATATTACTTGTACACACACGATATTTCACATCTGCCAGGCGTCCCATGACGGCTCACATTTTTTCTATTGTCCGGGTGTTTGTGTTAACTTTTTTGTTCATGAGTCGTTGTCGGAACGGGATTTGAACACGGAGCAGTATTGTGGCGGATGCTACACTTTTGTAGAACATTGTTATTGTATTTCGGAGTTATAAATGTACACACACACACACACACACACACACACACACACATATATACATATATATATATATATATATATATATATATATATATATATATATATATATATATATATATATATATATATATATATATATATATATATATATATATACAGTCAGGTCATAAGTATTGTCACACAGTAAAAGTTTGTTGAATTCGAATTTCGAATTTGTCATGAAAATAAAACTACATGCTTTTTTGAATTTTACTCATTTTTAAATACGGAGTGGACGCTTAAAGAAGACCGTGTTGCAGTTATTGCGTTGCATCGTTGCGGTTACACGCCAATTCAAGTTTTTGATATACTGAAAAATTTGAATATAACCAAAAGATTCGCTTATCGTACCATCAAACGATACAATGAAGACTCTAGTGTAGATGACAGGTCAAGAAGTGGTCGCCCTCGGTCTGTTAGGACTCCAGCAGTGATAAAAGCTGTGAAGGCTAGAATTCAAAGAAATCCCAAACGTAAGCAGAAACTATTGGCCCTTCAGATGGGGTTAAGCAGAACCACGGTGAAAAGGGTGTTAAATGAAGACTTAGGGCTTTGGGCATATCGAAGAAAAACAGGACATTGTTTGTATGCTCATCTAATGCACCTGAGACTGAAGAGATGCCGCACTTTGTTTAAGCGGTACGCGGAAAAAATATCAGGAAATTCTTTTTCGGATGAAAATTTAATAACAGGCACTGGATATTCCAACAAGATTCGGCGCCAGCTCATAGAGCGAAGAGCACACAAGACTGGCTGGCGGCGCGTGAAATCGCCTTCATCGGGCACGAAGACTGGCCCTCCTTCAGTCCAGATTTGAATCCGTTAGATTACAAGATATGGAAACACTTGGAGGAAAAGGCGTGCTCAAAGCCTCATTCAGATTTGGAGTCACTCAAGACATCCTTGATTAAAGCAGCCGCCGACATTAACATGGATCTCGTTCGTGCTGCGATAGACGACTGGCCGCACAGATTGAAGGCCTGTATTCCAAATCACGGAGGTGATTTTGAATAAACTTTAGTGTCATAAGAATCTATGTTTTGTTAAGTTCATTTTGGTATATAAATGGTTACATATGGTAATTTATATATAGATATTATAATATATAGATATTTGGTTAATATATAGATATTTGGTATATAAATGGTAAATGGTAATAAATACACTTATTTTAATTATTTTAGTTTAAACATGTGACAGAATTTATGACCTGACTAGGTATATATACGCTACTATTACTTCGTACTGAATTATGAAACGCGGTCCAGAAATCTGCAATAGAATGTCATAGAAAGTTCTACCTCAGTGGTGATCTTTCTATCGCAAACCCAATTAACGTCGGTTTTTCTGTTTATTATTAATAATAAGTATATTTAATCAGCCATAGATGTTTATATGTAGTAAACATCCATGACTCAAGTAGAAAAATTCATAATCAGCATGAATTCAAATGAACGGGATTCGAACCCGCAATCCTTAGTTCCGCATAGTCACTAGGCTTCCAAATCATCGGGGATACAAGTAAGTTGCGAAAATTTTGATACAGTGAATTTGTAAAAATGAGCCCACTATGGCATATGATAAAGTGCTACATAAAAAATACTCTTTTGCATAAGATGAAATGAAAACTAAAGCAAACTTTTAGTTCACGACAAGGAAACTAAGTTTTCTTCATCAACTCTCCGGAAACCTTTTGTCTGTTCAAAATGAATGCTATTACTAGTGTTAATTATTCCATACAGCTTAGTTAGCGTTATTTTCTAGGGTTTATTGATAAATGATTAAACTTTTAAATCAAAAACTTAGTAAATACAATGCAATTTTATTTAATTTTAAAGCATGGAAGTCGTGTTGGATTTCCATTCTTATTAAATTAAAAATAAATGTAAAAAAACACGCCCGTTTCAGTTGATTGTTTTAAATAAATTTATAAAAATTAGTCATGATAACCGAGTGGTTGGGCTGTCGGAATTCAGAGTCAAGATACCCAAATTCGATCCTTTCCCTACTCAGTAGCAAGCAGTTATTTTAAGTTAAGATAACATTGTGAAGATGTAGATAAATGTATTGTATTCCAAACTTTTCCCTTTCATAATTTATATATCGGACGACGACCGATGTTAATTAAAAAATTGTTAAAGTTATAAGCTTGTACCTTGGAAATCTCACTAACGAAAGTGACAGGATTTGTGGATAGTGTTTTTCATTCAGTTAATCCAAATCGTTTCCATCTCTGAGAAAAATCGTTTATGTCGAAAAAATTCAAACCATGAAGAATTTAAAAATATTTGAGCAACCGAGCGTGGTAACTCTATAACAGCTATCAATATACATTCCAAGCTTATTATAGTATCAACGAATTGTAGCACAGGAATACATATGTATATATGTTATATTGAATTTAAAATGTCTGTCTATGGATCTATTTTGGCCAACTCACGCCTATGCAACGAGGTTAACCGTAAACATTTTTTATCAAAAAAAAAAAAAAAAGAAAAAGTTCTGTTAAAATTTTGATTTATTACAATAAAATTCTTTGTAAATATAAAAAAATATGTTAATATTTAAAATACTTATTAATTAAAAACTATTATAATCGTCGAGCCCTACTCTTCGTGGCATGGTACCAAGAACGCTGGCTGCATTTCCACGTTGAATGGCTAGACTTAACCTTTGAGCGAGAAAAGAGCCAGTCCTCTTGTCACCAGCGGCAACGATAAGTCGCGGATACAATTCCTCTCGAAACTGCATCGCGCGGGGACCCCATGGACCGATTGTCACTACGGCAAATGGAACAAATATATAGTCTCCTTTTAAAGACTCATATTTTCGCCATTTATTCGATTCAGCTGCCTCTGATGCCGCCCCGGCCCTTATCGAAGTACCCTTGATATGAGTGGCCGCTAATATATCGACGCAAGTTTGATTTTGTATGACATTATCTAGTGGGAGTGAATGATGGTGCAATTTTCATAATCACTTAAAATAATTAAACTAAAATGAACTGTGCTTGACGCGGTTAAAAAAAATTAAAATATCTTCACGCAATTCCCAATACAGGGGTAGACAGAGGTCTAGTCTAGACAATTAAATCCTTTCGACCCACCTTCTACCGAAGATATTTTCGGGACAACGTGACAGGTGGTGAGCCCGTCGCCGTTGACGTTGACTTTGACGCTGTTGCCTAGCATATTTTACTTTACAAAGTGCGGACTCTAGCTGTAAATTGAAATAGCCGTTTGCTAAAATTAAAAAAATATGGTTAATTTTTAATTACTACAACATAAATATTTTTTTTGCCATTTATTGCTACGAAATTCAATAGTCCATTTGCGGTATCATGGTGAATTGGTCTCTTTTTGCTTTGTGAAACAAGCGCATTCTACATTACCACTTGAATAAATAAAGTAAACAACCAATGCTAAACGCATTTCATGTAGCAATGTATAAAATAAAAATAGCTGAGGGGTTCGGTGATCGGTATTTGGGTCGAGACCAGAGTTCGATCCCTAGGTGGCAGGCTCATACTAATGGGTTTTTTTCAAAATTTATATTCGATTTCCAGCCTTGGCCTGAACATAAAGACTGCGACTGGCTCATAACCTGTCACGTTGTCCCAAAAATATCGACGGAACTAAACTATAAAGACCTCTGTTTATCCCAGTATTGGGAACGGCATGAAGATATTAAATAAAAAGTATAAAACATTAATTGATCTTTCTTAAGGGTTGTAAAAGTCCATAGATCCATGGTCCATATAGGACTCTCCCGTAGAGATGGGCCATTATCGCCGTGCCTTGCAAACTGATTAGTGATTGCAGTACCAGACCACTCCATATTAGACGCCGGTACCAATCACCGGAGTGAGTTACTTTGGTTTGATATTTTCAAAATGGTTATCCTGTCATCTGTTACCATAACTATTTTCAAGGCCTACCCTTATTCGCAAGTTATGAAATCCACGTGAAAAAAGGAGGTGAGGTAAGTTCTTGTGCCTATATCACATGGCAAGACACTTTGTGAATATACACATATACGCGAAAAACTTTATTCTTTTTCCACGCAAAGTGAAAATCGATTGCTCTAAAATATTACATAAAAAACAAAAACGGTTTTTATACATTTAGGAATTAAAGAGAAAAACCACAAGCAAATTCATCTCGTAGAATCTTTTAGTTTTCTTGGACTGCTTCCTTCCGTTTGTCTTTCGAAGAAGTTTTTACGCTGTGCACTACAGACTTATTTAGTCTTGAAGATTTTGGTTTTCTGTTTACAAAAGGCAATGTTCATAGTTAAAGAACCAACAATAGATGTTTTTATTTCTTGATTCCGTACATACTTACATGACATCGGGCATTAACCCTGACGAAGTAACCACAGAGAATAGATAGCAAAGTTTCACGATTTGTATTTTTAATTTTTTTTTTGTTAAACTATTTTATTTGTTGAATTAAAGTCATAATTACACAGGGATACACAGGGCTTATCGCATAACCCCCCCCCCCCCCTCTCCTCCACAAACTTCTGCCCCTTGGGTTATTGCGACAAAAATTTTACATTTCAACTTTTGCATATAATTTAAATGCCACATTCATTTAGAATTTTTATTTGTAGCATATAATTAAATTCGACATAGTGTAAACGTAGTTTCTGATGCTATTTGTGGAAGTCAAGCTGCAAACGCTTCATAATATATTCTTTGGAATTCCTAAAGTCTGTGATAAGTTTGCATAGATTAATTTAACTTGATCGTCTCCCTTTAGAGCGTCGATTAGAGTTTTCATTGTTTTATTCAGACATTAATTTAAATTATTATCGACTATGAACTCGTTATTACTTAATCTTTATTACTTACAGTACTGCGCCTAACTTCTCTCTGGTAACTTCGGAATGAAACACGTGAAACAAACATCGGAAAGGTTCGCCATTGACTGTGCCTGGAGTTCATGTAATTAATTTTATAAAAAAGCCACGATAGCCACACACGACTGTGGAGAATACTATCCACAGAAGTGTTGAGATATGAAATCTTATTTATTTATTTATTTATTTATTTATCTTCACGCACAATCCCTGACAGGGTAGCCAGAGAGAACAGATCGCCAAGTGTCACGATCCCTACATACTTCTTTCGCTTCTTTCAGATTCATCTTCTTTCTTTCTTCATCATCTTCTTCATACATGCACGTCTAGGTATCCGAGTACTCTTGACTCTCCTCTCTTCGAGCAATTTGCTCACATGGTCTTCGAAAGTTAATCTCGGTCTACCTCGACACCTTTTAATATTAACTTTCGCGCTATATATTTTCTTCACCATTCGGTCTTCACTCATTCGCTCAACGTGCCCAAACCATCGAAGCACGCCCTTATCCATTTTTGAGACAAGGTCATCTTTCAAACCTGCCATATTGCGAATCTCTTCGTTTCGCTTTCGGTCGGCCATGGTAAGGCCGCACATTTTACGAAGAGATCGCATCTCCACTGCATTCAACCTGCTTTTATGCTTCTTCAGGCATACCCAGGTTTCGCTGCCATATAACAAAGTCGGTACCAACACTGCGTTATGTATTGCAAGGCGTGCACTTTTCACAACGCCTTGCCTTTTGATTAACGCAGTCAGGGCACCATTGACTTTGTTCCCGGCAGCGACACGCCTGTCCACATCTAAATCACATCTTCCATCCCGGCTAAACGCACTCCCCAAGTATACAATTTCATTCACCTGTTCTAGACATTCCTGATTTACCCAAATTTCGCACTTCGTTCTTTCTTCGTCCCTTTCAAATAGGAGATATGAAATCGAAACAAAATATCCGAATTCGATTTCCCGGCTCGTACGATTATTGATAGATTGCATACATACATCATAGACATTACTCTGAATGAAGGTACAACAAACGCCCTGACCCGACACAACGTAGAATTGTAGAACAAGTGTTTTCTACATTGACCCAACCGGGAATTGAATCCGGAACCACGGAGCTAGCATGAAAACTGTTGTGTTTGCCACTCGTCCACGGAGGTCGTCACTTATTTTATAAATAAATAATTAAATAAATAAATATCTTCACGCAATTCCCAATACAGGGGTAGACAGAGGTCAAGTCTAGACAATTAAGCACCTTTGACCCACCTTCCACCGAAGATATTTTCGGGACAACGTGACAGGTGGTGAGCCCGTCGCCGTCTTTATGTCCAAGCCAACGATGAAATTCGTACATAAGTTTTTGAAAAACTCATTGGTACTGCCACCTGGGGATCGAACTCGGGTCTCTCGACTCGAAATTCCGACCACCCAACAACTCGGCTATCGTCACTTATTTTCGTTTTGATAAATTCCAATTTAACTTTAATTATGAGAGAAGTGAGGATTTATTTCTTAACGGCCTTTCATAATTCATTTAGATTTAAATTTGGAATGTTTTTGAGTAGTGTTGTTTTTTGGTGCACAGTTGGCGCGTACAGCTGTCTTGAGACCTGTCGACTTCATTCACAATCTCCGGTCTAGCGGAAATGACGCCGTCCCTCTCAGTCTTCAAGTTTTGGCGCACGCTTTTCGAACCCCTTTCCACGCTATCGCTCATTCATACAATTTAAGTTTTTGAATGTTCAATAAGATTCTTATTGAAATAAGTGTAAGGTTTATAATGGTTTCCATATAAACTAGAGGTTTCAGACTTTTAAGACTCACAGACCACTTTTAAATTTAGCTAGTTCCATTGGAACCTCTGCAATTACATACATACTTGAAACAAATGTGAAAATTAGATCTATCTATGGATATTTGGGTTACGGCTGTGTTCATAAATGAGAATTGTTTGGTTAATTAATTAATTGATTGTGCTATGAGTGGATGTCAAAAAAGTAAATTTGGTCAATCAAGAAACTGATTCCATCCAAATAAAAAAGGGATAATATCTCCAAATAATTGTTCCATTTTAATAAGTAGTTCTCTAGCGTTTCCATGTATAAGTACAAGTATGTAAACTTCCGCTGCTGGGCAAAGGCCTTGTTTGAAAATTTTGTATAAAATTACATAAGCTTCGCTGCTCCAGGCACAGTTGGCGGACTTCACACGTCTTCGAAATTATTTTTTTTTCCTTTTTTTCAGATGGGTAATTACCTCACCATATAGACTTTCACCCTTGATGTCGTGGTAAACTCATGACTTAAAAGTGTTTTTAGCAATTTTGGTGTTCAGCAGCCTTTCTCGAGTTTTTGTTTTACAAAAACTCGAGAAAGGCTGAACTGATTTTCATTTGTTTTAAATATTTATAGAAGTTCAAGGAAGATTTTAAAGGTGAGAACATAAAAAAACAGACAACCTTTATTGTCGGTAGGAAGTTCACTGGATTGGCTAGTTATACATAAAACTTAATTTAACTTAGAATATAATACATCCTGCACATACACTTTTAGTGGAAAATTCATGCTGCACATGCTTACACAATACAAACATTTGCAGTTTGCTAAAGCCAAAGCCAAGTTCCGTAAGACTTATTAAATATTCAAGAGTTTGATACGAACTTGTCCCGGTCTCTTTGAGAATTTCAAACATATTCGTTGAGGTATCAGTTTGAGGACTAAGTCTAGAATTTAACTCAATGCTTTAAAATGTTTCCTTGGGTATTAAATTTTTTAGGAAACTGGTTTTAAAATAGTATATAAAACTAGTGTGAAATATATATAGCATCGTAAAAAGGTTCGTAGCTGTATACGTACATACATTCATACATAACGTACTGTTAAAATTCACTTCATGACATAGGGCTCTCTCAAGGGGGATATATATAGGGAGCTGTATACATATTTTATCATTGTAGAAGCGTGCTCGTCGCGACCCCTGCCAGCCCTTTTCAGGGCTGCAATTCTACACAGCTGCGCACCCATGCCAACGAGGGTTAGGGCGTCCCCCCAAGGCGACGCACACCAGTTCGTCCCCGTTGGTGTGAAATGCAGCGCGCAAAGCGGCGATGGGGACCGCCACCCGTCACGCACAGCCCGACCCGGCGGAAGGTGGAGGACGGAGTGCAGAGTTGCACTTGGAATGTTAGAGGAGGCATGAGAGACAAGACGAATGAGTTGATCGAAATAATAAAAGAAAGAGAATTAGATGTCGTGTGGTTGTCGGAGACCAAACGGAAGGGCAACTGTACTGAAGAGCTCCCTGGCGGGGCGTTAGCTCTATGGTCCGGAGTCCCGGAGAGTGAGAGCGCCTGCCAGGGAGTGGGGGTGCTGCTGTCGTCTCGGGTGGTCGATGTTATGACTGAATATAAGGTTGTGAACTCAAGACTTCTCCGGGTTCGCTTTAAATTGGGACTGACGAAGTTTATTCCTTTTGGCTGTTTATGCGCCGGTAGCTTCGTTTTCCCGAGCCCGTCGCCGCCTTTATGTCCAAGCCAACGATGAAATTCGTACATAAGTTTTTGAAAAACTCATTGGTACTGCCACCTGGGGATCGAACTCGGGTCTCTCGACTCGAAATTCCGACCACCCAACAACTCGGCTATCGTCAATTATTTTCGTTTTTATAAATTCGAATTTAACTTTAATTATGAGAGAAGTGAGGATTTATTTCTTAACGGCCTTTCATAATTCATTTAGATTTAAATTTGGAATGTTTTTGAGTAGTGTTGCTTTTTGGTGCACAGTTGGCGCGTACAGCTGTCTTGAGACCTGTCGACTTCATTCACAATCTCCGGTCTAGCGGAAATGACGCCGTCCTTCTCAGTCTTCAAGTTTTGGCGCACGCTTTTCGAACCCCTTTCCACGCTATCGCTCATTCATACAATTTAAGTTTTTGAATGTTCAATAAGATTCTTATTGAAATAAGTGTAAGGTTTATAATGGTTTCTATATAAACTAGAGGTTTCAAGACTTTTTTGACTCACAGACCACTTTTAAATTTAGCTAGTTCCATTGGAACCTCTGCAATTACATACATACTTGAAACAAATGTGAAAATTAGATCTATCTATGGATATTTGGGTTACGGCTGTGTTCATAAATGAGAATTGTTTGGTTAATTAATTAATTGATTGTGCTATGAGTGGATGTCAAAAAAGTAAATTTGGTCAATCAAGAAACTGATTCCATCCAAATAAAAAAGGGATAATATCTCCAAATAATTGTTCCATTTTAATAAGTAGTTCTCTAGCGTTTCCATGTATAAGTACAAGTATGTAAACTTCCGCTGCTGGGCAAAGGCCTTGTTTGAAAATTTTGTATAAAATTACATAAGCTTCGCTGCTCCAGGCACAGTTGGCGGACTTCACACGTCTTCGAAATTATTTTTTTCCTTTTTTTCAGATGGGTAATTACCTCACCATATAGACTTTCACCCTTGATGTCGTGGTAAACTCATGACTTAAAAGTGTTTTTAGCAATTTTGGTGTTCAGCAGCCTTTCTCGAGTTTTTGTTTTACAAAAACTCGAGAAAGGCTGAACTGATTTTCATTTGTTTTAAATATTTATAGAAGTTCAAGGAAGATTTTAAAGGTGAGAACATAAAAAAACAGACAACCTTTATTGTCGGTAGGAAGTTCACTGGATTGGCTAGTTATACATAAAACTTAATTTAACTTAGAATATAATACATCCTGCACATACACTTTTAGTGGAAAATTCATGCTGCACATGCTTACACAATACAAACATTTGCAGTTTGCTAAAGCCAAAGCCAAGTTCCGTAAGACTTATTAAATATTCAAGAGTTTGATACGAACTTGTCCCGGTCTCTTTGAGAATTTCAAACATATTCGTTGAGGTATCAGTTTGAGGACTAAGTCTAGAATTTAACTCAATGCTTTAAAATGTTTCCTTGGGTATTAAATTTTTTAGGAAACTGGTTTTAAAATAGTATATAAAACTAGTGTGAAATATATATAGCATCGTAAAAAGGTTCGTAGCTGTATACGTACATACATTCATACATAACGTACTGTTAAAATTCACTTCATGACATAGGGCTCTCTCAAGGGGGATATATATAGGGAGCTTATTTTATTAAAAAAATTAATACATATATAAATAACTACAACAAAGATACCACAAACACCCACATCCGATAAAATGCAGACAAAGTGTTTTCTACATTGACCTCACCGGGAATCGAACGTCCTCAGAGCTGTCGACATCATGAAAACGCAACTCATTCACGGAGGTCGTCTATTCGTATATAAACTTAATAATATTCCTCTATAAATTTAATAATAATAATAGTTTTTTATATGTATCTGTCCTAATAATTCACTAGCTTCATTATCTTAAAATAACAAAATGGACAGATGAAGAGGTAAATGGTGATTATAATCACCGCCATTATTCTATTATTCTGATTGGAAATAATTTAAATGTTGTGTAGTATAGGATATTATAAAAGTTTAGAAAGTTTCAAATGAATTTTCCCTTTGACCCGTCCCGAAAATTTGTTTATTCGTTTCAAACCAGTTAACTTTATTGCCCCGACTTAACCAAAGCTAGAGATTAACTTGTGAGTCGAACAAGGTTATGCCATTAGAGAAACTTTGGGTATGGTTCACTGGGCAAGTGCTTCGAAGGGCTTGGCAGTAACGAAGTGAATAGCTCTTTAGCTAAATTGTGATGGCCTCCAGTATATTATATTTTTAGGAATATTTTTGTCTACTACTGACGACATGCTGTGGTAGTCAGAGGCCATGACAATTTAGTCCTTTCGATTCATTTTTTTTATAGAAAAAGGGAGGCAAATGAGCCGCCCATGAACACCCGCAATAACCGAGGCATAGCAAATGCGTCTTATGTTGCCACCCTTAGAGTGCCCCCCCCCAGAATTGGGGGAGGGGGCACTCTAATGTGTGGGCCACCGGTTACCTGCACTCACCAGATGAAATGCAGAAGTTTGTTAGACTTCTACTTTACGCCGGTATTCTGTGTGGTCGTGGTACTTCCCCGGTCAAGCCGGGCCATGCATGCAACAACAAAAGCTGATGCGTGGCTCTACCACTGTTATCATATTCACCATAGCTGTTAAGTTCCGTTAAAATATAGATCTATATTTAAAATCTCTTTATGCTAAGACATCATATTACCAGTCACAGTGTAGAAGCGTGCTCGTCGCGACCCCTGCCAGCCCTTTTCAGGGCTGCAATTCTACACAGCTGCGCACCCATGGCAACGAGGGTTAGGGCGTCACCTCAAGGCGACGCACACCAGTTCATCCCGGTTGGTGTGGAATGCAGCGCGCAAAGCGTCGATAGGGACCGTTACCCGTCACGCACAGCCCGACCCGGCGGAAGGTGGAGGACGGAGTGCAGAGTTGCACATGGAATGTTAGAGGAGGCATGAGAGACAAGACGAATGAGTTGATCGAAATAATAAAAGAAAGAGAATTAGATGTCGTGTGGTTGTCGGAGACCAAACGGAAGGGCAACTGTACTGAAGAGCTCCCTGGCGGGGCGTTAGCTCTATGGTCCGGAGTCCCGGAGAGTGAGAGCGCCTGCCAGGGAGTGGGGGTGCTGCTGTCATCTCGGGTGGTCGATGTTATGACTGAATATAAGGTTGTGAACTCAAGACTTCTCCGGGTTCGCTTTAAATTGGGACTGACGAAGTTTATTCCTTTTGGCTGTTTATGCGCCGGTAGCTTCGTTTTCTCGGAATAACACTTGATGCGAGGCCTTAATGGGGCCCCCTTATATATCCCAACTTGCGAGTAGGTTAAGCTCTGCAGCATATGCTGTAAGAAAAATAAGGCTTTTAACTGATATACAAACGGCTAGACTTGTTTATTTTAGTTACTTCCATAGCATTATGTCATATGGTATTCTGCTATGGGGGCAGCTGACGTAGAAACAGTATTTGTTTTACAAAAGAGGGCCGTACGAGCTGTATATTGTCTAAATTCCCAAGCAACTCTTAGAGAGAAATTTAAACAAATTAATATTTTAACACTGGCCTCTCAATACATATATGAAAATTTAATGTATATGCATAGAAACATTAATACTTTTAGCAAGACTTCTGATGTACATAATGTAAATACTAGGTACAAACACAAGCTTGTAACACCGGTTACTAGACTCCATAGAGTAAGTAACTCGTTCATAGGGCGGTGTATACGCTTCTACAACAAAGTCCCGGTAAATATGCAAAGCCTGTCTATTAACAGGTTTAAGAAATTTATTAAAGAAAAGCTTTATTGGAAGGGTTATTATAATATAAATGAATATATTAATGACAGTAACCCCTGAGAATGAGGTGATCGCTCCTAAGCTATTTTAAGAAAATATCACATTATATTTGTATTATGCATTATATTGTTAAAAATATTGACCAAAAGAGGATACCTACGGAGTTTCTTTCGCCTGTTTCTTCTCCGTAAGAGTAACCTCATTACGAAACGGTGGTAGATTAAAAATGACGATCGATAAACGAATGTATGTTCTTATGTCGATGAATAAATGATTTGATTTGATTTATGTATATATCTTCACGCAATACCCGATACAGGGGTAGACAGAGGTCTAGTCTAGACAATTAAGTCCCTTTGACCCACCTTCCTCCGAAGAAATTTTCGGGACAACGTGACCGGTGTTGAGCCAGTCGCCGTCTTTATATCCAAGCCAACGATGTAATTTATAATTAAGTTTTAGAAAACCACATTGGTACGAGCATACCATCTAGGGATCAAACTCGGTTCTCTTGACTCGAAATTCCGATCACCCAACCACTGGCTATCGTGACTATTGAACACACATTGACAACAAGTGAAAATAATACCTCTATTAAATAAAGTAAATAAAACACAATAAATTCTGGAAAATGAGTTTAATTACAATTTTGATGTTTACTTTTTGTCATTTTAATGGATAAGCTCCGAGGCACTTACCAATATATTTTATTTCTTACGTATAATGCGGTAAAACAATAAAAGTTAATCGAGAAATTGCTTTTCAATGTTACGATGCCCGTTTTCAAATGTGGATGATAAATTTCCTATTCGACCACTATAATACGACAAAAATATAAGAAAGCTTGAAATATTAAAAGAACATATTATTTGCTGTATTATAAAAGACCTTCGTGGTCATGTGTCGTAAACACCAGTTTTCAAGGTGTCGCCACCTCTGAGATCCTCGGTTCGATGGCCGGTCGGGTCAATTTAGAAATCACTTTTCTATATATGTAGCGGATGATGTGGTGCAGGAAATGGGTAGCTTCTCGCCAGGTCGGGTGATCGTGACCTGGGGAGGACGTCTCCTCCACAGTGTGCGCTATCGGTAATCGTATATATGCTTGTAATTGTGCGAACTTCGAAAGCGCGATGTAGGCTGTCGGTGTTTTTCCTGAATCCGCCACTAGCGAGCTTCCAATGTGGAGACAGATGTCGCCACATCACCCCCCTGCTGAGTCTGGAGGTCGGAAGTGCGGAGAGCTTGACATTGAGCAATCTGGCGTTGCGGTGAGAGGCTGTGACCAGATCTACGGTGAGTCGAGGTGTCTTATGGTCACAGTGTCGATGCCGCAGTGTCAGCCTGAGGAGAAGGGGGCCCGCTGTTGATAATCCTCAGTGGCTGACAGGACTAGAAAGCACGCGTCATGGCGACAGTAGTCCGGTGCTGTGACTGCGTTTATGACGTCGACTATGTTGTTGGAGAAGCTCGCTGCGTTGTTCTTCTGTGGTCACCGTCGGTTGGCGGTGAGATCACGTCGGGGTCACCAGTGTAGCGGATGATGTGGTGCAGGAAAAGGGTAGCTACCCGCCAGGTCGGGTGATCGTGACCTGGGGAGGACGTCTCCTCCACAGTGTGCGCTATCGGTAATCGTATATATGCTTGTAATTGTGCGAACTTCGATAGCGCGATGTAGGCTATCGGTGTTTTTCCTGAATCCGCCACTAGCGAGCTTCCAATGTGGAGACATAGATGTCGCCACATATATTCTCGGATCTGATGTTTGCGGCTCTGTCGGTAGCATATGAAAGAGGAGATATTTTAGACGCCTAGAGGGTACTAGAGGAAATGGTAAATTATGCCGCCGCCTGACGATAGAGACAGTGGATTAAATTTTGTATATCATTTAGTGGTTTGAAAACAATGTAACAGCTTGGAAACCAACTGTGATCGAAGAATTATGTTCAAGTAATATATAAAATATATATATATATATATATATATATATATATATATATATATATATATATATATATATATATATATATATATATATATATATATATATATATATATATATATATATATATATATATATATATATATATATATATATATATATATATATATATATATATATATATATATATATATATATATATATATATATATATATATATATATATATATATATATATATATATATATATATATATATATATATATATATATATATATATATATATATATATATATATATATATTGTGCCTCGGAGCTTATCCATTAAAATGACAAAAAGTAAACATCAAAATTGTAATTAAACTCATTTTCCAGAATTTATTGTGTTTTATTTATTTTATTCAATAGAGATATTATTTCACTTGTTGGATGAGTAAATGGAAAAATCGCTATTTTATTTTATGATTGTGGACCTTTTGTCTGAAAGAGTTTTTTTAATGAAATTCCTTATGGCAGACAGGGAAAAACGAGTAAGGATTTTCCTTCACGACTTTATATACGTAGACGGCCATCCACAGAGTGGATGCATAGTATGCATACAAAGTTGAATAATATGTGAAAAATTTATTTTAATTTTTCCAACAGCCCATTAGTTGACAAATAGACAAAAAAACATACCAAAAGCAAAAATGCCGAATTGCATTTGATTGCTCTCAGATACTAGAAATACTCGTTATTTATTTGTATTTCTTAATCAATAATATAATTTTAATCAATCTACATATTTTTATTTAGGATGTATTGTTTTATTTATATGTATAATAGTTACAGTATTTACTTGTTTGTTTTATATGTATCTTATGTACACTTCTAATTAATATTTTATTTAAGTTCACATTCAAAAGTTGCCTGGAAAAGATCACTTTTTGTCTTTATTTTTTCTGTAGCTGTAATTTTTATTCAATGGTGTACAATAAAGTTATATTAAATTTCATTTCATTTTAAAACATTTATCAATAATATCATACTACGAAAGGAACGACGTAACAACTGAGTATTCCCCGACATCTACACATTTGTTTTTGTGGTTTCCTAAACCAATGTTAATAAAAAATCAAGTAATAATTAAGAAAAAATCGCTTTGTCGAGGTCCCAGCCGTATGAATGTTTTATGAAAATGTGTGGTTTTCGTAATAATAATATTTTCGTGAGTATGTTGTTTTCAACACCAAGAATTATCACTGTTAACATGTATTCATGCTGCAGGTTTGCGTGGCTGTTGCACTAATATTGGCACAATCGTGAGGGAACCAACCAATGTCGCATTGTCCCTGACCCTGCAGTCATAAAGTACAGATGCTCAAATGTCTCGACCTTGTCAAACATCTTTCGCTTACTTATATTTATAAATGTATATGTTAAATGACTTAATGAAAAATATGAATTTTAAATTAAATATGTTAAAGATGCGTCCACCCTCTGTTTAAAACAAAATTATGTATTTAACTAATACAATAAAAGTGATATTGACCTTCTAGCAGATCTTAAGTTTATTGCCGAACATTAACTTAAGGCAATAAAGCTTGAAAGTAAAAGCGAATACCGAGATCAAACCAATAATGAAAAGAAACGACTTGTTGGACTTCAGTAAAATTAATTAGCTTCCGAAGAATTTGAACAGCACGAGCTCACGTCGGTCTCCCAATACTGTCTGAGATGAAATGAAATGAATTTATTCATAAAATTAATTATAATAAAGACGTCATTGAACCACGATAGCCTAGTGGTTGGGTGATCGGAATTCGAGTCAGTGAGTTCGGTCCTCAGGTAGTAGGCTCGTACCAATGAGTTTTTTCATAACCTTTGAACGACCTATCACCACCTGTTACGTTGTCCCAAAAATGTTATCAGTGGAAGCTGAGTCGAAAGGGCTGTCTGGACATCTGTCTACTCTAGCATTGGAAATGGAGCGAACAATAAAAAAGAAGGAATCACAAACATGGACGCAATAATACTCAAGTTGCTTATGACAATTGTAAATTAGCCTCAACGCAGAGTAATTTCCGCGTTTCTTCTTTGGACCTGCTTGTTTGGTTTAATTTCGTTTAATTGTAGGATGAATATATACATTTATTCATTTTAAATAAAACGATTTTCGGATTTTATCGCGTTTTTAATTAGTCCCCCGTAACCACGGATGCTGTAAAGCATTCGAAACGTCGTGAAATATCGTCACGATAAAATCCGAAATCGTTTTATTTAAAAACGAAACTGGTTCGTTTTTAAATTTTTTTTAAATAAGACAAACGACGAAAGATGTACATCCACGTTCACTATACACAAGAGCTGATGCATGATTTCGAAGGATTCCGATCGTCTCGTTGTACGTAATGCACATCATTGAAAGCAATATTTGTTTATTTCGCGCCGGTATCCTGCAAAGCGGTGGCAAATCAGGCAATTGGCACATTCATGTAGCCACAGCCAAACACACAAGCACTGGCTACTTCACGTTTGTAGTTCAATCTTATTTTTTTTAGCTGGGATCTCAGGAAACGGCTCTAAGGATTTAGATGAAAATTTGTACATTAACTTTTTGCTTTTCAACTTTATCAAGCATGCATTGATTTTCAATAAAAACTAATTGCATCTGTTTTCTTTAAAACGTCATGTTTTTAAACTCTAATTTGTTAAAACAAATACACTTTATCAGTCTCGAGATGGTCTATGTTTAGGAAAGACGTGAATCTGGGATGTGGAAGCCGTTTTGGCTCAGCAGTGTCGTGCCAAGTGTTACTTCTGTCTTTTCCGTTTAATCTCGTGTGCTTATATATTTAAAAACAGGTTAGCGGCAGTAATTAAGCACGATAGTTACATTTTATTCCAGAAAAAGCTTGCTTTCCCGTAAAGAAGTTAGTACTGCCACATTATGAACATTTATTACTTGAAGATTTAAAGTAAACGAGAAACTTATTACAAAGTAGTGCAGCTGAAACTTATAAAGAAAGAGCACAATTTATTTATTAAGTAAGAGAGTTTATCACGAAAGAATATAGTTTATCACGAAAGCCCGTTCAAATAAATTTATTCTTTATTTTTTGTTTATGGGCTAAGGCAATGCACTATTCTTGTTGATTTTTATGCGAAATTTGTAACTTAACTGAATACGGAATTGTTTTGTTAAAAGTAAATTTGACAGATCAGTTTTCGCGACACATACTGCATAGTGCTATAACTCCAGCATACGCTAAGCTCGCATGCTAATTAGCTTACGCTTGGTGAATTTAAATTAGCTTTATTTAATAACACAATCGGGATGTCGGCTGAAGATTGTGGGTTCAATTTTTGTTCTTTTTTTTATTAATATCTTCACGCAATTCGCAATACAAGGATAGAAAGAGGTCTAGTCTAGACAATTAAGTCGAAAGGACCCAACTTCCACCGAAGATATTTTCGGGACAACGTGACAGGTGGTGAGCCCATCGCCGTCTTTATGTCCAAGCTAACAATTTAATTCGTAAAACGTTTTTGAAAAACCCAATGGTACGAGCCACATCTTCAAATGGTTGTTAGCGTACTAAGAACAAGTTGCCTTAACTTGTTCTTAGTACGCTAACAACCATTTTCAATCACCATTGGGTTAAGAAATTGTCTCTGAAGATGTGGCAGATGTATACTATAATATAAACGACAATAATCACTTACCATCACGTAATCCTAGCAACGTACTTTGCGGCCCACATTTATGACTATTTGTTTATA
The DNA here is from genome assembly GCA_029286605.1 of Sericinus montela. Classification (NCBI taxonomy): domain Eukaryota; kingdom Metazoa; phylum Arthropoda; class Insecta; order Lepidoptera; family Papilionidae; genus Sericinus; species Sericinus montela. The sequence goes on from JAGSMR010000015.1 coordinate 16,910,853, forward strand.
TACGTTGCTAATTTGTTGTAACGCGAGTCGTTGGGTGGTCGGAATTTTGAGTCAAGAGACCCGCGTTCGATCTCCAGATGGCAGACTCGTACCAATGTGTTTTCAAAAACTTGGACATAAAGGCGGCGACGGGCTCACCACCTGTCACGCTGTCCCGAAAATATCTTCGATGGAAGTTGGGTCAAAGGGCCTAAATTGTCTAGACTACACCTCTGTCTACCACTCTATCGGGAATTGCTTGAAGATATTTTTTTACGATGCTAACTACAGCATACAACAAAAAGATTTTATATTCTACTAAAACAACGAGTAATATTTTAATTTCTCTGTATAATAAGCAAGCAGTAATAACAACAAGGAGTTTATAAACGTTACTGTCCATTCCAGCACTTTTTTATTCATAATTGTCGGTCGTTTCTACTCAAGCGAATGCAATGGGACCGCCATTTAGCACAGTTATCCTGACTGTTGTTAGTGGAACAACAAAAAGAGTCGAGATTTTTATTATAGTACTCATTTAAAACCAACGTATAAAACGGACTGTCAAAGTCGCTGGTTCGGGAACGACTGTCGACTATTTCCACCGTGTACCAATCCATACTTAAGAAACAAAACTACTTTCCATCTTCTGCCTACGCTGTTTTAAAACCGCCTGAGCGCCACTGCAGAACCAATAGTATAAAAATTAAATGTGAAAGACTAATTAAAAAAAGGAATTAATGTAATCAGAGCAAAAATACTTCAGGTGTAATTTGTCCCTCATTAGCCGGCCGAATTACGATGCGAGATAATATAAACTACCAAAAAAGTAGAGACAATCGGTCACCAGCACGATAAGCGACCTCAGAGATCTCTGCGGTCGCTTATTGTAGAGTCTACTCGCTTGAGGATGCCTTGTTTTGAGGCGAAACACGTGTCGCATTTTCGGTGGTGGTATATGTTACCTGGTTTGAGTGTAGTGGTGGTGGTGGTGCATACAGTGGAATTAGTGCACGAATCTGTGGAATTAGTGCACGCATCTGTGGGAGGGAGGGTGGTGCTCTTCTTCTCTTCGGACCAGGTAACATATACGTTTTTATATTTGCATGCGGAGGGTTGCGAAGTAATTTTTTCAATAACAACTTTAATAAGTATTGTAAATATTGACATAATTTTTTCTGTAACCACCAATATAAACTAATTGACATCTCCAACGTTCAGAAACAGAGTAGCTGGCTGATAAACAAGGATAATCTGTATTAAAAAAAATAAGATTGAACTACAAACGTGAAGTAGCCAGTGCTTGTGTGTTTGGCTGTGGCTACATGAATATGCCAATTGCCTGATTTGCCACCGCTTTGCAGGATACCGGCGCGAAATAAACAAATATTGCTTTCAATGATGTGCATTACGTACAACGAGACGATCGGAATCCTTCGAAATCATGCATCAGCTCTTGTGTATAGTGAACGTGGATGTACATCTTTCGTCGTTTGTCTTATTTAAAAAAAAAATATTTAAAAAACGAACCAGTTTCGTTTTTAAATAAAACGATTTCGGATTTTATCGTGACGATATTTCACGACGTTTCGAATGCTTTACAGCATCCGTGGTTACGGGGGACTAATTAAAAACGCGATAAAATCCGAAAATCGTTTTATTTAAAATGTGTAGTTTCGTTTTAACATAATTCCTTATATTCATCCTACAATTAAACGAAATTAAACCAAACAAGCAGGTCCAAAGTAGAAACGCGGAAATTACTCTGCGTTGAGACTAATTTACAATTGTCATAAGCAACTTGAGTATTATTGCGTCCATGTTTGTGATTTCTTCTTTTTTATTGTTCGCTCCATTTCCAATGCTAGAGTAGACAGATGTCCAGACAGCCCTTTCGACTCAGCTTCCACTGATAACATTTTTGGGACAACGTAACAGGTGTTGAGCCTGTCGCCGTTTTTATGTCCAAGCCAACGATATAGGTCGTTCAAAGGTTATGAAAAAACTCATTGGTACGAGCCTACTACCTGAGGACCGAACTCACTGACTCGAATTCCGATCACCCAACCACTAGGCTATCGTGGTTCAATGACGTCTTTATTATAATTAATTTTATGAATAAATTCATTTCATTTCATCTCAGACAGTATTGGGAGACCGACGTGAGCTCGTGCTGTTCAAATTCTTCGGAAGCTAATTAATTTTACTGAAGTCCAACAAGTCGTTTCTTTTCATTATTGGTTTGATCTCGGTATTCGCTTTTACTTTCAAGCTTTATTGCCTTAAGTTAATGTTCGGCAACAAACTTAAGATCTGCTAGAAGGTCAATATCACTTTTATGGTATTAGTTAAATACATAATTTTGTTTTAAACAGAGGGTGGACGCATCTTTAATATATTTAATTTAAAATTCATATTTTTCAGTCATTTAGCATATACATTTATAAATATAAGTAAGCGAAAGATGTTTGACAAAATCGTAACACTTGAGCATCTGTACTTTATGACTGCAGTGTCTGGGATAATGCGACATTGGTTGGTTCCCTCACGATTGTGCCAATATTAGTACAACAGCCACGCAAACCTACAGCATGAATACATGTTAACAGTGATAATTCTTGGCGTTGAAAACAACATACTCTCGAAAATATAATTATTACGAAAACCTCACATTTTCATAAAACATACTTACGGCTGGGACCTCGACAAAGCATCCCGATTTTTTATTAACATTGGTTTAGGAAAACACAAAAACAAATGTGTAGATGTCGTGGAATACTTAGTTATAACGTCGTTCCTTTCGTAGTATGATATTATTGATAAATGTTTTAAAATGAAACGAAATTTAATATAACTTTATTGTACACCATTGAATAAAAATTACAGCTACAGAAAAAATAAAGACAAAAAGTGATCTTTTCCAGGCAACTTTTGAATGTGAACTTAAATAAAATATTAATTAGAAGTGTACATAAGATACATATAAAACAAACAAGTAAATACTGTAACTAATATACATATAAATAAAATAATACATCCTAAATACAAATATATAGATTGATTAAAATTATATTATTGATTAAGAAATACAAATAAATAACGAGTATTTCTAGTATCTGAGAGCAATCAAATGCAATTCGGCATATTTTGCTTTTGGTATGTTTTTTTGTCTATTTGTCAACTAATGGGCTGTTAAAAAAAGAGATAAAAATAAATTTTTCACATATTGTTCAACTTTTATTGGCTGCCTTAAACCAATAAGTGCGTACCTATGACCAGTCATATATAATGCATACTATGCATCCAATCTGTGGATGGCCGTCTATGTATACAAAGAGTCGTGAAGGAAAATCCTTACACGTTTTTCCCTGTCTGCCATAAGGAATTTCATTCAAAAAAAAAAACTCTTTCAGACCAAAGGTCCAAAATCATAAAATACTTATATCTTCACGCAATTCCCAATACAGGGGTAGACAGAGGTCAAGTCTAGACAATTAAGTCCCTTTGACCCACCTTCCACCGAAGAAATTTTCGGGACAACGTGACAGGTGGTGAGCCCGTCCGTCCGTTTAATTCCAAGCCAACGATTAATTCCGTACATAAGTTTTTGAAAAACTCATTGGTACTGCCAACTGGGGATCGAACTCGAATGCAATTCGGCATTTTTTGCTTTTGGTATGTTTTTTTGTCTATTTGTCAACTAATGGGCTGTTAAAAAGAGATAAAAATAAATTTTTCACATATTGTTCAACTTTTATTGGCTGCCTTAAACCAATAAGTGCGCACCTATGACCAGTCATATATAATGCATACTATGCATCCACTCTGTGGAGGGCCGTCTATGTATACAAAGAGTCGTGAAGGAAAATCCTTACACGTTTTTCCCTGTCTGCCATAAGGAATTTCATTCAAAAAAAACTCTTTCAGACCAAAGGTCTAAAATCATAAAATACTTTTATCTTCACGCAATTCCCAATACAGGGGTAGGCAGAGGTCAAGTCTAGACAATTAAGTCCCTTTGACCCACCTTCCACCGAAGATATTTTCGGGACAACGTGACAGGTGGTGAGCCCGTCCGTCCGTTTAATTCCAAGCCAACGATTAATTCCGTACATAAGTTTTTGAAAAACTCATTGGTACTGCCACCTGGGGATCGAACTCGAATGCAATTCGGCATTTTTTGCTTTTGGTATGTTTTTCTTGTCTATTTGTCAACTAATGGGCTGTTAAAAAAATTAAAATAAATTTTTCACATAATGTTCAACTTTGAAAGCATACTATGCATCAACTCTGTCGATGGCCGTCTACGTATATGAAGTCGTGAAGGAAAATCCTTACTCGTTGTTCCCTGTCTGCCATAAGGAATTTCATTAAAAAAAAAACTATTTTAGACCAAAGGTCCAAAATCATAAAATAAAATAGCGATTTTTCCATTTACTCATCCAACAAGTGAAAATAATATCTCTATTAAATAAAGTAAATAAAACACAATAAATTCTGAAAATGAGGTTAATTACAATTTTGATGTTTACTTTTTTGTCATTTAAATGGATAAGCTCCGAGGCACTTACCAATATATTTTATTTCTTACGTATAATGCGGTAAAACAATAAAAGTTAATCGAGAAATTGCTTTCTCAATGTTACGATGCCCGTTTTCAAATGTGGATGATAAATTTCCTATACTACGACTCACTATAATACGACGAAAATATAAGAAAGCTTGAAATATTAAAAGAACATATTATTTGCTGTATTATAAAAGACCTCCGTGGTCATGTGGTGTAAACACCAGTTTTCCCCTGAGATCCTGGGTTCGATGGCCGGTCGGGTCAATTTATAATCACTTTTCTATATATTCTCGAATCTGATGTTTGTGGCTCTGTCGGTAGCATATCTAACTAACTAACAGCTTTAAACAACATAATGGCAACAGACAAATGGCGGGATAACCACCACAAAATATACCTTTACAACATAACTTTACAAGGAATTGGCGCAATATAAAATTAAATGCAGGGTAAATTTATTTAAGCTAAGATTTTTTCAGCTGGAAAAAAGGAAATTAATTTCACCGCTTAACCAAGTACTAATGGGTTTTAAAAGACAATTAAGTCCCTTCGACCCACCTTCCACCGCAGATATTTTCGGGAAAACGTGACAGGTGGCGAGCCCGTCACCGTCTTTATGTCCAAGCCAACAATATAATTACGAGCCTGCCACCTGGGGATTGAACTCGGCTCTCATAACTCGAAATTCGGACCCGTCAGTGTCACGATAGCCGAGTGCTTACTCGGCTTTCTTGGAAAGATTAACTGGATAATACTTTGTTATATGAGAGCGGACTTACTTATGACCTAATTTTATAATATACTATAAACAGAGGTCTACAATTAAATCCTTTTGACCCTGCTTCCACCGGAAATGGTTTAAGCGTTCAAATCCGGAAATTTTGATATCAAATGCTCTGGTCGCCCTATTACAGATAAAATGGATGCCATTTTTGAAAAAGTTGAGCAAGATCGGCATATCAGTAGTTACGACGTAGCTGAAGAACTGGGAATTGACCACAAAATAGTTTTGGCACATTTGAAAAAAACTGGGTACACAAAAAAGCTCGATATTTGGGTACCTCACGAGCTCACTGAAAGAATCCTAATGAACCATGTACTCATTTGTGATTCTTTATTTCGACGTAGTGAAACCGAACCATTTTTGAAGAAGCTGATAACTGGTGATGAATAGTGGATCACGTACGTCAAGAACATGCGAAAAAGGTCGTGGTCAAACGCCGATCAGGCTTCACAGACTGTGGCGAAAGCCGGGTTAACTCGCAATAAGGTGATGCTGTATGTGTGGTGGGATCGGAAGGGCATTATTCTGTTACCACCTGACAGAACCATCAATTCTGAACTCTACTGCGAACAACTGATGAGATTAGAGCAAGAAGTTGAGAGAAAGCGGCCGGTGTTAATCAGCAGAAGAGGTGTGGTTTTTCATCGTGATAACTAGACCTCACACATCTTAAGCCACTCAGCAAAAATTAAGAGAGCTGGGTGGGGAGGAGCTAATCGGGTGCACCTCATAGTCCTGATCTTGCACTTTTAGATTTCCACCTGTTTCAGTTTCTTCAGAATTCTGTAGGCAGTGTCAGGATAACATTACGAGAGGACTGCCAAAACTAATTGTCGCGGTATTTTGATCAAAAGCCCCAAAATTTTATAGTAATGGGATCATGTCTTTACCTACAAGACGGCAAACAGCTATCGAACAAAATGGTACCTACATACTTTAGTTACATGTAAATAAACTACAATATTAAAATTGTTGTGAATTTTCTTAGAAAATGCAAAGAAACTTTTTCCACAACCTATTATGTAAAATATGTATTTTTTGTAAGATTTTATATCGTTGCCTTGGACACAAAGATGGATAGGCTGTACTGTCATGTTGTATCAAATAATCTCCGGTGGAAGCAGGGTCGAAAGGATTTAATTGTAGACCTCTCTTTATCCCAGTATCGGGAATATTCATGATGGATTTTTTAATAGTATATTATAAAATTAGGTCATAAGTAACTCCGCTCTCATATAACAAAGTAGTATCCAGTTAATCTTTCCAAGAACATCGTAAGATAATCCCGTTGAGTTTGCAGGCTTTTATTTCGTGTATTTCATTGTCTGTCATTATATCCTCATACAATGATTTATATTTAGCCTCATTGTTCAGACGTTAAATAAAGGCCACGTCAACGTATCGCATATGTGAACAATTCTAGTATTTTAGGATAATATTTTCATGCCGCTTACAGTCTGCAGTACTGTGTCACGATAGCCGAGTAAGCACTCGGCTATCGTGACACTGACTGGTCCGAATTTCGAGTTATGAGACCCGAGTTCAATCCCCAGGTGGCAGGCTCGTAATTATATTGTTGGCTTGGACATAAAGACGGTGACGGGCTCGCCACCTGTCACGTTGTCCCGAAAATATCTTCAGTGGAAGGTGGGTCGAAGGGACTTAATTGTCTTTTAAAACCCATTGGTACTTGGTTAGGCGGTAAAATTAATTTCCTTTTTTCCAGCTGAAAAAATAATTTCTTAGCTTAAATAAATTTTCCCTGCATTTAATTTTATATTGCGCCAATTCCTTGTAAAGTTATGAGAAAATATTAGGTTGCTTACTTGCTTAGAAGCACTTCCCTCGGGCAAGCCATCCTACTTTAATGGACGCTATCGTGTTCCGCTAGGTAAGACCTTATTATGTACCATCGATTTGAATTTTCTTCGATAAGCAAACTGATCTATGATAATAATATAAAATTATTTTAGTATTTATGCTCATAATAAAAATGTCACTGTAGGTGTATCAAAATCGTATTGAAACGGAACGTAGGGATGCACAACATATACACACAACGACCTGTAAACGGTTTTCCTCGAAAGGAGAAATTTGCTGTAATCGTCACGTCTTACATACGGATAGGTGTTGCAGTGCCAGATACGCGCCATATATATTGCGATTTGTCCCAGGTCTGCATAATTTCGATCTGGTATGTTTTGTGGTGGTTATCCCGCCATTTGTCTGTTGCCATTATGTTGTTTAAAGCTGTTAGTTAGTTAGTTGCTAGTAGTCACTTCTGACGATATCGAGGAGAAGAAAGAAGGTGGAAGATTCTTGATCATTTACCTCACGATCGACATACAATATGGCAGATCAGAAGGAAGATATTAACACTAAAATGGATAAGGGCACGTGATGAGATCGTAAGCCTCGAAAAATGCAATTGGCTACCGATAGATCGCGGTATAATCATCACGATGTGTACCAGACCAAAATTCTGCAGCAGCGTCTACGACTCGAAGTGTACTGCGACCGCCAATCCCCTTGTCAAGCGTAGTGATTATGGCAAACCCTCCTGCACGGAAGAGGCCTATGTACGCATATTTATATGTTTTTCATGACGTGTCTCACGTCAAAATTTTTGTGTTTGAATTGGCAGGATAGGAACGGTTTCGATAAACTACGGAGTTTTTATGTTACTCGGGCAATTTTTTTTGTCTATTGAAGTAAGTTCCTATTTTTGACCAGTCTTGATCGGCGTAGCTCTAGAAACGTAATTATACTCATAAAGAAATTTAAGATTTATAAATTTCGATACTGCACTTCACTGGTCTGTTGAATTTTGGTATTTTTCAAAATAGTTATACCACCACCTTTGGGTAGCCAATTGTTCCGAGTCTCCCATAGTCGCCTCTTACACGATTGGGGAGTCCCACGAGAAGAAACAGGTGGTATATTATTACGCCGTAAACACAGCGAGTTCGACATAAAACGTTCTAATCAAATCAAAGCTCATTTGAAAACAACATATTAGAATGAATTGAGAATCCGCGTTAATTGTTCAAGCGGACGTAACTAGTACAAAATAATGCTTTCTTACACGATATTTTGTATTATACAGTTACACAAAACTGTCTAAAGCATTCTCTACTTAAATTTATATTAAAAACACGCCTTGGAACATTAAGGCCAGTTTTAACGGTCGTTTATGAATATTTAAATAAAGAACGTCATAGATAAAAGCATGCGCAAGTTAAAAGCAAATTGTTTTGTCAGTTTAACTACACTTAACCTAATTAACCAACATTGTGTTTAGTCGCGCCCTATTTTTGTTGTTTATGCTTGAATCCGTTTAATAGTGGGTTCGCGTGTGGCGTCACGTGAGAGAGCACGAGATTGCGGAACTAACGCTTTTTACTGAGAATTTTCTGTAGTATATTAGAGTTGTTACCGGTTATGATATAAATATGATAGAAAAGCTTTAATAAACAAATAAATAATCGACACATATAAATAAAATTGGAGTGTCTGTTTGTAATATTGAAATAACCGTTTTTTACTACATGTATATGAATACATGATGTACATACATCAAAATAATATTTTTTAAATTATTGTCTGTCTGTCTGCCTGCTTGTTGGTTCCGGTTGATTTCTGAAACGGCTGGACCTATTTCAACAGGACTTTCACAGAAACTATTTCCTTTAGGAGTCGCCATTAATGCTAACGCCATACAGCACCCGAAATTACTTTTTTTTATTGTAAAATAGGGAGGTAAACGAGGAGGTGGCCCACGTGATGGTAAGTGATTACCGCTGCCCATGAACACCCGCAATACCAGAGGCATAGCAGATAAATAATACTTGATACTTAACCGATTTCTTTAGTTTCACTTATGGCGGACTACGTTGCGTACTTAAGAAATAGTATAATGACGTCAATATTTATTGTTACCAATTAAAAGTTTTTTTAGGAGAAAGGTATATGTTTATTAGGTTCCAAAACTTTCTTTCAATGACTTTACACTAACATTTTCGTATAATTAGCAAAGTAGGAATTTTTATTACATATTTTTTATTTAGTATAGTCAAGATTGCTGTGGGGTTCGAATAGGAATTCGAGTCAAGAGACCCGAGTTCGATTCCCAAGGCTCTTACCGATGGTTTTTTTTCAAAAATTATGTACGAATTATATAGATGGACCTGTCACGTTGTCCCAAAAATGTCTTGACGGAAGGTGGGTCGAAAGGACTTAATTGTCTAGACCTCTCTGCCTGCCCCTGTATTGAGAATGGCGTGAAGATATTTATTTACTTATTACCATCCGGACCATGCCGGGTACAAAAGCTAGTCGTGTTGAAATAGTGATTTCAGCTTTGGGATATTTGTCATATATGATATGAATCTCTATTTATGGCATAAACTATATATAACTTATATATATAACTTATCATAGTGTTTTAGAAAGTCATTCGCCGGCGGTGAACTTTTATAACCTAAGTGTCAAGTGTTCTACGAAGTTTGCGAGTTCGTGAACAAAAATTAGAACTAAAAGAGAAAGGGTACTCAATATCTTTTGGCGAAATTGATCCTTTTCACTTGAAAATGTTAGGCACCTTGTTAGTAAATACTAAAGATTTTGTAGATTTTTCTGAAGCCATGAACTTATAAAAAAATTCCACGATGTTATTTCTACATTTTTACATGTACTGTTTTTATCGGCGGCTTGGACATAGACACGGCTTCCGACGAGATCACCACCTGTTGTTACGAATGCCAGAGAATGTGCATTGAATGGATTTTTCTCTTTAGATCTTGGACCACCTTAGTGTTGGAAGTGCATTCGATAGTTTTAGTTCCTATATGTGTGTATATATGTATATTTATATGTGTATATATGTATGTAAAAACTAAAAATATATTTTCACGCCATTCCCAATACAGGGGTAGACAGAGGTCTAGTCTAGACAATTAAGTCTCTTGACCCACCTTCCACCGAAGGTATTATCGGGACAACGTGACAGGTGGTGAGCCCGTCGCCGTATTTATGTCAAAGCCAACGATTTAATTCGTACATAAGTTTTAAAAACCCACTGGTACGAGTCTACCACCTGGGGATCGAACTCGGGTCTCTCGACTCGAAATTCCGACCACCCAACCACTCGGCTATTGTGACTTTTTCTTAACTATGTAAGTCTTTGATGAATATTAATTATAGCTTAAACATAAATATATGTATCAAGTATGCTTTCAGAAATATAAAAAATTTGTTAATTCACTCTCATTTACTTATTTTTATATTTTATAATCGTTCTTAAGGATAGTCCAGGGGGGTAAGTGCAGGTAACCGGAGGCCCACACATCCTCCTCCACCAATTCCCCCCGAATGGGGAGGCACTGTGAGGCTGGCAACGCATCTGCTATGCCTTTGGTATTGCGGGTGTTCATGGGCGGCGGTAATCACTTACCATCATGTGAGCCACCTGCTCGTTTGCCTCCCTTTTTTATAAAAAAAAGCTCATACCAATCTATGTCGTTGCCTTGCACAAAGAGACGGCGATAGGCTTAAAACCACGCCCCGTTGCCCCAAAAAAATGTCTTCGGTGGGTGTCATTCTAGATTTCTGTCTATCCCAATATTGTGAATGGCGTGAAGATATTTTTTATTGTTCGTAAAGAGTAAACGCCAGTCGTGCGTCAGAGCTGACGCACAATTTTTTTTCGTTTCAATTAAAACTTTTATTGTGTCAAGTAAAAGGCAAATAAAAAACTTTGAAAGGCGACAACGAAAATACGCAGTTTCTATCGAAGTATTAAATAAAGCGGCAACCTGTTCGTAACAAAAGTTCAACTAAAATTAGACTTCTAAATATATATTACTGTTACCATAAATCACATATAAAAATTTATGCATAGATAAAAAAATAGCTTTTGTTTACTGAAGTAGCTATTGTATTTTATATAAAACTGACATGAGCTTATGTTTGTGGAGTTGACAGTATGTATTTATCGATAGACCTGCAGTCAACAAAGATGGCCAATCGATAGCCAATATTTTGTACTTTATTACTATTTATTATTTTTCGATTTACTTCGTGTGGAGTGTGAGGGAGTGGTGTTTCAGTGGAAATGCGATCTCTTCGTAAAGTGAGCGGCGTTATCTTGGCCGACCGAAAACGAAACGAAGAGATTCGATATATTGTAGGTACGTTTGAAAGATGATCTTACCACTAAAATGGATAAGGTTGTGCTCCAATGTTTTGGGCATATTGAGCGAGTGAAGACAGAATGGTAAAGAAAGAATATATAGCCAGAAAATTTATATCAAAATACGGTGAGGTAGGCTGAGACTATTTTTCTAAAAACATATGTGCAAAGGCTAAAAGAGGGAGGGTCAAGAGTACTCGGACACCTAGACGTATGAATTAAATGATAAATTTGAAAGAAGCGATAGAGTTAGGTAAGTAACACGATACTTGGCTATCTATTCTCTCTATTACCCCGTCAGGGACCATGCGATACTATGCATGGCATACTAATTGCGTTTCAAACCTACGGAGGAGGTTGATTCAGTTTCAGTGACGTAAAATCAATATGTTCCTACGCTTTTAGAAACATACCCATAGTTATCTATATATGCCAGTTATCTATATATGCTAGTTACTAGACTCCATAGAGTAAGTAACTCATGGGGTGTTCATGAGTTCATGAGGTGATTTGAAAGCTTCTTCAACAAAATGTGCAGAACAGTGGGATAATGGGAGCGATCAACTCATTCTCAGGGGTTATTATCATTGATATACTTATTTATAGTATATGTTAATAGGTAGGTATTAACATATACTATAAATAAGTATATCAATGATAATAAATGAGTTGATCGCTCCCATTATCCCACTGTTTCTAAATATACTATGTTCAAAATTGTATTTTTGAAATAACAAAAAAGGATATTTGCGGAGTTTCGTTCGCCTTCTCCGTTACAGGAACCTCATTACAAACGGTGATAGATTAAACTAATGACTATCGACAAATATAAGTAAATATTACTTGTGTCGATGAAGGAATGATTTGAATTTGAATTTTTAAATTTGTGCGGCAGTGGTATGACGATACTATTGCGTGAACCCACTCACATGAACACACAACATGTGGTCACGATAGTCGAGTGGTTGGGTAGTCGGAATTTCGACTCAAGAGACCCGAGTTCGATCCCCAGGTGGCAGGCTCGTACCAATGGTTTTTTAAACTTATGTACGAATTATATCAATGGCTCGGACATACAAACGGCAACGGGCTTACAACCTCTCGTCGTCCCAAAAACTTCGGTAGAAGGAGGGTCTAAAAGACCTTATTGTCAAGACTTCTGTCTACCCCTTTAATGGGAATGGCGTGAAGATCACGAGAATCACGAGAGCCACTTCTCGTTTACTTCCCTTTTCTATAACAAAAAAAAAACGCTAAGTAGCAGAAAATATTTAATAAGCAGAACAGCTACAATATAAGTAAGTTACAATATAAGTCGTGGTGGTATAGACTTAGTAATATGTCACCCTCTTACTTCTCGTGGTTGTCGTAAGAAGCGACTACGAGAAAACCCTTAACAATATCAATAGCTACCGTCAGATGGCGGAACTACAATCTCTAAAACCGGTGATGGGCAGCAGGGTCTAAGGTGGTACTCCGATCGCCAATCCCTCAGGCAATGTCAGATCCACGCACGGGAGAGTCCCAGGTCCATAAGAGGACTTTTACAGGCTGTTAAGTAAATATAAGGCTGTTAAATAATTAGTAAATACATTAACTAGACTTTTTCTTCTAGAGTCTATTCGTATTCGAATTATTATAAGAATACGAATCAAGAGACGCGAATTCAATCGCCAGATGGGAGGCTTGTATCAAGTTTTTCAAAACTAATATACGATTTACATACGTCGTTGGCTGGGACATTGAAGACGGCGTTAGGCTGTCACGTTGTCTCAAAAAATGTCTCCGGTGAAAAGTGGGTTGAAAGGACTAAGCTGTGCTGACCTCTGTTTAACCCTGTAGTGGGCATGGCGTAAAGACTATTTTAGTACAATGTGACAGGTTTTGTACCCGTCGCCGTGTTTAAGTCTGCAAAAATATTATGTTTTTCGTAAAAGTATGTAGATATACCTGTATGTAGAGTGAGAAAGAAACAGTTTTATTTAAACGACTTTTCGCTCATTACTGTGAGACGCTTATTTCGCGTTGAATATGGTTTACACGACTTAAGTCAGTGTCCAAGTGCTCTTTTAATAAAGAAATGGGTGAAGAAGTTCGAAGAGACGGGATCTACACTAAATGTGAAACAAATCGGCGGCCCACGGACTTCTCAGAGCGAAGAGAACGTGCAGCAAGTTTCCGCTTCTGTGCGACGTGAAATTAGCATTATTCCGCCCATCATTACGCCGTATTTTGAAATTAGATTTGAAATTACATCCACATAAGATCCAGCTAGTGCAAGAACTAAACCCTAATGATTTAAATTTGCGTAAGTCATATGCCGAAACAATGTTAACTCGTTTCAGTAATTTTCACAACATCTTATTTTCTGACGAAGCCCATTTCCATCTAAATGGACATGTAAACAAACAATTGCAGGTATTGGAGCAGCGAAAATCCTAAAGCTAAACATGAGAGGCCACTTTACTCTCCTAAGGTAACTGTATGGGCTGCAATTTCAGCAAAAGGAATCATCGGACCTTACTTTTTTGAAGATTCTCGAGGCCGTTCAGTTACTGTTAATTCTGCCGAGTATGTGAAAATGTTACGGGAGTTCTTAGCACCGATGCTATTGGAATTTGCTGGCAATAATCGTAACACATGGTTTCAACAAGATGGAGCCACGTGTCACACATCGAACGAGTCCTTGCCGGTGGTTAAAGACATGTTTCCGAAAAAGCTGATATCCAGGCGGGGTGACATCCCATGGCCACCCAGAAGTCCAGATCTATCCCCAGCAGACTTCTTGTCGTCGTCTTCAGCAGACTTCGAGTCGTGTCTACATTGATAAACCGAATACACTGCGTCAACTTAAAGAAAAAATCATGGAAAGAGATGTCGGCGATCTCGCAGTCTCTTTGCAGAAGAGTATTCGAAAACTTCAGGACTCGCTTAGATGAGTGCAAAAACCGAAGCGGTGGTCATTTAGACGAAATAATTTTTAAAAAATAAATTACAACTAATTACCTTTCTCATAAATAAACGATTTCTAAAATATGTTAAATGGTTTTTATTATACAATTTTTTCAAATATTAACTAATTCATGATCCACCCTGTAGAAGCGTGCTCGTCGCGACCCCTGCCAGCCCTTTTCAGGGCTGCAATTCTACACAGCTGCGCACCCATGCCAACAAGGGTTAGGGCGTCCCCCCAAGGCGACGCACACCAGTTCGTCCCCGTTGGTGTGGAATGCAGCGAGCAAAGCGGCGATGGGAACCGCCATCCGTCACGCACAGCCCGACACGGCGGAGGTGGAGGACGGAGTGCAGAGTTGGCACGTGGAATGTAAGAGGAGGCATGAGAGATAAGACGAATGAGTTGATTGAAATAATTAAGGAAAGATAATTAGATGTTGTGTGTTTATCGGAGACCAGGCGAAAGGGCAGCGGTACTGAAGACCTCCCTGGCGGGGCGTTAGCTCTATGGTCCGGAGTCCCGGAGAGCGAGAGCGCCTGCTAGGGAGTGGAAGAGCAGCTGTCGTGTCGGTTGGTCGGTGTTATGACTGAATATAAGGTTGTGAACTCGAGACTTCTCTGGGTTCGCTTTAAATTGGGACTGACGAAGTTATTCCTTTTGGCTGTTTATGCGCCGGTAGCTTCGTCGTCAAGAGCTGAGCTGGAGGAGTTTTGGGAGTATGTAAGAGAAGTTCTAGATTTGGTTAGAAGAAACGAAAGAATTGTTGTATATGGTGATTTGAATGGATGGGTGGGTACCGCTCGGCCAGGGTACAAGTCGGTGCTCGGAATGTTTGGTGATAAAAGGGTTAACGATGCTGGCAAGCTTATACTGGCTGTATGCAAGAAAAAGGGTGTTATTGTGACAAACACTATGTTTAGTCACAAGAAAATCCATATGTATACTAGAACAAGAGAGAATGAGAGAAGTATGATCGATTTATTCCTGGTGGATGACCGACTGCGAAAACAGGTGATGGATACGCGAGTGTTCCGGGGTGCTGACCTGCGAACGGATCACTATCTAGTGATTATTAGATTTAGTGGTCTGTTCGCGGGTTGGCGCCACCGGACAGCGATACCAGAACCACAGTCGGTCGGTAGCATCCGAAGCTGGAAGCTTCAGGAAGCGGACACTAGGGATAAATATCAAGCAAGGGTAGCCGAAAAGCTGGACATCATCGATGTCAGGAAAGAATGTGTGGAAGAAATATGGCAGAGCCTTAGAGATGGAATGGTTAGTGCAGCGGAAGCCGCGTGTGGAACTATGAAAAGAGGTAGTAGTAAAAAGGGTGGAATGACGAAGTGAAAGAAGCAGTAAATAAGAAGAAGAAAGCATGGTTAGACTACTTGGCCTCTAGTAATGATAAGGATATGAGAGAAAAGAGGAAAGAAAGATATAAGCTCCAGAAAGTTCACACAAAAGCATTGATTGAGGAAGTGCGTGAAAGGAGTAGAATGGAAGCGGACGAAAGGTTGTCGCACAATTTCAAGGAGAACTCCAAACTCTTCTGGAAAGAGGTTGGAACGACCCGGAGTGGTGCGACAGCCTTAAGAATGAACAAAGTGTTTTCGAGAACCAATGACGTCCTCTCAGAAAAATCGGACGTCATGCAGCGATGGAGCGAATATTATAGAGATGTATGCGTGTGATGATCTTAGTGAGGGATCCGGGGTGACGCCGTGACTGGTACGCCAGACTCGGGCCTTGATGACACTGAGGTCATCAGTATGAAAGAGGTTGAATGTGCGATTAGAAGTTTGAAATGTGGTAAGGCTGCGGGACTAGACAAAGTTACTGCTGAAATGGTCAAGTATGGTGGGCCTCGCATCTGGGACAGCTTTCGTTTGCTGTGCAATTTGTGCTGTCGAACGGGGGCTGTTCCGGATGATTGGCGATCCGCGGTCATTGTGCCTTTATATAAAGGTCGCGGTCATTGTGCATTATGACTGCGGGTGCTATCGGGTGCTATCGGGCGATCAGCTTGACCAGTTTAGCAAGTAAAGTTTACTCGAAGGTTTTGACACTTAGAATGCAAGAGAAATCGGAAAGATTTCTATGGGAGGCACAATGCGGATTTAGACCTTGAAGAGGATGCACGGATCAAATGTTTTCTCTCCGCATGATCACGGAGAAGCTTCTGACCAGAAGATTTTTTGTGCTTTTGTGGATCTTGAGAAAGCATTTGATAAGGTTGTAAGGAAGGATTCACTTAAAAAATTACGAATTTTGTACAATAACTTCAGCGTATAAAAACAATTGCGTGAAATGTCTCTGATGTGCTTTTCAAATCGCAGTTTCTCATCCATGACAATTCCTAAATTTCTTGCTTCAGCGACGCGTACTACTATCTCATCGTTCATTACTACAGCAAGAAATCTACTACTAACCTTTTGAATTTGGGTAGATGTCCCAAGGATCATGTATTTTGTTTTTTTCGGATTTAATACTAAGGCGTTACGCTCAGACCACAAGGATATACGATGAAGATCGGACGAACAGACCCCTAAATCTAGTAATCACTATCTAGTGATTACTAGATTTAGGGGTCTGTTCGCGGGTTGGCGCCACCGGACGGCGATACCAGAACCACAGTCGGTCGGTAGCATCCGAAGCTGGAAGCTTCAGGAAGCGGACACTATGGGTAAATATCAAGCAAGGGTAGCCGAAAAGCTGGACAGCATTGATGTCAGGAAAGAATGTGTGGAAGAAATATGGCAGAGCCTCAGAGATGGAATGGTTAGTGCAGCGGAAGACGTGTGTAGAACTGTGAAAAGAGGTCGTAGTAAAAAGGGTGATGCATGGTGGAATGACGAAGTGAAAGAAGCTGTAAATAAGAAGAAGAAAGCATGGTTAGACTACTTGGCCTCTAGTAATGATAAGGATATGAGAGAAAAGAGGAAGAAAGGTGTAAGCTCAGAAAGTTCACACGAAAGCATTGATTGAGGAAGTGCGTGAAAGGAGTAGAATGGAAGCGGACGAAAGGTTGTCGCAAACCTTCAAGGAGAACTCCAAACTCTTCTGGAAAGAGGCTGGAAGGACCCGGAGTGGTGCGACAGCCTTAAGAATGAATAAAGTGCTTTCGGGAACCAATGACGTCCTCAGAAAGTCATGCAGCGATGGAGCGAATTTTATAGAGATGTATGCGTGTGATGATCTTAGTGAGGGATCCGGGGGTGACGCCGTGACTGGTACGCCAGACTCGGGCCTTGATGACACTGAGGTCATCAGTATGAAAGAGGTTGAATGTGCGATTAGAAGTTTGAAATGTGGTAAGGCTGCGGGACTAGACAGAGTTACTGCTGAAATGGTCAAGTATGGTGGGCCACGCGTCTGGGACAGCTTTCATCTGCTGTGCAATTTGTGCTGGCGAACGGGGACTGTTCCGGATGATTGGCGATCCGCGGTCATTGTGCCTTTATATAAAGGTAAAGGTTCACATTATGACTGCGGGTGCTATCGGGCGATCAGCTTGACCAGTTTAGCAAGTAAAGTTTACTCGAAGGTTTTGACACTTAGAATGCAAGAGAAATCGGAAAGATTTCTATGGGAGGCACAATGCGGATTTAGACCTTGAAGAGGATGCACGGATCAAATGTTTTCTCTCCGCATGATCACGGAGAAGCTTCTGACCAGAAGATTTTTTGTGCTTTTGTGGATCTTGAGAAAGCATTTGATAAGGTTGTAAGGAAGGATTCACTTAAAAATTACGAATTTTTGTACAATAACTTCAGCGTATAAAAACAATTGCGTGAAATGTCTCTGATGTGCTTTTCAAATCGCAGTTTCTCATCCATGACAATTCCTAAATTTCTTGCTTCAGCGACGCGTACTACTATCTCATCGTTCATTACTACAGCAAGAAATCTACTACTAACCTTTTGAATTTGGGTAGATGTCCCAAGGATCATGTATTTTGTTTTTTTCGGATTTAATACTAAGGCGTTACGCTCAGACCACAAGGATATACGATGAAGATCGGACGAACAGACCCTAAATCTAGTAATCACTATCTAGTGATTACCAGGATTTAGTCTGTTCGCGGTTGGCGCCACCGGACGGCGATACCAGAACCACAGTCGGTCGGTAGCATCCGAAGCTGGAAGCTTCAGGAAGCGGACACTATGGGTAAATATCAAGCAAGGGTAGCCGAAAAGCTGGACAGCATTGATGTCAGGAAAGAATGTGTGGAAGAAATATGGCAGAGCCTCAGAGATGGAATGGTTAGTGCAGCGGAAGACGTGTGTAGAACTGTGAAAAGAGGTCGTAGTAAAAAGGGTGATGCATGGTGGAATGACGAAGTGAAAGAAGCTGTAAATAAGAAGAAGAAAGCATGGTTAGACTACTTGGCCTCTAGTAATGATAAGGATATGAGAGAGAAGAGGAAAGAAAGGTGTAAGCTCCAGAAAGTTCACACGAAAGCATTGATTGAGGAAGTGCGTGAAAGGAGTAGAATGGAAGCGGACGAAAGGTTGTCGCAAACCTTCAAGGAGAACTCCAAACTCTTCTGGAAAGAGGCTGGAAGGACCCGGAGTGGTGCGACAGCCTTAAGAATGAATAAAGTGCTTTCGGGAACCAATGACGTCCACTCAGAAAAATCGGACGTCATGCAGCGATGGAGCGAATTTTATAGAGAGATGTATGCGTGTGATGATCTTAGTGAGGGATCCGGGGGTGACGCCGTGACTGGTACGCCAGACTCGGGCCTTGATGACACTGAGGTCATCAGTATGAAAGAGGTTGAATGTGCGATTAGAAGTTTGAAATGTGGTAAGGCTGCGGGACTAGACAGAGTTACTGCTGAAATGGTCAAGTATGGTGGGCCACGCGTCTGGGACAGCTTTCATCTGCTGTGCAATTTGTGCTGGCGAACGGGGACTGTTCCGGATGATTGGCGATCCGCGGTCATTGTGCCTTTATATAAAGGTAAAGGTTCACATTATGACTGCGGGTGCTATCGGGCGATCAGCTTGACCAGTTTAGCTTCTGGCTGCTAACTAGAAGATTTTCTGTGCTTTTGTGGATCTTGAGAAAGCATTTGATAAGGTTGTAAGGAAGAAAATGTGGGAACTGTTGCCGGGGTATGGTGTGGATGGTCGATTGCTAAGGGCTCTGCAGTCACTTTACTGTGACTGTAAAGCCTGTATGCTGGTAGGGCATGACCTGTCATCCATAGTTGTTGTGACCATGTTTAGCGTCCAAACGGGCGTAAAACAGGGTTGTGACATGTCTTCCTGGCTGTTCATACTGTATCTCAACAACTGTTTACAGAAGCTGAAAGATAGCTATTTGGGTGTGAAATTGGGCGACATAAAAGTAAATTGTCTGCTGTATGCTGATGATACAGTGCTTATTGCACCATCAGAGACAGAACTACAGGCATAAGTCATGTGTATGAAAGAATAATGTGAAATTAATGGTCTCCGTTTGAATGCTAATAAAACTAAAGTTCTGGTATTTGAAAGGGACGAAGAAAGCACGAAGTGCAGAAATTTAGGTAAATCAGGAATGTCTAGAACAGGTGAATGAAATTGTTTACTTGGGGAGTACGTTTAGCCGGGTTGGAAGATGTGATTTAGATGTGGACAGGCGTGTCGCTGCCGGGAAAAATTCAATGGTGCCCTGACAGCGTTAGTCAAAAGGCAAGGCGTTGTGAAAAGTGCACGCCTTGCAATACACTGCTGCAGTGTTGGTACCGACTTTGTTATATGGCAGCAAAACCTGGGTAGAACTGTGAAAAGAGGTCGTAGTAAAAGGGTGATGCATGGTGGAATGACGAAGTGAAAGAAGCTGTAAATAAGAAGAAGAAAGCATGGTTAGACTACTTGGCCTCTAGTAATGATAAGGATATGAGAGAAAAGAGGAAAGAAAGATATAAGCTCCAGAAAGTTCACACAAAAGCATTGATTGAGGAAGTGCGTGAAAGGAGTAGAATGGAAGCGGACGAAAAGGTTGTCGCACAATTTCAAGGAGAACTCAAACTCTTCTGGAAAGAGGTTGGAACGACCCGGAGTGGTGCGACAGCCTTAAGAATGAACAAAGTGTTTTCGAGAACCAATGACGTCCTCTCAGAAAAATCGGACGTCATGCAGCGATGGAGCGAATATTATAGAGATGTATGCGTGTGATGATCTTAGTGAGGATCCGGGGTGACGCCGTGACTGGTACGCCAGACTCGGGCCTTGATGACACTGAGGTCATCAGTATGAAAGAGGTTGAATGTGCGATTAGAAGTTTGAAATGTGGTAAG
This sequence comes from Sericinus montela, assembly GCA_029286605.1. Lineage (NCBI taxonomy): Eukaryota > Metazoa > Arthropoda > Insecta > Lepidoptera > Papilionidae > Sericinus > Sericinus montela. The sequence continues at coordinate 16,931,621 of JAGSMR010000015.1, forward strand.
GCTGCGGGACTAGACAAAGTTACTGCTGAAATGGTCAAGTATAGTGGGCCTCGCATCTGGGACAGCTTTCGTTTGCTGTGCAATTTGTGCTGTCGAACGGGGGCTGTTCGGATGATTGGCGATCCGCGGTCATTGTGCCTTTATATAAAGGTCGCGGTCATTGTGCATTATGACTGCGGGTGCTATCAGGTGCTATCGGGCGATCAGCTTGACCAGTTTAGCAAGTAAAGTTTACTCGAGGTTTTGACACTTGGAATGCAAGAAATCGGAAAGATTTCTATGGGAGGCACAATGCGGATTTAGACCTTGAAGAGGATGCACGGATCAAATGTTTTCTCTCCGCATGATCACGGAGAAGCTTCTGACCAGAAGATTTTTTGTGCTTTTGTGGATCTTGAGAAAGCATTTGATAAGGTTGTAAGGAAGGATTCACTTAAAAAATTACGAATTTTGTACAATAACTTCAGCGTATAAAAACAATTGCGTGAAATGTCTCTGATGTGCTTTTCAAATCGCAGTTTCTCATCCATGACAATTCCTAAATTTCTTGCTTCAGCGACGCGTACTACTATCTCATCGTTCATTACTACAGCAAGAAATCTACTACTAACCTTTTGAATTTGGGTAGATGTCCCAAGGATCATGTATTTTGTTTTTTTCGGATTTAATACTAAGGCGTTACGCTCAGACCACAAGGATATACGATGAAGATCGGACGAACAGACCCTAAATCTAGTAATCACTATCTAGTGATTACTAGATTTAGGGAATCTATTCATGAGTTAACGCCACCGGACGGCGATACCAGAACCACAGTCGGTCGGTAGCATCCGAAGCTGGAAGCTTCAGGAAGCGGACACTATGGGTAAATATCAAGCAAGGGTAGCCGAAAAGCTGGACAGCATTGATGTCAGGAAAGAATGTGTGGAAGAAATATGGCAGAGCCTTAGAGATGGAATGGTTAGTGCAGCGGAAGACGTGTGTAGAACTGTGAAAAGAGGTCGTAGTAAAAGGGTGATGCATGGTGGAATGACGAAGTGAAAGAAGCTGTAAATAAGAAGAAGAAAGCATGGTTAGACTACTTGGCCTCTAGTAATGATAAGGATATGAGAGAAAAGAGGAAAGAAAGATATAAGCTCCAGAAAGTTCACACAAAAGCATTGATTGAGGAAGTGCGTGAAAGGAGTAGAATGGAAGCGGACGAAAGGTTGTCGCAAACCTTCAAGGAGAACTCCAAACTCTTCTGGAAAGAGGTTGGAAGGACCCGGAGTGGTGCGACAGCCTTAGAATGAATAAAGTGTTGGGAACCAATGACGTCCTCTCAGAAAAATCGGACGTCATGCAGCGATGGAGCGAATATTAAAGAGATGTATGCGTGTGATGATCTTAGTGAGGATCCGGGGGTGACGCCGTGACTGGTACGCCAGACTCGGGCCTTGATGACACTGAGGTCATCAGTATGAAAGAGATTGAATGTGCGATTAGAAGTTTGAAATGTGGTAAGGCTGCGGGACTAGACAAAGTTACTGCTGAAATGGTCAAGTATGGTGGGCCACGCGTCTGGGACAGCTTTCATCTGCTGTGCAATTTGTGCTGTCGAACGGGGGCTGTTCGGATGATTGGCGATCCGCGGTCATTGTGCCTTTATATAAGGTAAAGGTTCACATTATGACTGCGGGTGCTATCGGGCGATCAGCTTGACCAGTTTAGCTTCTGGCTGCTAACTAGAAGATTTTCTGTGCTTTTGTGGATCTTGAGAAAGCATTTGATAAGGTTGTAAGGAAGAAAATGTGGGAACTGTTGCCGGGGTATGGTGTGGATGGTCGATTGCTAAGGGCTCTGCAGTCACTTTACTGTGACTGTAAAGCCTGTATGCTGGTAGGGCATGACCTGTCATCCATAGTTGTTGTGACCATGTTTAGCGTCCAAACGGGCGTAAAACAGGGTTGTGACATGTCTTCCTGGCTGTTCATACTGTATCTCAACAACTGTTTACAGAAGCTGAAAGATAGCTATTTGGGTGTGAAATTGGGCGACATAAAAGTAAATTGTCTGCTGTATGCTGATGATACAGTGCTTATTGCACCATCAGAGACAGAACTACAGGCATAAGTCATGTGTATGAAAGAATAATGTGAAATTAATGGTCTCCGTTTGAATGCTAATAAAACTAAAGTTCTGGTATTTGAAAGGGACGAAGAAAGCACGAAGTGCGAAATTTAGGTAAATCAGGAATGTCTAGAACAGGTGAATGAAATTGTTTACTTGGGGAGTACGTTTAGCCGGGTTGGAAGATGTGATTTAGATGTGGACAGGCGTGTCGCTGCCGGGAAAAAATTCAATGGTGCCCTGACAGCGTTAGTCAAAAGGCAAGGCGTTGTGAAAAGTGCACGCCTTGCAATACATAACGCAGTGTTGGTACCGACTTTGTTATATGGCAGCAAAACCTGGGTATGCCAGAAGAAGCATAAAAGCAGGTTGAGTGCAGTGGAGATGCGATCTCTTTTTAAAATGTGCGGCTTTACCATGGCCGACCGAAAGCAAAACGAAGAGATTAGCAATATGGCAGGTTTGAAAGATGACCTTGTCACAAAAATGGATAAGGGCATGCTTCGATGGTTTGGGCACGTTGAGCGAATGAGTGAAGACCGAATGGTGAAGAAAATATATAGCGCGAAAGTTAATATTAAAAGGTATCGAGGTAGACCGAGACTAACTTTTGAAGACCATGTGAGCAAATTGCTCGAAGAGGGGAGGGTCAAGAATACTCGGATACCTAGAAGTGCATGTATGAAGAAGATGATGAATCTGAAATAAGCGAAAGAAGTATGTAGGGATCGTGACACTTGGCGATCTGTTCTCTCTGGCTACCCCGTCAGGGATTGTGTGTGAAGATAAGTAAGTAAGTAACTTAAAAAGTGTCAGTTTTCATGATTTACGATTGTGTAAGAAAGGTCTATTCTATGTAATTTATATACGAACATACACACGTAATAATTTTCTACAAACCTTTCTATCTTAACATACTTTATGTGTTAAAATTAGCAAAACCATTAAATCTGTCTTCTGTAGTTGTTATGATACGATTTTTGTTAAGCTGGTGAGATTTGGCGCTGTAGCTGTAATATAGGTTTTAAACCTAGTACAGCTTCAGAGGCTAACAGAGATACCATGTGAACTATCAATATATAAAACAAGATGTATCCTATATAGTATAGAAAACATTTATTGTGAAACAAATAAATGGTTATTATTATTATTAAATATTAAAGGTGTAAAAGTATGCCGAAACTAACTTTCGAAGATCATGTGAGTACTAACATACATAACAACGGATGAACGTCCTCTGTCAAACGTCCGTTTTAATAGTTAATAATTGTGTTGCAGCAACAAAACGGCCACCGACACAGTGTAATGCAGTAGCGATGTTATCACAACTACAGCTTTGGTATTCATATCATTATTTATTCATGTCAACATATCATTGCCCCGACAGAATGAAGGAATATTTGCCGTAATAAACGCTTGGGAAGACGATTGGCGATCGCAATACCAGATATTACGCAACATAGACACTACAGTCTGCAACCGGTCTTAATTCGATCTAGTACTTTTCGAGATGGTTATTCCGCCATATGTTTCGCCGTTCTTTTCTCTTACGACATCCACGGGAAGAAAGGTTGTATCATATCCTCAATCGGAAACCAACATGACTAACTTTTATTTAGTTCAGATTTCTTTATTGTTTAAATTTTATCATCATGATCTATTCCACCTCCGATAGTGTTAGCACAACAAACATTGCAAGTTAGCGGTTTAAGCACTTGTGTTGTGGAATCAGAAATATCCCAGGCCCGATAAAATAAAGAAAAAGTGATTTTATTCATTGTCTCGACTGGGATCGAACCCGGGACACAGAGCTGGCGATACCATAAAGCCGGTGTGTACGCCACGGTGCATAAGAATCAGAACAGTGTATGCGATGTTGTCCCTATCTATGTACGTATGTATTAAATGCGATAAGATTTTGACATAAACATATTTGAGTACAGCGATCGAAAATCCACTTGCCAGGCGTGGCGATTGTGACATACCCTCTCGTACAGGAGGGACCTATATCCTGCAGTGGACCTTTGCAGGCAGTCTCTGTACAGACGCTGACTCGGAGAGTTTTGTACGTGTAATATTTCTTACATACTTCAAAACATCAAGAACATGCCCCGCTTTGGTATCGGTAGCGCTGAGTTTGTTTTAATTAAATTATTTATATTATAATTTTAGATTTTTTTAATACATTTGAAGTACATTCGAGAAATTTTATTAGAATTTTAGTCGATCTAAGATTAGAATTTTAGTTGTCATTCCCTTTCTTCCCGTGAGTGTCGTAAGTGGGAATCTTTGGGATCTGAGCAGTGTATGTGATGTTGTCACTATTTACGTACACATGTTAAAATACTTCAGACGCCAAATAACGGTGCGCCCCTAGATAAAAGCACTGCTATCTGCTACTGAGTTGATTTCTGTAATATCGTTTAAGCGCTAATTGATAGCAGAGCGAGCTTAATGAATGCACAACGTTTCTCGTGCAATTAAGTAATTGTAGCAATAAATTCTGGAATACTTATAATTTTCATGAGTTAGCGAATTGAGTTAATTATAAATAAAAATTATATGAATACTTTAGTAAGAACGTGCAAAGGAATTCGTTTTTAATCTTCACGCTTTCCCAATATTTTGTAGTCAGAGTAGTGCGAGATGTATTAAAGATCGATATAGATTACGTACGCAACTTGCAAAGAAAAAAGTTTATATGTGAAGTGAGTGATAATAATATGTAGTTATTATCTGTTTTACATTTAAATAAAGTAAAAATTTAAAAATTAAAAAAGAAATAGTTATAAATTTTAAATATCTCCACATCACATTTGCAACACAGTTTAGTGCCCCATATCACTACAGTCATTGAGCTCTTACTAAAGTCCGATCAATATTGGCACTTTTTTATATAAAAGGCCGGCAAACGAGCAGGCGGCTCACGTGATGGTAAGTGTTACCGCCGCCCATGAACACCCGCAATACCAGAGACATAGCAGATGCGTTGCCGGTCTTGGAGTGCCCCCCCCCCTAATTGGGGGAGGGTGGTGTGTGGCCTTCCGGTTACCTGCACTCACCAGACGAAACGCAGAAGTTTGTTAGACTTCTACTTCACGCCGGTATTCTGTGAGGTCGTGGTACTTCCCCGGTCGAATGGCCCATTCATGCAACAACAAGAGCTGATGCGTGGCTCTACCACTGTAAAAAATCTTGCTCAAAACCTCCTGCTTCGCCCAAAACTTCGGCGAATGTTGTGTTTCGATCGAATCCTAGTAAATAAGTAATTTCCTTAAACCTTCCTAGATGTAATAATAAAAAATAAATACATACACAGATAACGACAATATCACATACATTGTTCTAATCTTTGGGATCAAGCACCTTAAGCACTTGTATTATGGAATGAGAAACAATGAAGGTACCTCAAACACCCAGACCCTGAAAAAATGTAGAAAAAGTGTTTTCTACATAGACTCGAAGATCTCCGGGAATTGATACATACAGAGTATCGAACCCGGGACATCAGAGCTGGTGACACGATAGTGTGTACGCTACTCGTCCACGGAGGACGTAAAAAAATATATCTTTGGGAATAAATTTCATTTATGTACTTTTTCACTAGTTTGATAAGCAATAAGTTGACTCTTCAAAACGTTTTTTGACATAAAAATTAAAGAAATTAATTCTATATTTCAGTATACTTTAACGAAAGTTCATTAATTTTGTAATAGTTTATTGTTAAATCTATCTTTTCAGTCTTAATTACTTATGCTATTGCACCTGCCGTAAATATATTTTAATGACCTTTACCGGGCTGACGTTTCAAGTGAAATTCAAAAGATAAGTTGTATTCTGAGCAAGCTTTTAGGTGAAAACAATGTTGTGAAATATTTCAAGAAAGTTTTCTAATTTAATTTGTCTGCGAAGTTAGACATGGTTGTGTTATCAGTCAGTATTCACGGCAATTTTATGCACATTACGAGAATATTAAACAGATTTACATAAAGAGAATTTTTCAAATTATGAGTGAATAAATAATAATAAATAAATAAATATCTTTCCAATACAGGGGTAGACAGAGGTCTAGTCTAGACAATTAAGTCCCTCCGACCCACTTTCCACCAAATATATTTTCAGGACAACGTGTCAGGTGGTGAGCCCGTCGCCGTCTTTATGTCCAAGCCAACGATATAATTCGTACATAAGTTTTTTGAATAACCCATTGGTACGTCCTGCCACCTGGGGATCGAACTCGGGTCTCTTGACTCGAAATGCCGACCACCCAACCACTCGGCTATCGTCAAATTATGAGTGAAATCAAGAAAAGATTATACTATGTTTGTGAAAGTATAAAAATTATAACTGTCATGTTACATATAATAGATAGAATACTATGGTTATATCGCTATTTTGAAACAGAACTGTAAAAATCTTAGACGCAATAGTGGTCTGAGTTCTGGAGATTTCTTTTAAGTGATAGAGAAGGAATCTGCATTCATTCATTCGTAATGGTCTGTCAAAGTCCACTGCTGGACATAGACCTCTCCCATAAAAAGGCTAACGCACCCTTGCTTGCCATAATCGTCAACCCTTAGCAAGCGGATTAGAAATCGCAGTTCCAAATACAAGTTAAAGTATGATACTTTTGAAAGGTGGTGGACTCCTTTTCTGCTTAGGAGACACCTGGGCCAGTACCACATTGGCGCCTATTTCTGCCGCCAAACAGTAGTATAACAACTGTTCATTTCCGGTTTGAAGGGTATAGATATTCAGTGTAACCAGGGGTTATGAGGCATTCCATGTCAGTCCTCAGGGGCGACAGCGCATCTGTAAACTTGTTCTTTTGAAATTGTTTATTGGTGTAATGGGATGCAGCAGCTATTTACTATCAGATGGACTATAAGCTCGTTTTACAGGGAATAAAATAAAAAACTCATTGGAATAAAAAAAAACATATAATGGTCACGATAGCCGAGTGGTTTAGATTCGGAATTCGAGTCAAGAGTTCGATCCACAGAAGGTAGGACCAATACGTTTTGCGAAACTTATATCGATGGATTGGACAAAAAGGACTAGCATGAATTATTCTTTTAGTAATTTGAATGTTGGATTACTACCGACGAAATATGTGGAACTAAATCTAGACATAAGACAGCCTGTACCATATTTCCGCAAAAAAATATCATTCATCATAAAGGCGCTGTCAGGTTCACCACCTGTCACGTTTTCACAAAACAAGGTAAATTGTGTAAATCTTTGGTTGAGAGATGTTTTTTATCTTCACATATTTCTTACAATTGTGAAATGCGTTAATATGAAAAAAAATCGGAAAAATCCCTACCCAGATGATTTCTGGCCAGAGGAACTACCAACTGTAAAATGTTACTAACTGTATTACTTTAAATCGGTAGACAATTCCTACAAATTCGTTAGAAATTTATGACAAAACGTAGCTTGTTTGCTTTTCACTGCGCCACGTTGACTTTGACGCATAGATAACGACATATGCTGGAAAAAAATGTTTTAAAATTACCCTTACACCTGCAAAACGGACGGAGAGCAGAATATATTACAAGCGTTTTATTATTTGTTAGAGGACGTGTCCAGTTTATTCAAAGGCTTTGTAGGATACCTTTTACATAAAAACGTTTTGATGTACAGCCCTCTTTGTATCTGCATTTCTGTCTTTGTCTCTGTCATTTTACGATGTTTTCGTTTTGTGATGTGTCTTTAGTCTTTTAAATTTTGTTATTTTTGTAGATATAATTGTGTCTTTCAAACGTTTACGCATCGTGTCGTCTCGTACGACACCCACGGAGAGAAAGGGTGTAGCATATGCTTAGTCGGAAAACAACATGACAAATCCACATCTAGTTAAATTTTTTTTGTAGAATAGGAAGGTGAACACGCAGGTGACCCACGTGATGGTAAGTGATTACCGCCGTCCATGAACACCTGCAATACCGGAGGAATAGCAGATGCGTTGCCGGCCTTTGAGAAAGGTATAGGCTCTTTTTTTGAAGGTCTCTAAGTCGTATCAGTCCGGAAAAACTATATTATTTATATTTCATCATGATCTATTCCGCATGAGATAGGGACAATACCACATACTTTGCAATTAGTTAGCTTAAGCACTTGTCTTATGGAATCGAATGTGTTATGTTATGAATACGGAGAATATGTAGAAAAAAGTGATTTTCTACATTGCCCCGACCGGGGATCGAACCCGGGACGCGGATCGAACGGGAGTACGCCACTAAACCATGGAGGTCGTCAAACGATCAGATGCATACGATGCATAAGAATCAGAACAGTGTATGTGATGTTGTCCCCATCTATGTATATATTTATTACATGCGATCAAATTTTGACATAAAGAGATTTGAATACAGCAATCGAAACTCCGCTTGCCGGGCGTGGCAATTGCGACAAACCCTCTTGTACGGGAGAGACCTGTATCCTGCAGTGGACCTTTGCATGCAGTGATTATGATGAACAAAGTACAAAGTAAAGTACGTAAGTAATAGTCACGATAGCCGAGTGGTTGGGTGATCGGACTTCAAGTCAAGAGATCCGAGTTCGATCCCAAGGTCTTGGTAATAAAGACGGCGACAGGCTGTCACGTTCTCCCAAAAATGTTTCGTTAGTAGGTCGTAGAGACTTAGTATCCGCGATTGCTATATTTAGAGAAATAGAAAATTGAAAAGTATCGATGAATCTGAAATTCTCAATAATTAAGGAGCGATTCCGAAAAGATGTAATTAATAAATTATAAGCAGTTTCTGTTAAATTATTCTCGGCTTCAAAGGAAGAGGCATCGATAATGAGATGAATTCAGACGTTAAGATATTCCGCGACCGGGGACCCAATCCATTTCGGTTGATTGAAGCCCGGTCTTAAGTTATTTTTAATAAATATTTTAATGTAATAAATATAAGGGTCAATGTAGAAAACCAGTATTTTGATTTTGTCTTAGTCTGGGTTCGCTGTTTATGATTAAGTGCTTTAGTTACTTACTTTCACATCAGAGCATGTATGTGTTGTGTTTACAGTTTTTTATATGTCATTGACAAAGATTATGTTATGCGGAATCGACATAGATCCACTATCTACGTAATATACAGAGAAGTCTGACTTTTTTCACCCAGTGGGATTCGAAACTGGAATCCTTAGCTTCGATGGCAGGCTCATTACCAACTAGGCTACCGGGTCATCAACATTATATTGTTGCATATAGCATTATATGTAAATAAAAGCATTAGAATAGCATTTGACAGAGTCATGACTGAATTTCTGTGTTGCAGGCCCAAAACATCATTGTCCAGACAACGATTCAAACTGAGATGGTCTTGTAGATAGAAAGGTAAATGTAAAGCGATCATTACACATGGTTAAATTCAGTGCTTCAAATTCAGACCGGCAATGAGGAGGTATTCCGAACATGCTCTTTACACATGATTTAATTAATTTCCCAACTCTGTACAGACGCTAACTCGGAGAGTTTTGTACGTGTAATATTTCTCACATACTTCATAACATCAAGAACATAACCCGCTTTGGTATCGGTATCGCTGAGTTTATTTTAATTTAATTATTTATAACGTTTTTAGATTTTTTTTTGAAAAAGTAAATTCGAGAAATTTCTAAGATTAGAATTTTAGTCGACACGATTTCGGATAATGGAATCGGAAACAACGTAGGTACCAAATTAAGATAAAAATTATGATGACATGCGACAAATTAATAGAAAAGAGCCAAACTACTTACTTTATAAAAAATATCTTCATGCTATTCCCCATTCGGGGGTAGACAGAGGTCTAGACAATTAAGTCCTTTCGACCCACCTTCCACCGAAGACATTTTTTGGGACAACTTGACTTGAATTGACTTTCGATCACCTAACGTGACCTTTCCCTGTGGCACTATTTACTTTTATTACTTAATTAATTTTTTGAATATCTAAATAACCTGTTATCAGGTTATTTTGCTATTTAAAAAATAACTAATTAAAAAAAAACGTCTTCCATTGGCGGGATGAGATCATTTGTTTTATTTAAATTTCGCATAACTAAAATATAAAGTCAAATAAAAATGTAAAAATCTAAATATAAAAATGTTTAACATCGTTGAAAAATTTACAAAACTGTGTTTCAAAGGTTACGTAATGTATGTTCTTAGCGGCCTGTAAAAGGTACAGGCCTACAGGGTGAGGGCCTGTTTCGTTGTAAAGAATTTGGCATAATCGCTTCGAAGACGAATTAACAAACGCAGTAATAGAAACAAACCTTTACCCATGCTGACGCCTGCCGTATATCCCGCCATCTGTCGGTAGCATGAGGCTTTTCCCTTGCTTATATTTCACGGTACCAACAGAAGGAAAGGTATGTTAGTTAACCACATTGCATTTAAATTTTAAGCAATTATATTCTAATGTAAAGCCAATGGTTTTGCATATGAAATGTTATTCGAATGCACAACGGTCTATAACATTTGCCAAAAGCCAATAAACGTTTAGCTTAAACTATAATCTGCTAGTTATCATGCAGCTATGACGCTAATTACTTCATAAAGTGATAATTTGTACACGGAAAGGCAATATCAAAGCAGACGTGCATTTGGCTGGGCTTTAGTGACCGTGTGGATTTTAACATAATTTTGCATAAAAGCCAACTCTAATATATCGCGGATAGCTTATTATGAAACGTAACTACGTAAGGCCTTTATATAACATACAAACATAACGTTTGTTTCTGATTCTATAAGTGGGAATCTTTGGGATATGAGCAATGTATGTGATGAATGTATGTTTTAAATATGTATGTTACATATATGTGTGGTAAAGGCGTAAGGATATTGTCACTCCCTTTCTTCCCGTGGGTGTCGTAAGTGGGTATCTTTGGGATCTGAGCAGTGTATGTGAGGTTATCACTATTTACGTATACATGTTTAAATACTTCAGACGCCAAATAACATTGCGCCATCAGATAATAACACTGCTATCTGCTACTGAGTTAATCTCTGTAATATCGTTTAAGCGCTAATTGATATCAGAGCAAACTTAATGAATGCACGACGTCTCTCATGCAATTAAGTAATTGTAGCAATTTATTCTGGAATACCTATAATTTTCACGAGTTTGCAAATTAAGTGTGTAAATATAAATATAAATTATGCTCTCACGACACAGTGGCGTGTTAGAAGGATTTTTACCAACATGCAGAGTAATTTTTTTATTCCTCAGACCTTCCCAATACTAGAGTAATCCACCATCCAGTAGTCATGTATGTATCGAAATAGATTATGTACGCGACTAGAAAAAAGTTTATATGTGAAGTGAGTGATAATAATATGTAGTTATTATCTGTTTTAGTTTTAAACATAGTAAAATTTTAAAAATATTAAAAAGAAATTATTATGAAGCAATTTTATTCATTTTGTAGCATATTTATGCTGAACTTTTATGTTATTAAATTAAAGAGAAAAAAGTTAAAATTTCAACTGACACGCGGCATCCGAACCTTCGCCGATCCGTGGCGAATCCCGCCCGGACTTAACTTTTTTCTCTTTAATTAAATAAAATAATTATGAATTTTAAATATCTCACATTCACGTAGTTCCGCAACACAGTTTAATGTCCCACATTGCCACATTCATTGAGCTCTAACAAGAGTCCGATCAATATCGGCACTTTCCTAAAACCTTTGCTTCGGCCAAAATTTTGGCGAAAACCGGCCGAAATTTTGTAAATTTCCAAACTTGGACGAAGTCGAAGCTTTAGTTTTTATCCTAATGTGACCGAAGTTGGAGCCAAGCTGGACCGAAGCTACACCGAAGCTCCCTAATATTTGCTTTTTCTCTAGTTTGATACTCAATAACTTTTCAAAACATTATTTGGCATGAAAATTAAAGAAATTTATTTTATACTTAATTATGCTCTAACGAAAGTTAATTAATTCTGTAATAGTTTATTGTTAAATCTATCTTCCCAGTCTTAATTTCTTACGCTATTGCACCTGCCGTAAATACATTTTAATGACCTTTACCCGGGTGACGTTCAAGTGAAATTCCAAAAGAGAAGTTGGATTCCGAGCAGGCTTTTGGTTGAAAACAATGTTGTAAAATATTTCAAGAAAGTTTTCTCATTTAATTTGTCTGAGAAGTTAGACATAGAAGTGTTATCAGTCAGAATGATTAAACGCCGCCCTAGGTTATATTCACGACAATTTTTCACATAATGGTGTAATTAATAACATTTTATACTATGTTTGAGAGCGAACAAAAATTATAACTGGCATGTTACTATTACATATAGTAGGTAGAATTATATTAGTTAAATTGCTTTTTCGAAGCAGAGCAGAACAGATTTATTTTAAGTGATGGAGAAGGAATCTTCATTCATTCATTCGTAACGGTCTGTTAAAGTCCACTGCAGGACATAGACCTCTCCTATAAAAAGGCTAACGCACCCTTGCTTGCCATAATCGTCAACCCTTAGCAAGCGAATTAGCGATCGCAGTTAAAATATGATACTTTTAAAAGGTGGTGGACTCCTTTTCTGCTTAGGAGGCACCTGGGCCAGTACTATATTGGCGTCTGTTTCTGATGTGAAACAGCAGTATAACAACTGTTGCGTTCCGGTTTGAAGGGTATAGGGTATATTTCAGTGTAACCAGGGGCTATGAGGCATTCCATGTTAATCCTCAGGGGCGATAGCGCATCTGTAAACTTGTTATTTTGAAATTGTTTGCTGGTGTTATGGGATGCAGGAGCTATTTATTATCAGATGGACTATAAGCTCGTTTTACGGAGAATAAAATAAAAAAACATATAATGGTGACCTAATTGTGAAATGCGTTAATATAAAAAATATTTGGAAGAATACCTAGCCAGATGATTCTGAGTCATAGGCACTACCAAACGTGAATTGTTACTAACTGTGTTACTTTAAATCGGTACACAATTCCTACAAATTCGTTAGAAATTTATGACAGAACGTAGCTCGTTTGCTTTTCACTGCGCTACGTTGACTTTGACGCATAGATAACGACACATGCTGGAATAAAATGTTTTTTTAAAACTGCCCTTACACCTGCAAAACGGACGGAGAGCGGAAAATATTGCAGGCGTTTTATTATTTGTTAGAGGACGTGCCCAGTTTATTCAAAGGCTTCGTTGGATACCTTTTACATTAAAACGTTTTGATGTACAGCCCTCTTTGTCTCTGCATTTCTGTCTTTGTTTCTGTCATTTTACAATGTTTCCGTTTTGCGATGTGACTTTAGTGTTTTTAAATTTTGTTATTTTTGTACAACGCATTTCTATATATAATTAAGTTTTTCATATCTTCATGCATCGTGCCTGACCGGTCAGATATATCTCCTTCAACATTACCACATTCATTATTTTTCTTAATAACAGCTCATGTAATAGTAACTAAGTGTGAAACATATAAAGAAAATAATTTACATCCATAATTTTTTTCTTCACGCATTTTCCCATAACTGGGATAGGCAGGGAGGTCTATAATTAAGTCCTTTCGACCCACTTTTTATTAATGCTTATTTGGGACAAAGTGGTGAGTCCATCGCCGTTTTAGTGGCCAATTGAACGGAACAATATACTTGAATTAATAAAAAAATTATAAATATCTTCACTCTTTTCCCAATACAGGTCTAGGCAGAAGCCTCTATATCCATATTTGACTCGAATTACGAACACCCAACCACTTGGCTATCGCGACTTTTACTTATTTATTATTACTTAATTTAAAAATCGAATTTTTATATAACATATTTTTAAATTTGGTTCTGTAAATTATTTATTAGCCGGGCTTGTACACTAAGTCGCGCGACAGGGTCATCGTCTGTTATTGTAAAAAAACATTTAGAATGTCATGACATTTAAATTTACGTTCTTGTGCAGAATTATACGTTGCATTCGTTGTCTGTAACTTAACATTGTTCGCAATTGTGAACACTTTCATAATTGGCCATTAGCTTGAATTTTATGACATGAAATGTTACGTTATGTTGAAAAAGAAAACAGGAGAAGTGAGAGTTGAACTCGCGTGAAGAGGGTTCCGTACCTCCGTGGACGCGTGGCGAAAACACTGGCATTCATTGAGCCGTCATCTCTGAGGTCCCGGGTTTGATTTCCGGTCGGGTCAATTTAGAAAAATTGTTTTCTTAAACAGTAACAGTAAAACAAACTTCAATATTGTTATAACATTGTATGTACATAGATAGATAAGTACATGGATAAGGACAGAATAACATATACTGAAAAAGTTTATTCTACACTTTCGTTGGTCAGGGTTTTTGTGATACCTTCGTTGTTTCTGATTGCATAACATGCTAGCATGCATATATGCATGCTGTTTTAAGCTCACGGACAGTTGTCGCGTAATCTTTAAGTAAAAAACTATAAATTATTAAAATTTCTGTATTTATTTGTAAGTTTTAGGTTCAGTAGTTTCGGAGAAAGGGGATAGTGGGTATGGTAAATTTTTGTCTATTTTGTACAAAAATTCAAAAAGTATATATTTAAAAATTACAAAAAAATACTATAATTAAATTACATTTATATTATAATTAAAAATATTATAACATATAAAAATATTGTAATGATCATCTAAAATTATTAAAAATATTTGGGATTTTCATAAACAAGCTCTTTGTTTTGGTACATCTTGACACCTTGAAGTGACTCCCCTATTCAGATTTCATCTTTTCACGTTACACGTCTGCCTTTCAGTTACAGAATTTGACATGTCAACCAAATTTCAATTTATTCGATCTAGAATATTCGAATATAATGTTAAATTGTAATGTGACGCACGGACATACGAGTATCCTATAAGAGTATTATTTTTATTCCGGCGTACGGAACTCTTAAAAAAGATTACCAAAAGAATCTTTACCTGTGGTTGGATACTATAAAATACATGCACATTGAAAGTCAAGCTGCAGACCTCTCAAGTAAGTGAGAAATTGCTGTAATCGCCTCGCTGGGCAAGCCGATTGGCGATTGCAGTATTAAACATATTGCACCTTTACAATTGCCGCTCTTTATACGTCTTGGTCTATTTCGATATAATGAGGCTTTTCTGGGGTTTATCATATGATATATTGAAATATATTATCGATGTTCGTCGGGTGGCGTTGACACTGGTTTTCAAGGTGTCGCCAGTTCCGAGGCGGAATCTCAGGTTTGATTCCGAGAGATAGAAAACTTCGTTTTCCATATTGTCTTTACCTCTTTCATTTGAGCTTTGTCTTCACATAAAGACGGTGACGGGCTCATCACTTGTCACGTTCTACCGAAAATATCTTCGGTGGAAGGTAGGTCGAAGGGACTTAATTGTCTAGACTTGACCTCTGTGTGACCCGTGTGTTGGGAAGTGCGTGAAGATATTTATTTATATTTATTTATTATTACTTAATTTAAAAATCGAATTTTTATATAACATATTTTTAAATTAGGTTCTGTAAATTATTTATTAGCCGGACTTGTACACTAAGTCGCGCGACAGGGTCATCGTCTGTTATTGTAAAAAAATCATTTAGAATGTCATGACATTTAAATTTACGTTCTTGTGCAGAATTATACGTTGCATTCGTTGTCTGTAACTTAACATTGTTTGCAATTGTGAACACTTTCATAATTGGCCATTAGCTTGAATTTTATGACATGAAATGTTACGTTATGTTGAAAAAGAAAACAGGAGAAGTGAGAGTTGAACTCGCGTGAAGAGGGTTCCGTACCTCCGTGGACGCGTGGCGAAAACACTGGCATTCATTGAGCCGTCATCTCTGAGGTCCCGGGTTTGATTTCCGGTCGGGTCAATTTAGAAAAATTGTTTTCTTAAACAGTAACAGTAAAACAAACTTCAATATTGTTATAACATTGTATGTACATAGATAGATAAGTACATGGATAAGGACAGAATAACATATACTGAAAAAGTTTATTCTACACTTTCGTTGGTCAGGGTTTTTGTGATACCTTCGTTGTTTCTGATTGAATAACATGCTAGCGTGCATATATGCATGCTGTTTTAAGCTCACGGACAGTTGTCGCGTAATCTTTAAGTAAAAAACTATAAATTTTTAAAATTTCTGTATTTATTTGTAAGTTTTAGGTTCAGTAGTTTCGGAGAAAGGGGATAGTGGGTATGGTAAATTTTTGTCTATTTTGTACAAAAATTCAAAAAGTATATATTTAAAAATTACAAAAAAATACTATAATTAAATTACATTTATATTATAATTAAAAATATTATAACATATAAAAATATTGTAATGATCATCTAAAATTATTAAAAATATTTGGGATTTTCATAAACAAGCTCTTTGTTTTGGTACATCTTGACACCTTAAAGTGACTCCCCTATTCAGATTTCATCTTTTCACGTTACACGTCTGCCTTTCAGTTACAGAATTTGACATGTCAACCAAATTTCAATTTATTCGATCTAGAATATTCGAACATAATGTTAAATTGTAATGTGACGCACGGACATACGAGTATCCTATAAGAGTATTATTTTTATTCCGGCGTACGGAACTCTTAAAAAAGATTACCAAAATAATCTTTACCTGTGGTTGGATACTATAAAATACATGCACATTGAAAGTCAAGCTGCAGACCTCTCAAGTAAGTGAGAAATTGCTGTAATCGCCTCGCTGGGCAAGCCGATTGGCGATTGCAGTATTAAGCATATTGCACCTTTACAATTGCCGCTCTTTATACGTCTTGGTCTATTTCGATATAATGAGGCTTTTCTGGGGTTTATCATATGATATATTGAAATATATTATCGATGTTCGTCGGGTGGCGTTGACACTGGTTTTCAAGGTGTCGCCAGTTCCGAGGCGGAATCTCAGGTTTGATTCCGAGAGATAGAAAACTTCGTTTTCCATATTGTCTTTACCTCTTTCATTTGAGCTTTGTCTTCACATAAAGACGGTGACGGGCTCATCACTTGTCACGTTCTACCGAAAATATCTTCGGTGGAAGGTAGGTCGAAGGGACTTAATTGTCTAGACTTGACCTCTGTGTGACCCGTGTGTTGGGAATTGCGTGAAGACATTTATTTATATTTATTAACTATTATTACTGATTTAGTATTATAATGACCCGATATCTGAGTTGGTAGCGATACTGCCTTCGTTGGTAACGATGCCGAGTTCGAATTCTGTCAGAGGCAAATATTTCGGTGATAAATATGAATGTTTGTACTAGAGTCATGGACATGTATGTTAAAAATATATTGTACTGTTAACTTGAACAATAAGATATATAGGCTTACCGCCTGTCACGTTGTCCAGAATAAGTTCCGGAGAATGTGTGAATCGAAAGAATTGAATTATTAAGACAATTCTGACTGGTTGGGTGATCGGAAATCGAGTCAAGAGACCCGGTAGCAGGCTCGTACCAATAGGTTTTTCAAAACTTATGTACGATTTATGTCGTTGGCTTGGACATAAAGACGGCAACGAGCTCCCCACCTCGTTGTATCAAAAATGTGGTCCAGGCCTCTGTCTACCCCTGTGAAGATATTTTATTTTCCCTGATTCGCCCCAGTATTGAGAAATTCGTGAGGATGAAATAAAACATAATGTACAGTTTAAGTAAGAACACAAAAACATTTCTATTTACCATTTCCTCGTTAATGGCGTACCGGCGTCGAATGTGAATACTAATTTCTATTTTCGAACGTTCATCTTTTCTTTTTAAAATTGAAATCGTATTTATTCACAATACGAAGAGTTCTTTCATTCTCAATGAAAATACTGGTGCAATGTAATTTCATTGTCAGTGAATTTTAATGAGGCACGTTCTGATATGAGACTTTTTTTTCTTTTTTATACCTTGAACAGCCTTTTGGTATAAGAATGTAACAGTTAACCCTAAAAATAAAGTTATACATAAATTAGTTACATAGTTAATAGAAGTCAGTCTTCGAAGCGAAGGGTTGCGGGTTGGATTCTCGCTCGGGGTAAACATTTGCGTCACGAGTATTGTTGAGATGTGGATATTTTATGTATTTACAAATATGTATCGATGTAGATACATAGGTGTATAAAATTAACAACATAATCGGTACAAAAGTCACACGTAAATAATTTTTCAATTAATATTAATATCTTCACTCATAATAAATATTTATCTATGTTAGGATGTTGAAACTTTAGCTTGGACACTAGGAAGGTGATAGGTTCACCACCGGCCACGTTCTCCCAAATAGGCTTACGTGCAGGGTACGAAGAAAGGACTAAACTTCTGACTATCCAAGTTTTTGGAAATGTGAAAAAAAAACTTTAAAGACATACCAAAAAAATCTAGCACGGGCGGGACGGGAGTTGATTTTTAAAATTATAATTTACACAATACAAAGTGGCCAGAGTGACCTAAAATAAAATAAAACAATAAATATCTTTACGCCTTTTCCAATACCCCCAGTATTAAAAGTCCAGTATTAGAGAGATGTCTGAACAAATAAGTTCTTTGACCGAATACATTTTTAGGACAAAGCGGCAGGTGATGAGCATGTCACCCTCTTTGTGTCCAAGCCAACGATATTAATCGTACGTAAAAAAAACTAATTCGTACGAGCCTACCACTTGAGTCGGGTCTCTTGACTCGTATTCCGATTACCCAAACACTTGGCTATCGTGGCTTCTGCAATTTATAGTAGTAGTCCACGCGGCGAAAGCCGTAGGCGGAAGGTAGTGTAAAAATATATTTAAGTTCAGTTTTATAAATGTCCACACATAACAGTTAAATGTAATCCGAAAATAATTGGCGTCAACGGAACAAATCCGTAACAATCTGAATGTATAAATTTTTTTGTGGTTTAAACTCATACGTTGAATTGCAGACGTCGGACGTTGGGTGCAGCGTCTAATAAAATGCGAGATACTAAGAGCGTTTTAACAAAGTAGCTGACTGTGATAATGCCTGAGAGTATGTATAATACGTTATATAAGTGTTTACTTGAATGTATAGGAATTATATTTTCAATAAATAACAAATAAATATCTTCACGCCATTCCCAATATGGAGGTAGACAGAAGTTTAGTCTAGACAATTAAGCCCCTTCGACCCTCCTTCCACCGTAGACATTTTTCGGGACAACGTGACAGCTGGTGAGTCCGTCGCCATCTTTATGTCCAAGCCATTTGTACAACCACCCATTGGTACAAACCGGCAGCGACTTCCAATGACAATTTTCACCGAAGCTTATTTGGGACAACGAAGACAGATTTTGGGGCAAGTGAGGTGCCGAGCCTATCGCAGTCTTTCTATGTAAGCTAACAGTACACACAACAGTAACTTTTGTACATACAGATATATGTACATAGATCATTATTTATAAATACATACAGATTTAATCTTGTAATAATTTTTCTTATAATTTATTTGCGTACATAAATTATTAAATACATAAAAAAATAAACGCCCATAGCTCGAATACAAACATTTTTAACACATTACCATTTCATTGTTTTATTATTATTGTTTATCCTCAGCGAGATTTGAAACCGCAACCCTTGGCTTAGAAGCTACTTTATTTTGTTATAAAATATTAGTATCTTTATAAATCACAATGCTGTGCAGAGCGGATATTATATATAAGCGGACGTTATATATAAATTAGTGTTTACTGACGTAATCGAAATTATAGTACCTGGGATATCAACCAGTTAGTTAAAGCGAATACTTTTAAATAAGTTGAACAGGTTTATGGAATAAGTATTTTGGTGTACACGTACTTGCAAGACTCGGTACGCATTTCATCTACTACGTCTCATCTCTATTCCTCACTCAATCGACATAAATCGCTTATGTTATCCCATTTGTCTCATATCTAAGTTGCAATATCGTTGAATAGTGACAACTTTGCTTGGATGTCATATCTTTCGGAAGACGCGACTTTGATTTTTCTGACAGATTTTATCAATGCGGTTTAAAATTTTGGTTTAGATATATAAAAGATAAGTTTTTTACTGATTTTTGTATATTTAAAAAAATATTTTCACGCTAAAGTGCTTTCGACCCATCTTCACTGAAAACATAGCCTGTCGTCGCTTTTGTTTCTAACCCAACGAAATAAATCTTACATAAGTTTTGAAAAACCCGAGGTACGAGTCTACCATCTGGAGATCGATATCGGGTGTCTTGACTCCAACCACTCGGCTATCGTAAGTGTAAGTGATGTATATATACGGGAATTTAAATTGAATAACCACGTTCCACCAAGAAACCGCAATATTTAATAAATGTGCATGAATTATGTATTGTACTGCCATTTTAAATTTCATACGACCGTGGCGTAAAATGTTGACCCGTATGTTTGACCTGTAAAATTTACAAATATGTCAAAATTATTACTTTCTGGACTAGATTTGATTATAAAACACTCCGAATTTTAGAAAACTCTTGACATAACTTAACATACATAAAGGCCTATTAAAGTCCGCAGCAGGACATAGATCTCACCCATAGGTAGGATTTGACATAATCGCCACACATGGCAAGCGGATTGGCGATCGCAGTACCAGACCATTCGCAACTCAGACGCAGCTGTCCATCTACAGTCTTATTATTTTGGTCTGATATTTTTAGACATGGTTATCCCGCCATCCATCAGTAATCATAACAACATTCAAGGCTGTCTCCCTCAGTCGCCTCTTATGACATCCACAGTGAGAAAGTGAGTGGCAATATTCTTACGCCGTTACCACACGGTCGTTTTGAATCATTTCGAAATAAATTTCCGTTTCGAGTCCGATACCAAGGAGGTCGACACGTACGAATGAGTTTTTTCAAAACTTGTGTATAATTTACATCGTTGGCATGGACATAATGATGGCGACAGCCTGACCAACCGTCATGTTGTCCCAAAATTTCAGTGAAATCTGTATCAAAAGGACTAAATTGTGAACTAAATTGGCTACTCCTCTATTGGATAATAGGTGTATCAAAATCGTATTGAAACGGAACGTAGGGATTCACAACATATACACACAACGACCTGTAAATGCCCACGGTTTCCCTCGAAAGGAGAAATTTGCTGTAATCGTCACGTCTTACATACGGATAGGCGTTGCTGTGCCAGATACGCGCCATATATATTGCGATTTGACCCAGGTCTGCATAACTTTGATCTGGTATGTTTTGAGGCGGTTATCCCGCCATTTGTCTGTTGCTATTATGTTGTTTAAAGCTAGTTAGTTGCTAGTAGTCACTTCTTACGATATCGAGGAGAAGAAAGAAGGTGGAATATTCTTGATCATTTACCACACGATCGCCATACAATATGGCAGATCAGAAGGAAGATATTAACACTAAAATGGATAAGGGCATGTGATGAGATCGTAAGCCTCGAAAAATGCAATTGGCTACCGATAGATACGGTATAACCATCACGATATATACCAGACCAAAATTCTGCAGCAGCGTCTACGACGCGAAGTGTACAGCGACCGTCAATCCGCTTGTCAAGCGTAGTGATTATGGCAAACCCTCCTGCACGGAAGAGGCCTATGTACGCATATTTATATTTTTTTCATGACGTGTCTCCGAGCCACCGAGTGCCGCCGAGATGACAAAGGATCGTCCTCCATTGCCCCATACAGTGCCTGAGGAAGTCTCTGACTGTACAGTGGACTTTGTACAGCTCGAGGTCCCTCTTTAGCTATGTATGGGGCACCGAGTCAAACGGCTTTCTGTAATCGATCCAGGCGGCGGAAAAGCTCCGACGGTTGCGTTTAACCACCTTGCCGATGACCGCGTCAATGAGGAGTGGTTCCTTGGTCCCACGACCACCGCTCCGACATCCACTCTGAGCATGCGACATGATCCGATTTAAATTAACGTGTCGGGTGATCTTCGCGCTCAGAATAGATGTCAGTGTCTTGTAAATGGTGGGCAGACACGTGATGGGACGGTACTTGCTTGGGTCTGTGGTAACCAGGTCTTTAGGAACCAAATGAGTGACTCCAGTGGTGAAGAGGCTCGGGAGCGATTTCTGGTCGAGAGCCTCTTGGAACTGCCGGGCCAGTACTGCGTGACACACGATGAACCCTTTCAACGAGTAGTGATGCAATCCGTCCAGCCCCGGACTTTTCCAGTTCGGCGCTCTACAGACAGCCTTAGCTACGTCGTCTGGTGTAATAACGACGGGATCCATGGGTGTAATATGTGCACACTGATCCTCAACGGCTTCCGTCCAACGGCCCTCGCTGTGGATAACAGGCTCTGACCATAGGTTCCGCCAAAAGGTCACAATATCAGCCTGATCTGGTTCTTGACCTGTTTCACATGTTCCAGGTCGCTCCAATGATTTGTAGAGCCTCTTTTGGTCACTCTGAAAGAGACGATTCTGGTTGAACCGTTTAAACCTCTCCGTATATCGCCGAATCCGCTTTCCCCAGGCTGCAATCCTTTGCTTCAGGTCGTCTATGCGCTCTGTCAACTTTTGCTCTATGTTTGGCTGGGAAAATGTAAAATCTGATCCAGCAAACGCTAACCTGACGGCGCGCACAAGTTTCGGCCTACTATTGCCCGACCTGAAGCTTGTCAGCCTTCCGATTAGGGCCCTTGTCTTTGCGATACGGTCTTCAATTCTTCTTCTCCACGCTGGGATAGCGTTACTTTGTTTAGTAGCGCGTCTAACCGAAGAAATTTTGGCACCAACAATACGGCGGACTGCCAATGCAGCGGCGAAAATAATTGAGTCCGTATCGCAAAGGTCCCGGCTGCTTGTCAAATAGGTAGCCAGAATTGGGTTTAGAGCCCCTACGACTGCCCGGTTTCGCTTGCTTAGGGCTATGCGGGGAAGTCGTGGCCGATTTTCGAGAGGATTTTCGCGCCTTTCCATTATCGCCTCCTCCAATATACTTTTCATTTGCTCTATGTCTTGGGAAACTGTTCCCTCGCCGCCCGAATCAACAGCGACCGGAATGTCTACGGTAGCATCCACACCTACAGAAATGATTGCAATTGGTGGAGCTACATTACCAACCGTAGCATTCTCATTCGACGAAGGAACAGCTTCACGTCTTAGTCGTTCGAGTTCGGCATCATCGAATATGTTAGAGCGGATGATGTACCGAACTCGGTCTGCCAGGTTTTGCTCCGTGACAGTGATGGTGGCTCGGCTCGGAAAAATTCGATGCATCTTAGCCCGATAAGCAAATCCCCCAGTTCCCCCCTCGCCCTATAGTACGCCCGCAATGCGTTAATATTCATCTCTTTTGTCCATCGCATGCGGCGTACTTCACCAGTAGCGGGCGCCAATTGCTGAGACCCGGAAGCCCTACCGACACCAAGCTGTCTGGTGGGGATGATGGATGCGGGGTGCTGCTAAATGTTCGTGTATCACCCCGCGCTCGGCTGGCGGCCCGCATGCTGCCGCGTCCAGCGCCAGCTCCAGACGCGCCCTGGCGGCCCCCAGGCAGCGACCCTATGCGCATTCTATTTGTGTTCATCATCCATAGTGTTTTGGGGCGTCATTTAACGGAAGACGCCCCTAGACCGGTACCGTTTCATTTACTGTGGCCATACGCACAGACGGACCTATGCACCCTCATATTGCACTTGCCGAGGCACGGCATAAACACATCTGGGATAGGCGCGGACTGACTGCGCCGACGCAACATTTTTTGTCACCTAAACTATTACGTCGGTGGGCGATGAGGTCGTCACTTCTCTACGCCTATTATTATTATTATTTTTTATTTAGTACAGTCAGGATTGCTGTGTGGTTCGAATAGGAATTCGACTCAAGGGACCCGAGTTCGATTCCCAAGGCACTTACCGATGGGTTTTTTTTTTCAAAAAATTATGTACAAATTATATAGTTGGTATGATATGAATCTCTATTTATGGCATAAATCCTTACTTATCATAGTGTTTAAGAAAGTCATTCGCCGTCGGCAAACTTTTACAACCTAAGTGTCAAGTGTTCTACGAAGTTTGGGAGTTCGCGAAAAAAAAATTAGAACTAAAAGAGAAAGGGTACTCAATATCTTTAGGCGAAATTGATCCTTTACACTTGAAAATGTTAGGCACCTTGTTAGTAAATACTAAAGATGTTGTAGATTTTTCTGAAGCTATGAACTTATAAGAAATTTTCACGATGTTATTTATAAATTTCTACATGTACTGTTTTTGTCGGCGGCTTGGACATAGAGACGGCGTCCGACGAGATCACCACCTGTTGTTACGAATGCCAGAGAATGTGCATTGAATGGATTTTTCTCTTTAGATCTTGGACCACCTTAGTGTTGGAAGTACATTCGGTAGTTTGTTTGTTCCTATAACTATGTATGTTAAAAAAAATATCTTCACGCCATTCCCAATACAGGGGTAGACAGAGGTCTACCCCTGTAGTAGTGTCTCTAGACAATTAAGTCCCTTCACCCACCTTCCACCGAAGATATTTTCGGGACAACGTGACATGTGGTGAGCCCGTCGCCGTCTTTATGTCCAAGCCAACGATTTAATTCGTACATAAGTTTTTGAAAAACCCACTGGTACGAGCCTGCCACCTGGGGATCGAATTCGGGTCTCTCGACTCGAAATTCTGACCCAACCACTCGGCTATCGTGACTTTTTTAACTATGTATGTCTTTGATGTATATTAATTATAGCTTAAACATAAATATATATATCAAGTATGCTTTCATAAATATAAAAAAATTGTTAATTCACTCTCATTTACTTATTTTTATATTTTATAATCGTTCGTAAGGATAGTCACGAGTGCCGAGTGGTAAGGCGATCGGAATTCAAATCAAAAGACCCCAGGTCGATCCCCAGGGGGCAAGCTCATACCAATCTATGTCGTTGCCATGCACAAAGAGACGGCGGTAGGCTTAATACCACGTCCCGTTGCCCCAAAAAAATGTCTTCGGTGAAAGTTGGGTGTAATCTTCTAGATTTCTGTCTATCCCAGTATTGTGAATGGCGTGAAGATATTTTTAATTGTTCGTAAAGAGTAAACGCCAGTCGTACGTCAGAGCTGATGCACAATTTTTTCTCGTTTCAATTAAAACTTTTGTAGTGTCAAGTAAAAGGCAAATAAAAAACTTTGAAAGGCGACAACGAAAATACGCAGTTTCTATCGAAGTATTAAATGAAGCGGCAACCTGTTCGTAACAAAAGTTCAACTAAAATTAGACTTCTAAATATATATTACTGTTACCATAAATCACACATAAAAATTTATGCATAGGTAAAAAAATAGCTTTTGTTTACTGAAGTAGCTACTGTATTTTATATAAAACTGACATGAGCTTATGTTTGTGGGCTTGACAGTGCTTATTAATCGGTAAACCTGATTCCACTAGCTAGTTCAGATTTAAGATCATCATGGGAATCTATTTGGAATCAGTCTCAAACTACTTAAGGTAAACATTATGCCAGTGTACAATCGGAGATACCTTCCAGACCCTGGTTCTTTTTCTATCGAGAAGCAAGTAAGGTACCATTTGTCGGCTACGGTTTGGTTATGCAAATACCCCTGTTCATCAGGCTAAACTGAGGATAAGGAATTCTTCTATTTGTGAGTTGGATTGGACGAAGGCTCCACTAATAATATAATTTTTAATTGCCCAAGGTCGAGATATTCTCCATATGATTGTTTACCAAATTACATTCCTCGTCCAGTAAATTTTCATTTTTACTGTATCTCGTTTATTCTCCATTTATTAGTATTTTATGAATAACAATATTTTTTTATAGCAAAGGGAGGCAAACGAGTAGGCGGCTCACGTGATGGTAAGTGATTACCGCCGCCCCTGAACACCCGCAATACCAGAGGTATAGCAGGTGCGTTGCCGCCCTTAGTGTCCCCTTAGTGAGAGCCTCCGGTTACCTGCACTCACCAGACGAAACGCAGAAGTTTGTTAGACTCCTACTTCACGCCGGTATTCTGTGAGGTCGTGGTACTTCCCCGGTCGAGCCGGCCCATTCATGCAACAACAAAAGCTGATGCGTGGCTCTACCACTGTTAATTAGATTATAAGTAACTAATCCCTGGTGTTAGTGCGTTATATGTTTATGTTATGTTATATGTTTTGTTTTGTGCTTTGTTGTATACTAAGAAATCTCAGGCAAACTCTAAACCAGAAAGAAAAAACATACTTTTGGTGTCACTTCCATGACTGACTTGACAAGTGCAGAATTCCGAAAGGAGAAGCCATACTCCTAGAAAAACTTTCGTTTGAAATTATTTTCAGGTATGAATTACTACTCCGATATTTGAAAACATCCGAGAACGTTCGAACGGCTCACGCACTGGTTTTCATGGTGTCAGATGTGAGGCGGTCGAGTTTTGTCGAAAACACGTTTTGTACTATATGGGTTTGTTATACCTTCGTTATTTCTTCTTGTAGGATCTTGTTATATTTATATTTATATATATTATTGATTCCCCCCGCGGACATTGCACTGAGTAGACATGTTAGGACAGCTCCAAATTAAAAGAACATGAAAAATAAAAGTGCTAATTACAATTATAAAATCAAAAATTACTAGGAGCGCCTTACTGTTGAGGAGTTAGTGTAGTGGGTGTGAAAGTGAGAAGGGACGTTTGCACCGGCGACAAATATAGTCACGTGAGTTCATAGCCAATCCATTAATATATTTTTAAACAATCAAAACTTGCAGTACTTTGCATATGTGTGTGTGCGCTGCATCTATGTGCATCTTTACGCATTAGCCCCGCCTACTGCAACCGCGGCCAGTCACTTACCGAAGGAACATTTAGGCCTATCATCTAACGATTTATGCAAAATATGTCGGTGCAACGATCTCCACCTAGCATAACTCAGCAACAATTAACTGTACCTAAGCCAACAACACACTATAACTCGGATTATGCTTTAAACATACATAGTAAATGTGTGACAAACGAAAATTTCTATGTTACTAAACGCCAAAATGCGCCTTTGAGGACTCATCAGACCAGACTTCACTGTCTTTGTCAGAAATTAAATCAATGTTTTCGGATATGAAAAAACTACAAGATCATAAGTTTGAGTTATTAAACAATGCTTTAGTAACTATTGTAGCACAAAATGAGGATATAAAAAAATCAATTGCCTTATTGAGCAGCCAAAATGAGGACTTAAAATTGCAAGTAAAGGAACTAAAACATGAAAACAGTGAGTATAAGCAGCGTATGTCTAAGTTGGAAAACAAGCTGGACTTCCTAGAGAGGAGGTCGTATAACACTACAATTGAAATTCGCAACATACCCCAAGTCAAAAGACTTAATAAGAAAGAACTGTACAGAGTTGTCCTTAATAGCGGCACAAAGATCGAGCTCGAAAACCCAATACAAGAATCGGAAATAAGAGATATCTACCCATGGAAATCTGACGTGATAGTGGTTGATTTTACTACCACTCTGCGAAAGGAATCATTAATTAGCCGCCTTAAGACCTTCAATAAGATCAGACGCGAAAAAAAAGAACCTCAGCTTAACTCTGAAGATATTGGTGTCCAAGGACTTTCTCGGCCAATATACCTATCAGAGTATTTGACAAGCAAAATGAGTCGTATCTTCTATCTTGCTCGGGAATACGTCAAAAACAAATCCCTGGTAGCCGTATGGACACATCACGGAAGAGTCTACGTAAAAAAAGAAGAAAGCTCTGTTTTATATATTATATTCTGTAATTTTATTTATTCATGAAAAAATATATAATTCATAAATTACCCAAGAAACATACCACCAAAATCTCATACGTATATACGTTACACACATTAATACGATGTAATACAACATGTTTTAAAGATTCCCTTAATAACAATCCTATTACATTTTCAATTGCATCATTCATTCACATATTATTCCACTTGTACTACGGCGCAGATCGAAGTTATAACATTTATTACAACGTAAATTGGTCACGTATAAAGCGTGACAGTTCTGCAATAATAACTACACATAGTATTTAAAATATGCAGGATATTGAATTAATTAACTTGGATCTGGACTCGGTACAGGTGGCAAAAAGTCTTAACTGTGACATTGATGAAGCAAATAACCACATAAATAACACATCAACACTCAATCTTCTTTCTCAGAACATACGAAGTATTAATTGTAATATGCTCAACTTTATATCATTGTTAAATCGTTCGAAAATATATTGGGATATCTTAGTTCTGTCCGAGTGCTGGCTTCCATCAGCCAAGTACATACCACAACTAGATAACTATCGCCATGTAACAACAACAGCGCATAAATCACAAAATGAGGGAGTGGTCGTTTATTATAAAAATAGTTTGTGTGTGACATATGAGGAGCCCCCACTAAGTGACGCTAACTGCATACTTATAAAAATTGATAAGGAAATATGTATCATTGGCATATATCGCCCTCCAAGTCATACAAATACTAGTTGCTTCATTAGTTCTCTCGATAAACTACTATCAAAATTAAGTTTTATCAAAAATATTGTTCTGTGTGGTGACATCTATATTGATATATCTCCCGACACAAAAACTCGAGATCTAATGAATATCTTAACGTTCTAGCTAGTCATGGTATGCTCCCTGGACACTCTAAGCCCACACATGGCCGTTCATGCCTGGACCATATTATCATAAAAACAAAACTAAAGGCTACTTGCCTCATATTTGAAACATCCATCACAGACCACGAAAGCGTCGCAGTTAGTTTTGTTAATAAAAATACTACGTACTACCCAAACAGCGTGGAATTCCGAGTTGACTACAAATGTTTAGATCAAGCAGTTGAAAATATAAATTTCCAACAGGTTCTCAATACTTATGACACAAATTTAGCAGCCAATTATCTTGTATCTTTTTTAACTTCCGCAATTAAAAATAGCATGAAACTACATAAAACTCCCAGCAGAAAACGTATAAGCAAACCATGGATCACAAATGGATTATTACGTTGTATGCGACATCGGGACAATCTACATAAAAAACTAAAAAGAGACAACACCAACGAGGATTTAAAATTAGTTTATAAACGATATCGTAATTTTTGCAACACAAGGTTAAAACGGGCTAAAAGAGACTATGAAAAACAAGAAATAGAAAACGCTAAAAAAAAAGCTTTGGGAAGTCATTAAAAAAATTAGTGGTGCAGCAAAAGTACCAGACAAACCATCTTGTTTCCTCTCGAAAAAGTCACAAAGTCAGAGTTTAAATGAGGTGAATATTTTTTTCGCTAATGTGGGTAAAAAATTGGCGGAACGGATCAATCAGCCTAGCGAAAACATATTGCACAATTCTTTTAAAACGGAACCTATTCCAATAAATTCGCTAACCCTGATGCCAACTGACGAAAATGAGATCTTTAATATTATTCATTCTTTAAAAGATAAATGTGCAGTAGGAGTTGACCATATCTCTACTAGAATTATTAAGAGATATTTACATCATCTCATTACTCCTATTACGCACATATGCAATTTGGCGTTAAATGCAGGAGTATTTCCGGCAGCCTTTAAAATCGCTGTCATTACGTCAATTTATAAGAGCGGTGAAAAGGATCGTGTCAACAACTACAGGCCTATATCCATTTTACCCGCTATGTCTAAGATATTGGAGCGCATCATGAACACGCAGCATAGTGGGCCCAACCCTTTTCTTGGTTTTTATAAATGATTTGTGCCAACTACAACTCCGGGATGGCAAAATTCTTACCTTCGCTGACGACACAGCACTTTTCTTCAGGAGAAGCACTTGGGACGAAACGTTTGAAACAGCTCAGGTTGGATTTAATATGGTTAGACATTGGTTACAAGTTAACTTGCTGACACTAAATGTTGACAAAACAAAGTATATAGCATTCAGTACCAAATCGAATCTTCTTCCATCTCCATCATACTCACTAACAACCCACGTCTGTGGTCTTGGATCTGTATGCTCCTGTCCAATACTTCAAAGAAGGGACAGTATTAAATATCATGGGGTCATTGTTGATCAGACTCTAAGTTTTAAACCGCACGTCAATGCTCTTGTTACAAGACTACTTAAGTTCATTTATTTATTTAAGAATTTGAGTCGTGTCGCCAACAAGCATGTGATAAAGATAGTTTAACATGCCCTATGCCAATCGCTCATTGACTATTGCATCACATCCTGGGGTGGTGTAGCAAAAACCAATTTAATTGAAGTGGAAAGAGCTCAACGTGCAATCCTCAAAGTTGGGGCTGGTCTCCCATTTCGCTTTCCGACCACTGAACTATATCAATACTGGAAAGTATTAACTGTTCGCCAAACCTTTATATTACATACCTTACTCAAAAAGCACTCTGAGCTCAAATACGATCCAAATAAAACAAAGGACAAGCGTAGAAAGGGAACCGTATGCCCTTCAAAACTATTTAACACATCCCTTTCACACAACTTCTTTTGCTACCTTGGTCCATACCTCTACAATACATTAAACAAAAAACTTGACATATATCCGCTCTGCAGCCACCGCTGCAAACGTACAGTATCTAAATACCTGAAAACACTCACGTATGAACAGACAGAAAATCTCCCAGGCTATAATGAATATGTAATCAAGTTGCAAGCCCCAATTCTAACTCTTACACAAACACATGAAACACACACACGCACACACACACACACGCACACACAAACACATGCACGCACACACACACACATACACACACACACACACACACACACATACACACTCACACATACATGCATACTCACTAAATTTATATGCTGATCTCATCATGTTTGACTTTTTCTCATTATATGCACCTTTGTAGCTAAAAGTTTATATATATATATATATATATATATATATATATATATATATATATATATATATATATATATATATATATATATATATATATATATATATATATATATATATATATATATATATATATATATATATATATATATATATATATATATATATATATATATATGTATATATATATATATATATATATATATATATATATATATATATATATATATATATATATATATATATATATATATATATATATATATATATATATATATATATATATATATATATATATACATATATATATATATATATATATATATATATATATATATATATATATATATATATATATATATATATATATATATTGAAAAATTAATGCTATTACTAGCGTTAATTATTCCATACAGCTTTGTTCGCGGTATTTTCAAGGGGTTATAAAGATAATTAAATAATTAAAGTTTAAAATTAAAAACACAATAAATACATAAATATCTTCAAGCAATTTCCAATACCAGGGTAGACAGAGGTCTAGTCTAGACAATTAAGTCCAACGTGACAGGTGGTAAGCCCGTCGCCGTCTTTATGTCCAAGCCAACGATGTAATTCGTACTTAAGTTTTTGAAAAACTCATTGGTCACCTAGGGATCGAACTCGGGTCTCTTGACTCGTCGTATCGTGACGTTTACGTGATTTTAGTAAATGCAATGTAATTTAATACATTTTAAAGCATAGGTGTTGTGCTGGACTTGTGGACGTGTGGATGTTGTACTTGTGTTGGACTGAACTTATTAATAAATTTTAAAAAATACGCCTATTTCAGTTTATTTTTAAAAATAAGGTTGATAACAAAAAATTAAATTAATTAACTAATTTAGTAGTTAGAAACAGTTTTAATTGAGTTTTTTCTTCTCCCTACTCATTAGCAAGCAGTTATTTTTAGTTAAGAAAACACTGTGAAGATATAGATATATGTATTTTATTCCAAACTTTTCCTTTTCATAATTGATATGTCGAAGAACTCTGTTTTTAGAACTGTGTTTACTGTGTTTTTAATTTTATACTTATACGTTGTTATCTCGGAAATCATACTAACGAATTTGAAAGGATCGCACTAATGAAGGAATGGACAATGGTTTTCGTTTCGAATTTATCCAAAAAGTTTCAATCTCTGAGAAAAATAATTTATGTGGGAAAAATTCAAATTATTAACAATATAAAATTATTTTAGCAGGGTGACCGAGCTTGGTCACTCTGAAACTGCTATCAATATACATTCAAAGCTTATTGTCTTGTCAAGGAACTGCACCAAAGGATTGTATATCATATTGAATTTAAAATCTTTGTCTTTGGATCTATTTTGGCCAACTCGCGCCTATGCGACGAGGTTAACCGATAATATCTTTTATTTATTTTTTAAAATTGAGGAAGAAGGTCTGGTAAATTTTAATTTTATACCAAATTAAAATTTACCACATTATTTAACACATTATTTAACACACTATTTGACTCTTTTCCAGAGTGAGTGAATGATGGTGCAATTTTTATAATCACTTAATTAAACCAATATCCACTCCGCTTGACGCGGTTGCCTAGCATATTTTACTTTGCAAAATGGCGGAATCTAGCTGTAAATTAAAATGACCATTTAATAAAATTAAAAAAACAGCGTTCAATTTTTAATTACTACAACATAAATATTTTCTAATAAGCCATTTATTTGGTTCGAAATTCAGTAGTCCATTTTGCGGTATCATGGTGAATTGGCCTCTTTGTGCTTTGTAAAACTAGCGCAATCTACATTACCGCTTGAATAAATAAAGTAAACAACCAATGCTAAACGCATTTTATATAGTAATGTATAAAATAAAAGTCACGATTAGGGTGTGGTGATCGGAATTTGGGTCGAGACCAGAGTTCGATCCCTAGGTGGCAGGTTCGTACCAATGGGTTTTTTCAAAATTTATATACGATTTCGACAGGCTCATCACCAGTCACGTTGTCCCAAAAATATCGACGGAACTAAACTATGAAGACCGCTGTTTATCCCAGTATTGGGAACGGCGTGAAGATATTAAATAAAATGCTTAAAACATTAACTGAACTTACTTAAGGGTTGTAAAAGTCCATAGGTCCATGGTCCATATAGAACTCTCCCGTAAGGTAGTGCCATTATCACCATGCCTTGCAAGCTGATTGGTGATTGCAGTACCAGACCTCTCCACATTAGACGCCGGTACCAAGACTCATCGGTTACTTTGGTTTGATGTTTTCAAAATAGTTATCCTGTCATCTGTTACCATTACTATATTCAAGGCCTACCCTTATTCGCAACTTATGAAATCCACGTGAAAAAAGGAGGTGAGATAAGTTCTTGCGCCTATATTACACGGAAAGACACTTTGTGAATATACATATTCACGAAAAATATTATACTCTCTTTCCTTGCAAAGTGAAAATCGATTGCGCTAGGATTTTCTAAAATTTTGAATAAAAAACAAAAAAACGGTTTTTATACATTTACAAATCAAAGAGAAAAACCACAAGCAAATGCATATTGTAGAATCTTTTACTTTTCTTGTACTGATTCCTTCTGTTTATCTTTCGACGAAGTTTTTACTCTGTGCACTACAGACTAATTTAATCTTGAAGGACTTGGTTTCTTGTTTACGTTTACGTTTTTCAACTTTTGCAATTAATTTAAATGCCTCATTCATTTAGAATTTTTATTTGGAACATATACTTTATTTCAATATATTATAAACGTAGTTTCTGGTGCTATTTGTGGAAGACAAGCTGCAAGCGCTTCATAATATATTCTTTGGAATTCCTAAAGTCTGCATAGATCAGTTTATAGATAAAGTTTGCATAGATCAATTTAACTTGATCGTCTCTCTTTAGAGCGCCGATTAGACTTTTCATTGTCTATTCAGACATTAATTTAAGTTATTACCGGGGCTATGAACTACTTTCTTACTCAATCTTTATTACTTGCAGTACTGGGCCTTAGTTGTTACAGCTCTACTTTCAGTGAGGTTCAAATCACGATCTCCGCTGTCTAAAAAATATTAGTCGTAATTTTATTTGTAATCAAATAATCAACGAAGGACTTGAGATAGGGCAGTTTTGAATGAAGACGTCCCATGTTTTAGACTCGTCAAATAAATAAGGAAGCACAAAAGTGGAGTATCCAAAAGTGTGTAGTTTGAGCTTCATGTTTGAAAGCCACGTGAACAGACTGAAGTCACTTAGAGAAATAAAGGAAAAAAATAATAGCAGTTGGATACTTCGTCGTGGGTGTAAGGAGAAAATGACAAATCTCATTTAAGTAGGTATATAACCATAGTGTCATTGATGGGTCACTTCTCTCTGGTAACCTGGGTATTGAAGACACGTGAAACAAACATCGGAAAGGTACGACTTTGAATGTGCCTGGAGCTCACGTAATTAATTTTATGAATGCCACTCGTCCATGGAGGTCCTCTTATTTTCGTTTTGATTAATTCGAATTTAACTTTAATCATGAGGGAAGTTACGATTTTTGTTAATGCCATTTTATAATTAACTCAGATTTCAATTTGAAATGTTTTTGAGTAGTTTTGGATAAGCTTCGCTTTTTGGTGCACAATTGACGCGTACAGCTGTCTTGAGACCTGTCGACTTCTTCACAATCTCCGGTCTAGCGGAAATGACGCCGCCGCTCTCGGTTTTCAAGTTTTGGCGGACGATTTTCGAACCGCTTTCCGCTCTAATGCTCATTAATTAAAATTTAAGTTTTAGAATATTCAATAAGATTTTTATTGAAAAAAGTGTAAGGTTTATAATGATTTCCATCTAAACCAGAGGTTTCCAGATTTTTTTGACTCATAGACCACTTTTAAATGTAGCTGGTTCCATTAGAACCTCTGCAGTTACATACATACATACTTGAAAAAAATGTGAAAATTAAATCTAACTATAGAAATTTTTATTACGGCTGTGTTCATAGATGAGAATTGATTGGTTAATTAATTAATTGATTGTGCTGTGAGTGGATGTCAAAAAAGTAAATTTGGTCAATCAAGAAACTGATTCCATGCAAATAAAAAATAAAAAGGGATAAAATCTCCAAATAGTTGTTACTTTTTAATAAGTAGTTCTCTAGCGTTCCCATGTATAAGTACTCGTATGTAAACTTCCGCTGCTTTTCTGAAAAAATTGTTTAAAACTACAATACGGGAACATGGGCCCCGCTGTTCGAGACACAGTTGGCGGACTTCACAGGTCTTCGACCTCACCATGTACTGAGTACATGGTGAGTCAAAATTTTGTTGTCGTAGAGTTTTACTCGAATATTAACTCGGAAGGTGGATAGACATCTAAGACACATAGTGCGGTATACTTATAACTAAGCTACGTGGTTTTAAATTAATCCGTAGCAGTACCAGGTTAAACTTGGCAACACTATATTCAAGTGCCTAATGTAGTGATTTACGAATTTTTAAGCAGACAGGGGAAGTAGTTATTAAATTATTCATAATTTTCTTTAAATCAAATATGAACATGGTTCAGAAAAATAGATCCTTTCGACCCACGTTTCAACAAAAATATTTTGAGACAACGTGACAGTTTATGTTTGAGCCATCGATATTCATATCGTTGGCTCGGAAATATCTTAACGCTATTCCCAATACAGGAGTAGACAGAGGTCTCGACAATTAAGTATTTTGACCCACCTTCCACCGAAGTTATTTTTGGGACCACGTTACAGGTGGTGAGCCCGTCGCCGTCTTTATGTCCAAGCCAACGATATGAATCTTATCGGTATCGGGGCTATTCATCGAATTTCTTTACAATTCCCTACACTCGGCTATCGTGGGTATTTAGGACGTTTTCAGGCCTTCATGATTACAATTATGAATAGCACCACGCCGTCGAGAAGATGTGATACCTAAGATCAAAAATAACTTTTGTGCTAAACCATCATTCCGTCACGTGGTACTCAGCATTACTAGTTATGTTGATTTGACAATTGTCTATAAATCTTTAAATACTTATGGCTAAAAATACATTTTTCATTTCTATCCCCTATAAAAACAAATCTTGATAAAAATAGAATAAACTATATATAGATTTAGAATCAGCATCAAAGGAACTGAACCTTCCTTCCTTCTATGACTTATTTCACTGTCGTGTTTTTCGTTACAGATTTTTTTTTATGATCAGAATATGACAAATAAGTAAAATATCTTCACGCAATTCCCAATACTGGGGTAGACAGTGGTCTAGTCTAGACAATTAAGTCCCTTTGACCCACTATCCACCGAAGATATTTTTGGGACAACGTGACAGGTGGTAAACCCGTCACCGTCTCTGTGTCCAAGCCAGTGATATAAGTCGTACATAAGTTTTTGAAAAACTCATTGGTACGAGCCTGCCATCTTGGGATCGAACTCGGGTTTTTCGACTCGAAATTCCGACCATCCAACCACTTGACTATCGTGACTTTATCAGAATATGACAATTGTTAAAATACATATTACATATACTATTCATAGACCATAGAGCAAGATAGAGAGAGAGGAGTAAGAGGATAGTGTAGCATAGTATATACATAATTACGTTCAAATTACGCTAGTATGTAGTAATATGCGTATATCTTTGAATATATATGGTAGCCTACCACGTATGGTAACCTGTCACGTTTTCCCCATTAGGTTTCGCAGTGCATTTGCGATCGCAGTACGAGACATCTTGCACCTAAGAAGCTGGTGCCTGTCATCGGATTGCGGAGTACTCATCTGGTATTTTGGCGATATGATTTTCTCGAAAAATATTTGTTCTTTTACAAAATGTTTCAACATTTATTTTATTTTATAAACTTACGATTATTACGAAACCAGGACACGAAGAATGTGACGCGCTTACCACTTGTCACGTAGTTCAAAATAAGCACCGGTAAATTGAGCGTCAAATGGGCTGAAACTGCCTTGACCTATTTTTGGCAAATGCATGAAGTAAAAAATATTTTACAGTCAGTTTAAAAATGAATGGATGTTTGTTAATTTTTCAAAAACTTGAGACAGGCTGAACTGATTTTCTTTTTTTATATATTTACAGCAGTTAAAGGAATATTTAAAGGGTGGGAATATTAAAAAAAACAGACAACTTTTAGTGTCGGTACGGAGTTCACAAGGTTGGCTAGTTATCCACAAAAATTGAAAGTGGAAAATTCATGCTGCACACGCTTACACAATACAAACATTTGCAGTTTGCTAAAGCCAAGTTCCGTAAGACTTATTAAATATTCGAGAGTTTGATACGAAGTTGTCCCGGTCTCTTTGAGAATTTCAAAGATATTCGTTGAGGTATCAGTTGGAGGATTAAGTCTAAAATATACCTCAATGCTTTAAAATGGTTTCTTAGATATTAATTTTTTTAAGGCAACTGGTTGTAAAATGGTATATAAAACTAGTGTAAAATATATAAAGCATCGTATAAAGGTTCGTAGCAGTAAACGTAAATACATAACGACCTGTTAAAGTTCACTGCATGACGTAGGTCTCTCTCAAGAGGAGTATATACATAGGAAGCTGTATACATATTTTATTAAAAAATACATATATAAATAACGACATCATAATAAGCATTGCTCCGATCCCTAAGTAAGCAGCGAAAGCACTTGTGTTATAAAATCGGAAACAACGAAGATACCACAAACACCCATATCCGATAAAATGCAGACAAAGTGTTTTCTACATTGACCTCACCGGGAATCGAACGTCCTCAGAGCTGTCGACACCATGAAAACGCAACTCATCCACGGAGGTCGTCTTTTCGTAAATAAACTAAATAATATTCCTCTATAAACTTAATAATATTAATAGTTTTTTATTTGTATTTGTCTTAATAATTCACTAGCTTTATTAGCTTTAACAAACAAAATGGACAGTCAAAGGTCTGTTACTTAGCTAAATGGTGATTACAATCACCGCCATTATGAAATTATTCTGATTGGAAATAATTTAAATGTTGTGTAGTATAGGATATTATAAAAGTTTAGAAAATTTTAAATAAATTTTGCGTCTGACCCGTCCCGAAAATTTGTTAATTCGTTTCAAACCAGTTAACTTTATTGCCTTAACCAAAGCTAGAGATTAACTTGTGAGTCGAACAAGGTTATGCCATTAGAGAAACTTTGTGTGTGGTTCACTGGGCAAGTGCTTCGTAGGGCTTGGCAGTAACGAAGTGAATAACTCTTAAGCTAAATTTAAATAATTAGAAATATTTTTTAAGATATTTTTAGTAGATATGCATGGGTAGTCAGATGCCATGACAATTTAGTCCTTTCGATCCACATTCACCGTAGCTCTTAAGTTCCGTTGAAATATCTTCATATTACCAGTCACAGTCTATAGATAAAATTGATATGAACAAAAAAGAGAAAAAATAACAAACATAAGAAGAGGTGTAAGTACTACCAATTTATAATTTCTTAACATTAAAACAATAGTGGCAAAAGGGATAAGCCGCGTGAACGCTTAAAAAATAGGCCTCTTTCTTAAGTATGATTTGCCGTAAACAACACGCTTGGCTATTGGTCTGGTATATTTTGAGATTAGCGCTTTATACAAAAAAACGGAATGAAAGGCTTGAGAACTACAAGCATTTGTAGGGTTTTCGTGAGAACAACTTAAATAATAAATAAATAAATACACATATAGATAGGGATAACACCTCATACATTGCTCTGATCCGAACGTAGGCAGCTTAAGTACTTGTTATATGTAATCAGACCTGTATGTAATTGTGTATGTATCATAACACTCAGACCCGAGAAAATGGAGAAAAGTGTTTTCTACATTGACCTCACCGGGAATCGAACGTCCTCAGAGCTGTCGACACCATGAAAACGCAACTCATCCACGGAGGTCGTCTTTTCGTAAATAAACTAAATAATATTCCTCTATAAACTTAATAATATTAATAGTTTTTTATTTGTATTTGTCTTAATAATTCACTAGCTTTATTAGCTTTAACAAACAAAATGGACAGTCAAAGGTCTGTTACTTAGCTAAATGGTGATTACAATCACCGCCATTATGAAATTATTCTGATTGGAAATAATTTAAATGTTGTGTAGTATAGGATATTATAAAAGTTTAGAAAATTTTAAATAAATTTTGCGTCTGACCCGTCCCGAAAATTTGTTAATTCGTTTCAAACCAGTTAACTTTATTGCCTTAACCAAAGCTAGAGATTAACTTGTGAGTCGAACAAGGTTATGCCATTAGAGAAACTTTGTGTGTGGTTCACTGGGCAAGTGCTTCGTAGGGCTTGGCAGTAACGAAGCGAATAACTCTTAAGCTAAATTTAAATAATTAGAAATATTTTTTAAGATATTTTTAGTAGATATGCATGGGTAGTCAGATGCCATGACAATTTAGTCCTTTCGATCCACATTCACCGTAGCTCTTAAGTTCCGTTGAAATATCTTCATATTACCAGTCACAGTCTATAGATAAAATTGATATGAACAAAAAAGAGAAAAAATAACAAACATAAGAAGAGGTGTAAGTACTACCAATTTATAATTTCTTAACATTAAAACAATAGTGGCAAAAGGGATAAGCCGCGTGAACGCTTAAAAAATAGGCCTCTTTCTTAAGTATGATTTGCCGTAAACAACACGCTTGGCTATTGGTCTGGTATATTTTGAGATTAGCGCTTTATACAAAAAAACGGAATGAAAGGCTTGAGAACTACAAGCATTTGTAGGGTTTTCGTGAGAACAACTTAAATAATAAATAAATAAATACATATATAGATAGGGATAACACCTCATACATTGCTCTGATCCCAACGTAGGCAGCTTAAGTACTTGTTATATGTAATCAGACCTGTATGTAATTGTGTATGTATCATAACACTCAGACCCGAGAAAATGGAGAAAAAGTGTTTTCTACATTGACTCAACCGGGAATCGAACCCGGGATCTCAAAGCTGTAGACACATTGAAAAACGGTGTGTATGCCACGTTTTTCAAGGTGCCTCGTCCACGGAGGTCGTCAAACTTTAAAATAATACTGGTATACGAATATATACATCCTAATGTATATACATCCTACATATGAACATTTGATGCCTGAAATACAAGTCCTAAGCATCAATCTCTCATCTTAAAAAAATATTTTATTTTTCAAGCAAATAATTTATGTAGAAATTTTTGTTTTTAACGTAACGTTTTAGCGTTGCTACAGTACTGCAGAGGTTTCGGTTGGAATACCGCCCATGTCAGTTGATTTTTAAATTTGTATATAATTTAATTTCAAAATAATAAATGATGTTGATAAATTTTTTGCTGACCACCGATACTTATGGATGTCAGCAAAGAGAATTATCACTTAACATGACAGAGTTGTGTAATCTGTTAGAATTGTTAAATAGATGTCAACAATAGTCTGGCACTTGGTAGGATTGACTGTTATAACAAATTTAAGTGAGAGAGAGAGTGATATATTGACAATAATAGTACTTAATTAACCGATTACATATATGTACATAGTTTTAAAATATTGTTCCCTGTGTCTTGCTTACATAAATAATCTATATACATACAAAAATCAAGAAAGCCGAGTGGTTGGGTGATCGGAATTTGGAGTCAAGAGAACCGAGTTCGATCCCCAGCTGGCAGGCTCGTACCAATCGTGTTTTCCTAAAACTTATTTATGTATTATATCGTTGGCTTGGATATAAAGACGGCGACTGGCCCACCACCTGTCACGTTGTCCCGAAAATGTCTTCGGTGGAAGGTGGGTCGAAGGGACTTAATTTTCTAGACTAGACCTCTGTCTACCCCTGTATTGGATATTGCGTGCAGATATATACATAAATAATCAGTGTAAATATTCATGACTCAATTACAAATAATAATCTTCATCATTAAAAAGTTTGCATTTAAGGAAATTTGAACAGCTATTTGAAGGTTGGATCGCTACCAAAAAAGCTATGTCCAGATGAGAAAAAAAATAAAGACTAAATGTGAAATAAGGAACATTTCTAATGAGATTTAAAGCAACGAGCCTGTTCACCTATCAAGTTGTTCCAAACAGGCTTCGTTGAGAAGTAGGTCGTAACAACTTCATTTTCTAGACCACTGTCTAACTCACATTCAAGAAATTGCATTAATGTAAAATATTTTTTTTTAATATAAACCCAGAATCCCACATCAGATAATAGGGACAAAAATTTAATTATTTTAGAGGACAGATTAAATAACTTGAAGAACTGATAAGCGTTGGGGAAGAAAGACCTCGAAAGATTACTCTGAAGGTTGGTAAGGATAACTCTAAAAATGGTAACTGTCTAGGAATCCTCTGGGTCAGTATCACACTGTCCCAGATTTCTGCCGACAAGTAGCACTGTTGTATTCTGGTTTGAAGGGTATGGAGATGAGACGAAATAAAAGACTATGAGACATAAAATATACGTAAAGAAATATCTTCACACCATTCCCAATACAGAGGTCTAGACAATTTAGTTCACACGACCCACCTTCCACCGAAGACTTTTTTTTTTGTAAGTAACAACGTGACAGGTTGTGAGCCTGTCACCGCCTTTATGTCCAAGCCAGATATAAATCGTACATAAGTTTTTAAAAAACCATTGGTACTAGCCTTGGGGATCGAACTCGGCCCGAGTTCTTGACTCGAATTCCGCTCGACCAACCATAAGTGGTTGGTCGAACGGAATTATATATAAAAATAAGTTTTTATTTCAACATAATTCTTCGATCAAAGTTGGTTTCCAAGCTGTTAGATTGTTTTCAAACCACTAAAATAATGTACAAAAATTTAATCCACTGTCTCTATCGTGAGGTGACGGCATAATTTACTATCTCCTCTCGTGACCTCTATGCGTCTAAAAGACGAACTCTTTCATATGCTACCGACAGAGCCACAGACATCAGATCCGAGAATATATAGAAAAGTGATTTCTAAATTGACCATCGAACCCAAGATCTCAGAGGTGGCGACACCTTGAAAACTTATGTTTACGCCACATGACCACGGAGGTCTTTTATAATACAGCAAATAATATGTTCTTTTAATATTTTAAGCTTTTTTATATTTTCGTCATATTATAGTAGTGGAATAGGGAAATTTATCATCCCCATTTCGTCCCATGGGCATCGTAAAATTGAAATGGCAATTTCTCGATTAAGTTTTATTTGTTTTACCGCATTATACGTAAGAAATAAAATATGTTGGTAAGTGCCTCGGAGCTTATCCATTTAAATGACAAAAAAGTAAACATCAAAGTTGTAATGAAACTCATTTTCCAGAATTTATTGTGTTTTATTTACTTTATGTAATACAGATATTATTTTAATTTGTTGGATGAGTAAATTGAAAAATCGCTATTATATGTTATGACTTTGGTCTGAAAGAGTTTTATTTGAATGAAATTCCTTATCGCATGGTACGGGTTGGCAGATAGGAACTAGGCAAAAAAAGTTTAAGATTTTTCCTTCACGACTCTTTGTATATGTAGACTGTTACCCACAGAGGTATACCATTATATATGACGAGTCATAGGTGCGCACATATTGGTTAAAGGCAACAATTACAAATTCAAATAAATGGCCAAATGCCAATAAAAGTAGAACAATATGTGAAAAAATATTTTATAGTGATACTTATTTTTAACAGCACATTAGTTGACAAAAAGAATAATAAAACATAACACAAAAAACACAACACAAACAAAGACCAGTAATGCAGAAAAATGCAACGCATATGATTTCTCTCAGATACTAGAAATCATTTATTTGTATTTTTCATTTTAAAATATATAACATTAAAAATAAGTAAATAAATATCTTCATGTAATTCCCAATACAGGGGAATACAGAAGTCTAATCTAGACAATTAAGTCCCTTCGACCCACCTTCCACAGAAGATTTTTTTCGGTACAACGTAACAGGTGGTGAGCCCGATGCCGTTGTTTCCAAGCCAACGATATAGTTCGTACATAAGTTTTTGAAAAACAAATTGGTAAGAGCCTGCCACCTGGGGCTCGAAGTCGAGTCTCTCGACTCGAAATTCCGACAACCAAACCACTCGGCTATCGTGAGTTATATTAATCAATAATATGACACTACGAAAGGAACTATGTTCCACCGAGTGTTTATTTTTTGTGTTTTTTCTGAGACAATGTTAATAAAAAATCGGAGTCGAGATCCCAGCCGTATGCTTTATGAAAATGTAGATCTATCATCTTATAACTTCACGCACTATCCCAGGCAGTTTATCCAAATAGTGCAGCTGCTCAAGTATCATGATCTTGTCATACATGTTTCGCTGATATATATTTATAAATTTATTTGCGGAATTTCTGAAAAATATGAATTTTAAACTAAATTTGTTAAAGACGCGTCCACCCTGTGCTTAAAACAAATGAGATGCAAAGCTCATAATTATGTATTTAACTAATCCCATAAAAGTGATATTGACCTTCCAGTAGATCTTAAATTTATTGCCGAACCTTAACTTAAGGCAATAAAGCTTGAAAGTAAAAGCAAATACTAAGATCAAAGCAATAATGAAAAGAAACAACTTGTTGGACTTCAGTAAAATTAATTAGCTTCCGAAGAATTTGAACAGCACGAGCTCACGTTGGTCTCCCAATACTATCTGAGCTGAAATGAAATGAATAAAATAAAATAAAATATTATAAAGATGTTATTGAGCCACGATAGCCTAGTCGTAGGATGATCGGAATTCGAGTCGTACCAATGAGTTATTTCATAACTTTTGAACGACTTATATCGTTGGCTTGGACATAAAACCGTCGACAGGCTGCCACCTATTACGTTGCCCCAGTAAATGTTCGGTAGAAGGGGAGTAGAAAGGGCTTAATTGTCGGGACATCTGTCTACTCCAGCATTGGAAATGGAGTGAATATATTTTTTTATTTTAGTTACCATGTAGTTTTGGCGTAGAATATGCTATCTCCTTTTTTCCCGTAGGTGTCGAACAAATGGACTAAGGGAAAGTTTTAAAATATAATTTTCTCCTCCAAGTTGACGAGATAATCATCTCAATGAATACCTACTAACTAATTAAATTTTAACATACCGGTAGCGAGCAGCAGCGTTTATAGTGTGTTAGGTACTGCGATCGCCAATCAGTTTCCAAGCATGACGATTATGGCAAATCATATCTTAAGGGCCTCTCCCTTATCTCTCCTTTATCTTGCAGTGGACTTTAGGTGGTTATGTATTTTTGTTACGTATTTAAATCATTCTTTGTTCTAGGAAAAGTAAATTACCCTTTCTAATTTAGAATTTCTTTTAA
Organism: Sericinus montela; assembly: GCA_029286605.1. NCBI lineage: Eukaryota > Metazoa > Arthropoda > Insecta > Lepidoptera > Papilionidae > Sericinus > Sericinus montela. The sequence continues at coordinate 16,975,835 of JAGSMR010000015.1, forward strand.
TCCGCTCTGTAATGAGGTTTCCTGTGATGGAGAAGAAATAGACGAAAGACAATCTCGAGGTAATTTATGAAAAACTTATGACAGCTCATACTTGTTTTTTTTTCGGTTGCTATATAGGTGGTATATAGGTGATGGTCCGCTATCTTACGAGTATATACACCTATATGTAATTAAGATCCCGTCGCATAAAAATAAAACGTTCGTAATCACTTTATGGATTTATTTATTATGGACACACAATTATTTACAAATTTACTACTGATATTTATAACTAATTACGTTCGGTACGAATTCTACATAGTCAGTAACTAGCAGCGAGCGACACAGGTTTAATGTAGGGAAGTTGACGCGTCACTAATGAGCGGCTCGCCTGTTGCTATGCTCCGGCGCACCGCGGGATACTTCCCGTGAAGAGATAGGAAAGTAAACTTTATTCAATATTAATAAATAATAAAAATGTAATATAAAATGTGTGATGAGTGTATTTGTGTGAATTTAAATTTTGTTTATGTGTTTATTAATGTGTTATTTAATTGTGTATTTTATTGTGTATGTTATTATATATATTATTGTGTATTTAGTATTGTTGCAGGTGGTGCGCCACAGCGATATCACTGACGCCCTAGCAACATTTCCTGTTCGATCATCATAAAAATTGAACGACACAACTGTATAAAAACTGATGAAAGTCCGACCACACGTTTTTAAAAGGCTTGCTCAAACCGGCGTGCGTGAGACCATGTTGCTTTACTCCCAAATGCCTATACCTCATTTTTGTTTTTTTTTTATATATATTCCTACACTATTATTTTTTTCTTTTTTATTTCATTCCTACATTATTCCTACATTTGTTAGGAGTGCTGCATAATTGCTGGGATTTTATTGTAAAAACGTATTCATTGCCTTGTTAAGAAATATCTGACTATGGAGTATGGAATTTGTATGTCCCTAGTCACTGGTGTAGGCAGTTCATTCGACATACATACAAGATATTATTTCGAATATCGACATAGGTTATGAGCCTGCCGCTATCTTTGTGTCTAAGCCAACTACACAATGATTTCTTGTATTTACGCGAACACTACACATTTAAAATAAAACGATTATTTACGAATTTCATTATGTTTTTATGTATATTTTTTAAATAATAATTTAACACCATTTTTTGGAAAAGTAAGGGAACAAGCCTTCCTCGTAGGAAACTAATTCCCTCGTTTCCTGATTTGAATTCAGACAATCAAACCACTTGGCTATAGCGAATAAATTTAAATTTCTTAACCTGAGGAATAGAAGTATTTATCGAGTACAAGAAATAGCATAATTAGCCGAGAGGCAGATTGGTAGTGATCCTCCATTCAAAGTTGCTGGTTCCTGCGAATAATATGAATCTTCAGTCTTCACGCCATTCCAGACACTAACCAGTGGTCTAGTCGAGACAATTAAGTCCCTTCGACCCACATTCCACTGAAGATATTTTGGGGCAACGTGACAGGTAGTGAGCCAGTCGCCGTCTTTATGTCCAAGCTAACGATATGAATCGTACATAGGTTTTGAAAAAAAAAAAAAACCATTGGTACGCGTCATAGTGTGCAAGCCAATGGTACAATATACTTTCATTTAAACATCCATGACTCAAACACACATAGATACATTCGAATTCATTACAAAGGCCTCTAGCAGAATGCCCTCTGCTTCGAAGGCAGGCTAACTAACAACTAATCATCGGGTCGTCGAAAAACGCGTTGTAGATAAAAAGAAAAGTAGCTCATATGATTTAGTTTTATCTTTAATCATTTCATTCATAGAATTTAATTCGTATTTATAGGAAATGTTTGCCGAGTGGTTGGGTGGTCGGAATTTCGAGTCAAGAGACCCAAAGTAACAAGTTCAAAGACCCAAGAGTTCGATCCCCTGGTGGCAGGCTCATACCAATGGGTTTTTCAAAAACTTTATGTACGAATTATATCGTTGGCTTGGATATAAAGACGGCGATGGGTTCACCATCTGCAAAGTTGTCCCGAAAATATCTTCGGTGGCGATCAAAGCGACTAAATTTTCTAGACTAGACCATTACACTATAAATATTATTTTATTTTATGAAAATAAAATAATTTTGTTATTATTTATGTTATATAATATTTTTATTTTTAATAATGTCGATAAAAATCGAATTAAAAAGCACCGTAGAATTAAACATTTCAACCGTGTCTTGAAGTAAGTTGATTACCAGTCTGCTGATGAATATTATGTTTATGTCCGTCCATGAAATTAAGAAAGGTTAGGAGATATTTAATATAATAACATACAATGAAATGTAAGATTTTGTAAAAAGTAAACAGGAAAAAGTTTCCATCCTGAGCCACACACAAACACACACAAATTATTATTATTATGGGGTATTTGTTATATTTTCTCGTCTGGTTGGGTTTTTATATACATAAAAATAAAAATACATAAAATTAAATAAATAAAGTACTATAAAATATATACGTTATAAACCCTTAAAATACATAAAAATAATAATTAAATATTAAGACCCAACCAGACGGAAGCCCTCGACAGGGGAGACCAGACGGCCGAGGGTTAGGGCGACAGGGAGAGAAACCGGCGGACGATGCGGGCTGTATCGAGGAGCACCGCCTTCTGCAATTATGCTCGGAGCGGTCCGTCACGGAGTCCCAGTCGTCTCAGATGTTCAGCGAAGCTGACTGGGATTAACCCATTCGCAGAAACAACTATAGGAACAATTTCAGCGGGCACCCCACCCCACATATCGGTCACCTCGTGAGCCAGGTCCAGATATTTCGTCTTTTTGTCTGTTTCGGCTTTCACGAGGTTCTCGTCATACGGGATGGTAATGTCCACCAAAAATATCCTTGACTGTGCCCGGTCCATCAACACGATATCAGGCTTATTTGCCAGAATCGTCCTGTCCGTGACGATGGGCCGGTCCCAATAGAGCCTGGCGCGGTCATTTTCGAGCACGGCCTCCGGAGAGTACGTATAGTAAGGCAGTTTCCGTCCGACAAGATCGTATTTAAGGGCGAGCTCCTGATGTAAAATCCTGGCTACTAAGTTGTGTCTATGCAGATACTCAGAGTTAGAAAGCATGGAACAACCGGAGATGTCATGCCGAAGCGACTCCCCAGGATGGCGACAAGCTCGACAGATGTCGACGGTGCCATCCCTTAGGATGTATCTCCGATAGTTGTTCGTCTTAATAACCTGATCCTGTATTGCACAGACAAAACCCTCGGTTTCCCCAAAGAGGTCACCGAAACGTAACCAGTTAAGGGAAGCGACAGTATCTACGAACGGCTCATGTAGAGCCTTGTAGAACCTCCCATGGAGCTCTTTTTCCTTCCACACGGTCTCTCGGTCGGAAACGCTCTGTGCTCCCGGGCCCTGCCATTGCTCGTCGGCCAAGGATAGAGAGGTAAGTCCTTTATCACTCATAATGACATCTACGTAGAACGAATCATCCGATTTCGCTAGGAAATAGTTACGGAGGCTGTAAACCTCGCAATTATGCATAGTGAGGGCGCTTAAAAAGCCCCATCCGCCATGCTTCCGCGGTAAGTACAGCCTCATCACTGACGACCTCGGATGATGCATCCGGTGAGACGTCATAGTGGTGCGGACTTTTTGATCCAGGGCGTTAAGGTCGGTTTGAGTCCACCTGAGTATACCGAAGGTATAAATCAGAACTGGCATGACCCAGCCGTTGAAGGCGCGTGCCTTGTTCACGCCTGACAAATAGCTATTAAGCACTTTTGCCAGGCGCGCAAAAAACACACCGCAAACCGACTGCTTCACGCCACCCTCATCGACACCCAAGTTTTGTGACATACCCAGGTATCGGTATGTATCTGACTCGGAAAGGGTCCGTATGTTGACGGGCATAGCCAAGTCTATGCCTTCGGTGTTAGTGACCCTGCCCCTTTCAACATGGAGAACCGCACATTTATCCGTCCCGAGCTCCATCTTGATAGAATTGCTGAAATCACATGTGATTCCAAGCAATTCCACCAAATGGGAACGATTGGAGGCGAACAGCTTGAGTTCATCCATGTAGAAAAGGTGAGTAGCTTTTGTCCCTCCTCTCCGAATCTGAAATCCTCTCCCTGATCCATCCAGCAGTGTGCTAAGAGGATTCAGGGAGAGGCAAAACCATATTGGGCTCAAACAATCGCCCTGGAAAATACCCCGTCGTATCCTTATCCGGTGTTCCGCAGACGTTATCCGCACGCCGAGATGACAAAGGATCGTGCTCCATTGCCCCATACAGTGCCCGAGGAAGTATCGGACTGTACAGTGGACTTTGTACAGCTCGAGGACCCTCTTTAGCCATGTATGGGGCACCGAGTCAAACGCCTTTCTGTAATCGATCCAGGCGGCGGAAAAGCTCCGACGGTTGCGTTTAACCACCTTGCCGATGACCGCGTCAATGAGGAGTGGTTCCTTGGTCCCACGACTACCGCTCCGACATCCACTCTGAGCATGCGACATGATCCCATTTAAATTTACGTGTCGGGTGATCTTCGCGCTCAGAATAGATGTCAGTGTCTTGTAAATGGTGGGCAGACACGTAATGGGGCGGTACTTGCTCGGGTCTGTGGTAACCAGGTCTTTAGGAACCAAATGAGTGACTCCAGTGGTGAAGAGGCTCGGGAGCGACTTATGATCGAGAGCCTCTTGGAACTGCCGTGCCAGTATTGCGTGACACACCATGAATCCCTTCAACCAGTAATGATGCAATCCGTCGAGCCCCGGACTTTTCCAGTTCGGCGCTCTACGGACCGCCTCAGCCACGTCGTCTGGTGTAATAACGACGGGATCCATGGGTTTAATAAGCGCACACTGATCCTCAACGGTTTCCGTCCAACGACCCTCGTTGTGGATAACAGGCTCTGACCATAGGTTCCGCCAAAAGGTCACAATATCAGTCTGATCCGGTTCTTGACCTGTTTCACATGTTCCAGGTCGCTCCAATGATTTGTAGAGCCTCTTTTGGTCACTCTGAAAGAGACGATTCTGGTTGAACCGTTTAAACATCTCCATTCGAGAAAGCGGATTCGGCGATAGCCGAATCCGCTTTCCCCAGGCTGCAATCCTTTGCTTCAGGTCGTCTATGCGCTCCGTCAACATTTGCTCTATGTTTGGCTGGGAAAATGTAAAATCTGACCCAGCAAACGCTAACCTGACGGCGCGCACAATTCTCGGCCGACTAATGCCCGACCTGAAGCTTGTCAGCCTTCCGATTAGGGCCCTTGACTTTGTGATACGGTCTTCAATTCTTCTTATCCACGCTGGGACAGCATTACTTTGGTTAGTAGCGCGTCCAACCGAAGAAACTTTGGCGCCAACAATACGGCAGACTGCCAATGCAGCGGCGAAAATAATTGAATCCGTATCGCAAAGGTCCCGGCTGGTTTCCAAATTGGTAGCCAGCATTGGGTTTAGTGCCCCTACGACAGCCCTGTTTCGCTTGCTTAGGGCTATGCGGGGAAGTCGTGGCCGATTTTCGAGAGGATTTTCGCGCGTTTTCATTATCGCCTCCTCCAATATGCTCCTCATTTGCTCTATGTCTTGGGAAACTGTTCCCTCGCCGCCCGAATAAACAGCGGCCGGAAGGTCTACGGTAGCATCCACATCTGCAGAAATGATTGCAATTGGTGGAGCTACATTCCCAAACGTAGCATTCTCATTCGACGAAGGAACAGCTTCATGTCTTAGTCGTTCGAGTTCGGCATCATCGAATATGTTAGAGCGGATGATGTACCGAACTCGGTCTGCCAGGTTTTGCTCCGTGACGGTGATGGTAGGCTCCAGCTCAGCAAAAATGCGATGCATCTTAGCCCGATATGCAAATCCCCCAGTTTCTCCCCCCCTCGTCCTATAGTACGCCCGCAATGCGTTAATATTCATCTCTTTTGTCCATCGCATGCGGCGTACTCCACCAGTAGCGGGTGCCGATTGCTGAGACCCAGAGGGCCCTGCCGACACCAAGCTGTCTGGTGGGGATGATGGATGCGGGGTGCTGCTGGATGTTCGTGTAGCACCCCGCGCTCGGCTGGCGGCTCGCATGCTGCCGCGTCCAGCGCCAGCTCCAGACGCGCCCTGGCGGCCCCCAGGCAGCGGCCCTATGCGCATTCTATTTGTGTCCATCATCCATAGTGTTTTGGGGCGTCATTTAACGGAAGACGCCCCCAGACCGGTACCGTTTCATTTACTGTGGCCATACGCACAGACGGACCTATGCACCCTCATATTGCACTTGCCGAGGCACGGCACAAACACCTCTGGGTTTGGCGCGGACTGACTGCGCCGACATTTTTGTCACCTAAACTGTTACGTCGGTGGGCGATGAGGTCGTCACTTCTCTACGCCTATTTATTATTATTATTATTATTATGATAAATTGCTTTTTAATGAATAAGTGTCATACTATAACATATATTTGGATCTACGATTTCTAATCCGCTTGCTAAGAGTTAATTATTATGGCAAGTAAGGGTGCGTTAGCCTTTGTATAGGAGAGTTCTAGTACCTGCAGTGGACTTTAACAAACCGTTACGAATGATGAATGAAGATTCCTTCTCCATCACTCAAAAGAAATCTCCAAAACTTAGACTTCTCTTGAGTCTAACATTTAACAGTCTCTGCTTCGAAATAGTGATATAACTATTATATTCTATCTATTATATGTAATAGTAACATGACAGTTATAATTTTTATACGCTCACAAACGTAGTATAATCTGTTCTTGATTTCACTCATAATTTGAAAAGTTCGCTCAATATAAATATGTTTAATATACTCGTAATGTAAATAAAATTGCCGTGAACATAACCTAGGATACCGTTTAATCATTCTGACTAATAACACTCCTATGTCTAACTTCTCAGACAAATTAAATGAGAAAACTTTCTTGAAATATTTTACAACATTGATTTCAACCAAAAGCTTGCTCGGAATCCATCTTATCTTTTTGAATTTCACAAACGTCAGCCCGGTAAAGGTTATTAAAATGTATTTACGGCAGGTGCAATAGCATAAGAAATTAAGACTGAAAAGATAGATTTAATAATAAACTATTGCAGAATTAATGAACTTTCGTTAAAGTATACTGAAATAACCCCAATAAAACTAAATATACGTTGATCGGTACCAAAAACAAGGTTAATAAAATATTAAATTCAAATTACTTAGTTAAAATTAATGACATTAGTATAGATCGAGTTAGTGAAACAGGAAATTTAGGAGTTGTCATGGATAACAATATGCGTTTTGAAAAACATGTAGTCAATACAGTAAAAAAATGCTTTTATCTTTTGAAAACACTATATAAAATTAGAGACGTGCTAAAAACAGAGGTACGTATAAATTTGTGTGAGTCATTGATCCTTTCTAAGCTTAATTATGCTGACGCTGTTTTAGGGCCAAGGATTTCGGCGCGCTCTAGGAAACTCATGCAGCGAGTCCAAAACGCCTGTGCTCGCTATTGTTTTATAATACCTCCCCGTACACATGTCACTCCGTTTATTAACGGAGCTAAGATGTTAAAAATGGACGCACGATGGAAATTACACTTTGCAACTTTATTATTCGGAACAATCAAGTCGAAAAAACCCATTTATCTTTATGAAAAATTAGATTGGGCTCGGGAAAATGCTCTAAATATATAACTAGGGCCTCAAGCTACTTGTTGTTGGTACCCACTCATCATTCCGCTTCTTTCAAGGGAAGTTTTCGATATGCGGCAACTAAGTGCTGGAACAATTTACCACCCCCTTTTCGAAATCTGCATTCCGTACATAATTTCCACCAAAAGTTAAAATTATTCCTATTAAACAAACAACTGCAGCAATAAAGTTTATGTTATCTTTGTTTCCTTCACTATTTGCCGTAGTGGATATATCTAGGAGTCATTCTTCTTGTTCGTGTCAATGGTCATTGATCACTAAGTATATTAAAGGATAAGTATCTTCTGCCAAAACTCATCATATATAATTTTATAAATATGTGTGTATACATACATGCTCAATATGTATGTGTATGTATAATATATATTTGTTAATGTTATGGATAGATCGGTAGTCGCTGCCCCCTGCGTACGCACCACATCAAGTATTATTATGTGAGTATTTATAAGTATATATATGTATGCATGTATATGTGTATATAGTTTTATATATTATTTATTATGTATTATGTATATTTAATTTTATTAGGGGCCACTGAAAATCAGGGCAGGCATATACCTGTCAGTGCAGGTTTCATCCCAACAATATACCTGAGTGGCTCTCCTATTTTGGCACATAGCACTTCTGCAAAATGGCGACCGTATTTAATTTATTGTATATGTCATCGTTTTTTTTTTCACTTTATATTTAATTTTAAGTGCTAAAATAAATGTTTCTTTCTAAATATAGAATTAAGTTCTATAATTTTTATGTCAAACAATGTTTTGAAGAATTAACTTATTGCTTATCAAACTAGTGAAAAGGCACAGGAATAAAATTTATTCCTAAAGATATTTTTTTAGACGACCTCCGTGGACGAGTAGCGTACACCAATTTTAATCGTGTCACCAGCTTCGAGGTCCCGGTTCGATTCTCGATGTCTATTAATTCCCGGAGATCCTCGAGTCAATGTAGAAAACACCTTTTCTACATTTTCTCAGGGTCTAAGTGTTTGAGATACCTTCGTTGTTTCTTATTCCATAATACAAGTGCTTAAGCTGCTTGATCGCAAAGATTAGAACGATATATGAGATTGTCTTTATCTGTGTATGTTTTTATTTTTATTATTACATTTGGGACGGTTCAATACCAAATTATTTATTTACAAGGATTCGATCGAAACAATAGCTTCAGCTAAATCGGAAAAAATATACCTTCGCCTTAGTCCAAAAAAGACCGAAGTTTTGGGCGAAGCTCAGGTTTTGAGCAAGTGGCGATATTGATCGGACTTTAGTAAGAGCTCAAAAAGTCACGATAGCCGAGTGGTTGGGTAGTCGGAATTTCGATTCGAGAGACCCGAGTTCGATCCCCAGGTGGCAGGCTCGTACCAATGGGTTTTTCAAAAACTTATGTACGAATTCGACAGAAACATCGTCGGCTTGGACATAAAGACGGCAACGGGCTCAACACCTGTCACGTTGTCCCGAAAATATCTTCGGTGGAAGGTGGGTTAAGGGACTTCATTGTCTAGTCTAGACCTCTGACTACCCTTGTATTGGGAAATGCGTGAAGATATTTACTTTTTTTTGCTTCACGCCGGTATTCTGTGAGGTCGTGGTACTTTCCCGGTCGAGCCAGCCCATTCATGCAACAACAAAAGCTGATGCGTAGCTCTACCACTGTAAAACTAATATGAATGTAGTGATATGGGGCACCAAACATGTTCGCCAGAACATGATGTGGAGAGTGAGATATTTAAAATTCATAACAAAATTTCTACTATATTTAAAACTAAAGCAGATAAGAATTAAATATTATTATCACTCACTTCACATTTAAACTTTTTTACTTGCACGGACGAAGTCGCGTTCATAATCTATATCGATACATACATAACTACTCTCATTACCCCAATAGTAGGAAGGTGTGAGGAATAAAAAAAGAACTGCCTTGCATGTTCGTACAGAAGCCTTCTAATACGCGACTGCGTCGAGAGCATAATTTTTAATTATATTCTACACACTTAATTTGCTAACTCGTGAAAATTATAAGTATTCCAGAATTAATTGCTACAATTACTTAATTGCGCGAGAGACGTCGTGCATTCATTAAGCTCGCTCTGCTATCAATTAGCGCTTAAGCGATATTACAGATATCAACTCAGTAGCAGATAGCAGTGCTTTTATCTAAGGGCGCAACGCCATTTGGCTCCTGAAGTATTTAAACATGCATACCTAAATAGTGGCAACATCACATATATTGCTCAGATCCCAAAGATTCCCACTTGTGGAATCAGAAACAAACGTTATGTTCGCATGTTATATAATTAAAGCCTTACGTAGTAACGTTTCATAATAAGCTATCCGCGATATATTAGAGTTGGCTTTTATGCAAAATTATGTTAAATTCGACATGGTCACCAAAGCCCAGCCAAATGCACGCCTACTTTAATATTGCCATTCCGTGTACAAATTATCACTTTATGAAGTAATTAGCGTTATAGCTGCATGATAACTAGCAGATTATAGTTTTAACTAAACGTTTACTGGCTTTCGGCAAATGTTATAGACCGTTTTGCATTCGAATAATATTTAATATGCAAAATCTTTGCATATACATTGGAATATAATTGCTTAAAATTTAAATGCAATGTGGTTAACTAACATAACTTTCTTCATGATGGTACTGTGAAATGTAAGCAAGGGAAAAACCTTAAAAATTCAATAGGCTACCGACAGATGGCGGTATAACAATCCGGCGGGCGTTGGACAGCATGGTTTAAGGTTTGTTTCTATTACTGCGTTTTTTATTTCGTTTTCGAAGCGATTTACGGAGCCTTTGAAACACAGTTTCGAAAATTTTTCAACTTTACGTTTAGTTATGAGAAATTAAAAAAAAAACAATCGGTCTCATGACGCCCATGTATGTTGTTTTTTAATTAGTTATCTTTTAAATAGCAAAATAACCTGATAACAAGTTCTTATGATATTAAAAAAAATAATAATCAATGAAAGTAAATAGTACCACTGGAAACAGTCACGATAGGTGATCGAAAGTAAAGTCAAGTTATCCCAAAAAATGTCTTCGGTGGAAGGTGTGTCGAAAGGACTTAATTGTCTAGTCCAATGTCTAACCCTGTATTGGGAATAGAGTTAAGATATTTTTTTATAAAGTAAGTAGTTTGGCTCTTTCTAATAAATTGTCTCATATCATCATAATCTTTATCTTAATTTGGTACCTATGTTGTTTCCGATTCCATTATCCGAAATCGTGCCGACTAAAATTGTAATCTTAGAAATTTCTCGAATGTACTTATTCAAAAAAAAATCTTAAAACGTAATAAATCATTTAATTTAAATAAAGTCAGCGCTACCGACACCAAAGCGGGTTATGTTCTTGATGTTTTGAAGTATGTGAGAAATATTACACGTACAAAACTCTCCGAGTTAGCATCTGTACAGAGTTGAGAAATTAATTAAATCATGTGTAAAGAGCATGTTCAGAACACCTCCTTATTGCTGGTCTGAATTTGGAGCACTGAACTTAACCATGTGTAAAGATTTAACAAGATTTACATTTACCTTTCTATGTACAAAGACCATCTCAGTTTGAATCGTTGTCGAGACAGTGATATCTTGGGCCTGCAACACAGAAATTTTGTCATGACTCCGTCAAATACTATTCGAATGCTTTATTTACATATAATGCTATATCCAACATTATAATGTTGACGACCCGATAGCCTAGTCGGTAATGAGCCTGCCATCGAAGCTAAGGATTCCAGGTTCGAATCCCACTGCGTGAAAAATTTAGACTTCACTATATATTGCGTAGATATTGGATCTATGTCCATACATCAGAACATAAGCTTTGCCAATGACATAAAAAAACTGTGGACACAACACATACATGCTCTGATACGAAATAAGTCTTTTCGACCCACCTACCAACGATAACATTTTTTGGGACAATGTGACAGGTGGTGAGCCTGTTGCCATCTTTATTTCTAAGACGAGTATCATGGTCACGTATAAGTCACGATATAAGTCACGATAGCCAGTGGTTGGGTGGTCGGAATTTCGAGTCAAGAGACCCGATTTCGATCCTCAAGTGGCCGTACCAATGGGTTTTCTAAAACCTATGTACAAATTATATCGTTGGCTTGGACATAAAGATGGCGACGGACTCACCACCTGTCACGTTGTCCCGAAAATATCTTCGGTGGAAGGTGTGTCGAAAGGACTTAATTGTCTAGTCCAATGTCTAACCCTGTATTGGGAATAGAGTTAAGATATTTTTTTATAAAGTAAGTAGTTTGGCTCTTTCTAATAAATTGTCTCATATCATCATAATCTTTATCTTAATTTGGTACCTATGTTGTTTCCGATTCCATTATCCGAAATCGTGCCGACTAAAATTGTAATCTTAGAAATTTCTCGAATGTACTTATTCAAAAAAAAATCTTAAAACGTAATAAATCATTTAATTTAAATAAAGTCAGCGCTACCGACACCAAAGCGGGTTATGTTCTTGATGTTTTGAAGTATGTGAGAAATATTACACGTACAAAACTCTCCGAGTTAGCGTCTGTACAGAGTTGAGAAATTAATTAAATCATGTGTAAAGAGCATGTTCAGAACACCTCCTTATTGCTGGTCTGAATTTGGAGCACTGAACTTAACCATGTGTAAAGATTTAACAAGATTTACATTTACCTTTCTATGTACAAAGACCATCTCAGTTTGAATCGTTGTCGAGACAGTGATATCTTGGGCCTGCAACACAGAAATTTTGTCATGACTCCGTCAAATACTATTCGAATGCTTTATTTACATATAATGCTATATCCAACATTATAATGTTGACGACCCGATAGCCTAGTCGGTAATGAGCCTGCCATCGAAGCTAAGGATTCCAGGTTCGAATCCCACTGCGTGAAAAATTTAGACTTCACTATATATTGCGTAGATATTGGATCTATGTCCATACATCAGAACATAAGCTTTGCCAATGACATAAAAAAACTGTGGACACAACACATACATGCTCTGATACGAAATAAGTCTTTTCGACCCACCTACCAACGATAACATTTTTTGGGACAATGTGACAGGTGGTGAGCCTGTTGCCATCTTTATTTCTAAGACGAGTATCATGGTCACGTATAAGTCACGATGTAAGTCACGATAGTCGAGTGGTTGGGTGGTCGGAATTTCGAGTCAAGAGACCCGATTTCGATCCTCAAGTGGCCGTACCAATGGGTTTTTCTAAAAACCTATGTACAAATTATATCGTTGGCTTGGACATAAAGACGGCGACAGACTCACCACCTGTCACGTTGTCCCGAAAATATCTTCGGTGGAAGGTGGGTCGAAGGGACTGAAATGTATTATATAGATATAGACCTCTGTCTACCCCTGTATTGGGAATTGCGTGAAGATATTTTTTTTTTTTTTTTTTTTTAGTATCACGGTACGTGCTGCCACCTGGGGATCGAACTCGGGTCTCTTGACTCGAAGTCCGATCAGCCAACCACTCGGTTATCTATTACTATTACGGATACTTTGTTCATCATATTATAATCACTGCCTTTAAAAGTCCACAGCAGGATATAGGTCTTTCCCGTACGCTAGGCTTTGTCACAATCGCCACGCCTGGCAAGCGGAGTTTCGATCTCTGTACTCCAAAATGTTTATGTCAAAATTTTATCGCATTTAATAAATGCATACATATATAGGGACAACATCAGATACACTGTTCTGATCATTATGCATCGCATGCATCCGATCATTTGACAACCTCCGTGTTTGAATGGCGTACTCTGTGGTCTCGGGTTCGATCCCCGGTCGGAACGATTAATATGGTTGGCTTGGACACAAAGAGGGTGACATGCTCACCACCTGCCGCTTTGTTCTAAAAAATTTCTTCGGTCAAAGGGAGGCCAAAGGGACTTATTTTTCCAGACATCTCTTTAATGCTGGACTTTTAATAGTGAGGGTATTGGGAAGGCGTGAAGATATTTATTATTTTAAGCCATACTGGCCACTTTGTATTGTGTAAATTATAATTTAAAAAATCAACTCCCATCCCGCCCGTTTCAGTTAATTTTTTTTTGATATATTTTTAATATTTTTTAAATATCTTTCCGCATTTCCAAAAACTTGGATAGTCAGAGGTTTAGTCCTTTCTTCGTACCCTGCAAGTAAGCCTATTTGGAAGAACGTGACAGGTGGTGAACCTATCACCTTCCTAGTGTCGAAGCTAACGTTTCAACATCCTAATATAGATAAATATTTATTATGAGTGAAGATATTAATATTAATTAAAAAATTATTTACGTGTAACTTTTGTACCGATTGCGTTGTTAATTTTATACACACATATGTATCTACATCGATACATATTTGCAAATACATAAAAATATCCACAACTCAACAGTACTCGTGACACAAATGTTTAACCCGAGCGAGATTCCAACCAGCAACCCTTTACTTCGAAGACTGGGTTCTATCAACTATATTTCTTAATCTTATGTAATAAGTAACTAAGTGCGAATTGTATAAGGAAAATAATTTACTTTACATTTTTTTTCACACATGTTATTATATATTTAGTCCTATCGATATAGTAGACAATTAGTCCTTTCGCGCCACCTTTCATAATTGTTACTTACTTTAAAATTCGTTTTTTTAATTATATATGCGTATGTTTGTATATATAGTATACTCCTTATAGTATATGTCTAACTATAAATATATTTATATTTAAACAGCGTACCGGTGTAAGAATGTTGCCACTCCCTTTCTTCCCAGGGGTGTCGTAGGAGGCGACTAAGGAAAATTGTTATGGCAAGCCTTGAATATTGTTATGGCAACCGATATATAGAGGGATAGCCATCTCTAAAAATGTCGGATCAAAATGGTCACACCGAAGATGGGCTGTAGCGTCTGGTAATAGAAAATCTTCATTAAAAAACAAAAACCAATATTATTTAGGAGACCTAGCAAGCCGATCCACACCGGAGCTGACTGGCGTAATTTCCAGCTCTTATTTCCTGTAAAAAAACGTGTGTAAAAATACATAATACATACAAAACGGCCAGTGATGCCTGACTGCTGGACATAACACAAGTACTATATCTGATGCGAATTGGATCATGATGTTAATATTAAAATAATGAAATCTAAACTAAATAGAAGTTAGGCATGTTGGTTTCCGATTAAGAATATGCTACAACTTTTCTGCCCGTGGGTGTCGTAAGACACGGCAATGGCGAAACCCTTAACACAAGGCGGAATAATCATCACGTAAAGTACTAGATACAAACAAGACTGGTGATGGGCCGCATTTTAAGGTGCATTATATCTGATATTGCGGTCGCCAATCGCCTTCCCAAGCGTTTATTACGGCAAATGTAATGGTTTCAACAGAATATCAGGGCTGCAGCTGTAATAACATCGCTACAGCAGTGTACTGAGTCGGTGGACGTTTTGTTGCTGCAACCCAATCATTAATTTTCAAAATGATTCTATTTTTTGTATGTTTTAGTTTAAATATTTTAAAGTATATCTTAATTTTGGGATTATTAACTTCTGCCTTTCTTTTTTCATCCAATTTCTCCTTAACGTTCACGTTTCACAGTGGAATTTCATATATTAATAGTTAGACATGTACTATAAGGAGTATACTATATATACAAACATACGCATATATAATTTAAAAAACTAATTTTAAAGTAAGTAACAATTATGAAAGGTGGCGCGAAAGGACTAATTATCTACTATATCGATAGGACTAAATATATAATAATATGTGAAAAAAATGTAAAGTAAATTATTTTCCTTATACGTTTCGCACTTAGTTACTTATTACATAAGATTAAGAAATATAGTTGATAGAACCCAGTCTTCGAAGTAAAGGGTTGCTGGTTGGAATCTCGCTCGGGTTAAACATTTGTGTCACGAGTACTGTTGAGTTGTGGATATTTTTATGTATTTGCAAATATGTATCGATGTAGATACATATGTGTGTATAAAATTAACAACGCAATCGGTACAAAAGTTACACGTAAATAATTTTTTAATTAATATTAATATCTTCACTCATAATAAATATTTATCTATATTAGGATGTTGAAACGTTAGCTTCGACACTAGGAAGGTGATAGGTTCACCACCTGTCACGTTCTTCCAAATAGGCTTACTTGCAGGGTACAAAGAAAGGACTAAACCTCTGACTGTCCAAGTTTTTGGAAATGCGGAAATATATTTAAAAAATATTAAAAATATACTTAAAAAAATTAACTGAAACGGGCGGGACGGGAGTTGATTTTTAAAATTATAATTTACACAATACAAAGTGACCAGTATGGCTTAAAATAATAAATATCTTCACGCCTTTCCAATACCCTCACTATTAAAAGTCCAGCATTAAAGAGATATCTGGAAAAATAAGTCCCTTTGACCTCCCGTTGACCGAAGAAATTTTTTAGGACAAAGAGGCAGGTGGTGAGCATGTCACCCTCTTTGTGTCCAAGCCAACCATATTAATCGTACGTAAAAAAATCTAATTCGTACGCGCCTACCACTTGAATCGAACTCGGGTCTCTTGACTCGTATCCCGATTACACAAACACTTGGCTATCTGGCTTCTGCCATTTATAGTAGTAGTCTACGCGGCGAAAGCCGTAGGCGGAAGGTAGTGTAAAAATATATTTAAGTTCAGTTTTATAAGTGTCCACACATAACAGTTAAACGTAATCCAAAAATAATTGGCATCAACGGAACAAATCCCTAACAATCTGAATGAATACATTTTATTCGTTTCATAGTCGTTTTGTGGTTTAAAGTCTTACGTTGATTTGCAGACGTCGGACGTTGGGGTGCAGCGTCTAATAAAATGCGAGATACTAACAACGTTTTAAAAAAGTAGCTGACTGTGACAATTCCTGAGAGTATGAAAACGTTATATCAGTATTTTCTTGAATGTATAGGAATTATATCCTCAATAAATAATAAATAAATATTTCCACGCCCTTCCCAATACAGGAGTAGACAGGGGTCTAGTCTAGACAATTAAGTCCCTTCGACCCTCCTTCCACATATATATAGTATTTATATATAGAAATTATATCGTCGAAAACGAAAATATTTTTATAAAAAAGATTTCCCTCCCATAAGGAAAATTTTTGATATATTTTTTTCTCTTTCTTTTTTGTCAATTCACTTTGGAATATGCTTTAATAGTCTGTGGGACTACTCTTTGATACCTTCATAAATTTGTATAAAAGAATTACAAGAGTTCCTTTTTTCCCTGAGAATTTCCCCGAGTCGACCTACGTCATTCAAAACTAGAAAAAAGGTGGTATATTCTCACGCCGCTAAAACACGGCTAGTGATGCTTGGATTTATATCGTTAGCTTGGATATAAAGACGGCGACAGCATGACCAGTGGTCATGACGTTGTCACAAAAAATTTCTTCGATTAAAGGTCGGTCGAACGGACTTAATTGTCTGGCCTTCTGTCTACCCTAGTATTGAGAATGGCATGAATGCGTATGGAATATGCTCCTTTCGGGAGTGATTAGAAGCGGGTCCATTTTACAGTGCATCCTCCTCAGGAATATAGAGTTTTTCGATTCAAATTAATTTACCGTTTGAGCTCAATTTAAAGACAATCAAGTTTTATTTTTTTATGTCTTGGCGCAATTTGTCATACAGTACTAAAGTCTACAGAATGCCCTTTCGATCCAACTTTCACCGAAGCTTATTTGGGACAACGAAGACATATTCTACATACATGTATTATGTAGGCATGTACAACCGAGGTTTTTCAAAAATTATGTTCGATTTGTAATCCGGTGGTATGTTGCGATGAGAGTCGAAGAAACTAAAATGTCTAGATTTTTGCTTCCCAGTATTAGAAAAATAAAAATGTCCCCTCCCCCGCTTCCAAAATACATGTTATGAATATTATTGAACTACATTTTACATATTCTTAATTAATAAATTAAAGGAAATCTGCTTACGACAACTAGAGAAATATTATAATACACGACCGCAAAACAAAGTTCTACTACTCATCCAAACTTGAGAAACTCTTTGTTTCAGCCAAATAAATTCAATAAACAGCGATAATTAATCTCATGTCAAATCGTAAATAATATAGATTAAACTGACGTACATAGAGACAACGGTCTATACAGATCGATGCAGACACAATGGCGGTCGAATAACAAATTACTTTCTATAAACCAAAGAACATATATCTTATTTCGTATATATATGTTTTAAAAATATTATTATTTTGTAAAAAATCACACACACACACACACACACACACACACACACACACATACACACACACACACACACACACACACACACACACACACACACTCTCTCTCTCTCTCTCTCTCACACACACACACACACACACACACACACACACACACACACACACACACACACACACACACACACACACACACACACACACACACACACACACACACACACACACACACACACACACACACACAAACACACACTGCAGGATATATGATCTCGATGGACGGCGTACACGCCGGAATACATGGTGTCGCCAGCTGTGGGGTTCCGGGTTCGAATCCTGATCGGGTCAAATGTTGAAAACACTTTTTCTACATTTTCTCGGATCTGATTGTTTGTGGTACCTTTGTTGTTTTTGATTCTATAACACAAGTGCTTTAGCTGCATACTTTGGAATCAGAGCGTCACCCTTTTAGATTTTTTTATGCAGTCAGTACAATATTTAGAGTCTATTTTCCTGGCTAAATACGTTCCACACAAAGTCACGTTAGGCGAGTGGTTGAGTGACCGGATTTCAAGTTAAGAGACCCGAGTTTGATTCACCGGCAGGGTCTTACATACGGGATTTTTCGAAACTTATGTATGATTTGTATCATATCGTTCGCTTCGACAGGCTCACCACCTGTGACGTTTTTCAAAAATATGTCTTCGGTAAAAGGTGGGCTGAAGGGACTTAATAGTCTAGACCCCTGTTTAGTTTAGACCCCAGTGTTGGTAATGGCGTGAAAAATTTTTTTTTATTAAGTCCCTATCAGACATGACATAGAGTAACAAACAATGTAACACGTCTATACCGTATACAGTAGAGTTATCTGTACTCTGTCACGAACATAACTTACAATGTAGGAATAATAGAAGCGTTGGCAACAATAAACGACATCCGAAAGTTCCAAGTCCCGAATCGCAACACCAAGTAATAAACGTACGTCAGTGAGACGGACGATGTAGTACTGGCAACTTTTTGATGTGAAACATCTATAGCCGCACGTAAAATCGATTTCTGGCGTGGCGACGCATGCCGTGGCTATACAAAGGTATACTAATTTACACCCTATTACCTGAGAATTAAGGTTTATAATTAAACACTGAAATCCCTTTGTTATATTTAATTAATTATATTCATATTATTCATATTAGTGACTATGTAAATTATATTAAGATTTCATTTTTACATGAAAGGTCATTTCCTTATAGTCAAAAAGGTTTAATAATTTTTAAAACGAATAAATATAAACTACCATTAAAATTAGCTGGAGATTTTAATGTAAATTTGCAAGAGCTGAATCAATGCCATTAATGACATTTCTTCAAAAAGAATTTCAATTGCAAATCAACAACAATCCAAAAGAATCTACTACCAAATATGGAACAACTATAGATGCTGTAATTGTGAGTTATCTTGATAATGTTTCATCCAATACTTTTGTAACGTAATAATAAATATATAAATATCTTCACGCAATTCCCAATACAGGGGTAGACAGAGGTCAAGTCTAGACAATTAAGTCCCTATGACCCACCTTCCACCGAAGATATTTTCGGGACAAGGGGACTTTACTACTACGGGACTTTTGTAACGTAGTTTAGTTATCATCGACCAATCGTCACAGTAATACAGGCAGAGGAAACATCAAATATAA
Source organism: Sericinus montela (assembly GCA_029286605.1). Classification (NCBI taxonomy): domain Eukaryota; kingdom Metazoa; phylum Arthropoda; class Insecta; order Lepidoptera; family Papilionidae; genus Sericinus; species Sericinus montela. Next base: position 16,995,509 of record JAGSMR010000015.1, read on the forward strand.
CTATAACTGAAGTCACAGAGAGAGAGAGAAAATATTTAAATTATGGCCACTTGATATTAATATCGAATTATTATATCAAATGTAAATAAATGCTTATTAAATAAAGTTACCATTTTCTGTAAGAAATTCGTAATACTTCATTTTTTCATTAGTATTTTCTTAGTACTTCATTTTTTCATTCCTGTAATAATATTATCTTTTATGCATATTACTTGTACACACACGATATTTCACATCTGCCAGGCATCCCATGACGGCTCACATTTTTTTTATAGAAAAGGGTGGCAAACAAGCAGGTGGCTCACGTAATGGTAAGTGATTACCGCCGCCCATGAACACCCGCAATACTAGAGGTATAGCAATTGGTTGCCGGCCTTTGAGAAAGGTGTGGGCCTCCGGTTACCTGCACTCTCAAGACGAAACGCAGAAGTTTGTTAAACTTCTACTTCACGCCGGTATTCTGTGAGGTCGTGGTACTACTCCGGTCGAGCCGGCCCATGCATGCAACAACAAAAGCTGAACTTTCGGTGGCAAACCCAATAAATGTTGTTTTTTCTGTTCAATTAATAGTAAGTATATATAAGCAGAGTTTTAGATGTTTATCGGGGATATAAGTTGCACCTGCCATCAACTTTTCACCATTACAAGGGTTGACTGGTAGAGAATGCCATCAGGCATTAAGTCCGCCCATTGTAGTCCTTACTTTAAGGTGTTTCAATAAAGGATAAATAAATAAATAAATAAGTTTGTTGAGAAAATTTTGATATAGTGAATTTGTGAAAATGTGCCGACAATGTCATATGATACTGTGCTATATAAAACAAAATACACTTTTGCATAAGATTTAATGAAAACTAAAGCAAACTTTGAGTTCACCTCAAGGAAACTAAGTTTTCTTCATCGACTCTCCGGAAACCTTTTGTCTGTGCAAAATGCTGTTACTAGCGTTAATTATTCCTTACAGCTTAGTTAGCGGTATTTTTAAGGGGTTATTGAGATAATAAAGTAATTAAACTTAATAATTAATAACTTAGTAAGTACGATGCAATTATATTTAATTTTAAAGAATTGAATAATATTATAATTTTATATCAATTCGTCAATTCGATCCTCAGGTGTCAGGCTCGTACTAATGGGTTTTTCAAAAACTTATGTACGAATTATAACGTTGGCTTGGACATAAAGACGGCGATGGGTTCTCCACCTGTCGCGTTGTCCCGAAAATAATATTTTAAACAAAATAATAAATGAATAATTAACTAATTTATTAGTTACAAACAGTGTTATCGACTTTTTTCTATTCATTACTCAGTAGCAAGCAGTTATTTTAAGTTAAGAAAACATTGTGAAGACATAGATATATGTATTTTATTCCAAATGAACGACGAACGATATTAATTAAAAAAATTATTACAACTATAAATTAGTATCTCGGAAATCTCACAACGAAAGTGACAGGATTTGTGGACAGTGTTTTTCGTTCAGGTTTACGTAAAACGTTTCCATCTTTGAGAAAAATCGTTAATGTAGGAAAAATTCACACCATTAATAATTTAAAACTATTTGAGTGTGGTCACTCTGAAACAGCTATCCAAGACACAATAACATTCCAAGCTTATTATCTTGGCAACGAATTGTAGCACAAGAATATATATTATATTGAATTTAAAATGTTTACCTATGGATGTATTTTGGCCAACGCCTATGCAACGAGGTTAACCGTAAATATCTTTTATTTCTTTAAAAAAAATTGGTATGATATTATCTAGTGGGAGTGAATGTTGGTGCAATTTTCATAATCACTTAAAATAATTAAACCAACATCAACTACGCTTGACGCGGTTGCCTAGCATATTTTACTTTACAAAATGCAGACTCTAGCTGTAAATTAGAATAGTCGTTTGATAAAATAAAAAAAACAGCGTTAATCTTTAATTACTACAACATAAATATTTTCTAATAAGCCATTTATTTGGTACGAAATTCAATAGTCCATTTTGCGGTATCATGGTGAATTGGTCTCTTTGTGCTTTGTGAAACAAGCGCAGTCTACATTACCGCTCGAATAAGTAAAATAAACAACCAATGCTAAACGTATTTTATATAGCCATGTATAAAATAAAAGTCACGATAACCGAGGGGTTCGGTGATCGGAGTTTTGGTCGAGACTAGAGTTTGATCTCTAGGTGGCAGGCTCGTACCATTGGGATTTTTTAAAATTTATATACAATTTCTAGCGTTGGCCTGAACATAAAAATTGCGACCGGCTCATCACTAGTCACGTTTTCCCAAAAATATCGACGGAACTAAACTATAAAGACCTCTATCTATCCTATTATTGGGAACGGCGTGAAGATATTGAATAAAAAGTTGAAAATATTGACTGAACTTACTTAAGGGTTGTAAAAGTCCAAAAGTCCATGGTCCATATAGGACTCTCCCGTAAGGATGTGCTATTATCGTCATGCCTTGCAAGCTGATTGGTGATTGCAGTACCAGACCACTCCATATTAGACGCCGGTACCAATCACCGGTGTGAGTTACTTTTGTTTGATATTTTCAAAATGTTTATCCTGTCCTCTGTTACCATTACTATTTTCAAGGCCTACCCTTATTCGCAACTTATGAAATCCACGTGAAAAAAGGAGGTGAGGTAACTTCTTGCGCCTATATCACATGGCATGACACTTTGTGAATATACACATATACGCGAAAAACTTTAAACTCTTTCCACGCAAAGTGAAAATCGATTGCGCTAAAATTTTAAATAAAAACAAAATACACTTTTGCATAAGATTTAATGAAAACTAAAGCAAACTTTGAGTTCATGACAAGGAAACTAAGTTTTCTTCATCGACTCTCCGGAAACCTTTTGTCTGTGCAAAATGCTGTTACTAGCGTTAATTATTCCTTACAGCTTAGTTAGCGGTATTTTTAAGGGGTTATTGAGATAATAAAGTAATTAAACTTAATAATTAATAACTTAGTAAGTACGATGCAATTATATTTAATTTTAAAGAATTGAATAATATTATAATTTTATATCAATTCGTCAATTCGATCCTCAGGTGTCAGGCTCGTACTAATGGGTTTTTCAAAAACTTATGTACGAATTATAACGTTGGCTTGGACATAAAGACGGCGATGGGTTCTCCACCTGTCGCGTTGTCCCGAAAATAATATTTTAAACAAAATAATAAATGAATAATTAACTAATTTATTAGTTACAAACAGTGTTATCGACTTTTTTCTATTCATTACTCAGTAGCAAGCAGTTATTTTAAGTTAAGAAAACATTGTGAAGACATAGATATATGTATTTTATTCCAAACGAACGACGAACGATATTAATTAAAAAATTATTACAACTATAAATTAGTATCTCGGAAATCTCACAACGAAAGTGACAGGATTTGTGGACAGTGTTTTTCGTTCAGGTTTACGTAAAACGTTTCCATCTTTGAGAAAAATCGTTAATGTAGGAAAAATTCACACCATTAATAATTTAAAACTATTTGAGTGTGGTCACTCTGAAACAGCTATCCAAGACACAATAACATTCCAAGCTTATTATCTTGGCAACGAATTGTAGCACAAGAATATATATTATATTGAATTTAAAATGTTTACCTATGGATGTATTTTGGCCAACGCCTATGCAACGAGGTTAACCGTAAATATCTTTTATTTCTTTAAAAAAAATTGGTATGATATTATCTAGTGGGAGTGAATGTTGGTGCAATTTTCATAATCACTTAAAATAATTAAACCAACATCAACTACGCTTGACGCGGTTGCCTAGCATATTTTACTTTACAAAATGCAGACTCTAGCTGTAAATTAGAATAGTCGTTTGATAAAATAAAAAAAACAGCGTTAATCTTTAATTACTACAACATAAATATTTTCTAATAAGCCATTTATTTGGTACGAAATTCAATAGTCCATTTTGCGGTATCATGGTGAATTGGTCTCTTTGTGCTTTGTGAAACAAGCGCAGTCTACATTACCGCTCGAATAAGTAAAATAAACAACCAATGCTAAACGTATTTTATATAGCCATGTATAAAATAAAAGTCACGATAACCGAGGGGTTCGGTGATCTGAGTTTTGGTCGAGACTAGAGTTTGATCTCTAGGTGGCAGGCTCGTACCATTGGGATTTTTCAAAATTTATATACAATTTCTAGCGTTGGCCTGAACATAAAAATTGCGACCGGCTCATCACTAGTCACGTTTTCCCAAAAATATCGACGGAACTAAACTATAAAGACCTCTATCTATCCCATTATTGGGAACGGCGTGAAGATATTGAATAAAAAGTTGAAAATATTGACTGAACTTACTTAAGGGTTGTAAAAGTCCAAAAGTCCATGGTCCATATAGGACTCTCCCGTAAGGATGTGCCATTATCGTCATGCCTTGCAAACTGATTGGTGATTGCAGTACCAGACCTCTCCACATTAGACGCCGGTACCAATCACCGGTGTGAGTTACTTTTGTTTGATATTTTCAAAATGTTTATCCTGTCCTCTGTTACCATTACTATTTTCAAGGCCTACCCTTATTCGCAACTTATGAAATCCACGTGAAAAAAGGAGGTGAGGTAACTTCTTGCGCCTATATCACATGGCATGACACTTTGTGAATATACACATATACGCGAAAAACTTTAAACTTTTTCCACGCAAAGTGAAAATCGATTGCGCTAAAATTTTAAATAAAAAACAAAAAAAAAGTTTTTATACATTTACAAATTAAAGAGAAAAACCACAAGCAAATTCATCTCGTAGAATCTTTTAGTTTTCTTGTACTGCTTCCTTCCGTTTGTCTTTCAACGAAGTTTTTACTCTGTGCACTACAGACTAATTTAATCTTGAAGGACTTGGTTTCCTGTTTACACAATGCAGTGTTCATAGTTAAAGATACAACAATAGATGTTTCTTTTTCTTGATTGCGTACATACTTACATGACATCGGGCATCATCCGTCATTGATGATGCCCTATGTCATGTAAGTAATAATAAAGTAATAAGAGTAACCAGATAGAACAGATTGTAAAGTTACATGATTTGTATATATTACTATTTTGTTTGTTAAATCAAATTCATAATTTTCTTAATAGACAAAATGTAAAGCGTATCCAATTTGGATACCGATAGGTGGTGATGGGTGGCCAGGCCAGGTGAAGGTACGCAGGATAAGCCCTGTGTACCTACCTGAAGATGTGTTGGGGGCGACCCACACTTCTTACACTTGAGTTATTGCGGCAAAATTTTAACACAACGTTTTCAGCTTATGCAACTAATTTAAATGCCACATTCATTTAGAATTTTTATTTATAACATATAATTTGTTTCAATCTATTATAAATGTATTTTCTGATGCTATTTGTAGAATTCCAAAGAATATATATTATATTGAATTTAAAATGTTTACCTATGGATGTATTTTGGCCAACGCCTATGCAACGAGGTTAACCGTAAATATCTTTTATTTCTTTAAAAAATTGGTATGATATTATCTAGTGGGAGTGAATGTTGGTGCAATTTTCATAATCACTTAAAATAATTAAACCAACATCAACTACGCTTGACGCGGTTGCCTAGCATATTTTACTTTACAAAATGCAGACTCTAGCTGTAAATTAGAATAGTCGTTTGATAAAATAAAAAAAACAGCGTTAATCTTTAATTACTACAACATAAATATTTTCTAATAAGCCATTTATTTGGTACGAAATTCAATAGTCCATTTTGCGGTATCATGGTGAATTGGTCTCTTTGTGCTTTGTGAAACAAGCGCAGTCTACATTACCGCTCGAATAAGTAAAATAAACAACCAATGCTAAACGTATTTTATATAGCCATGTATAAAATAAAAGTCACGATAACCGAGGGGTTCGGTGATCGGAGTTTTGGTCGAGACTAGAGTTTGATCTCTAGGTGGCAGGCTCGTACCATTGGGATTTTTTAAAATTTATATACAATTTCTAGCGTTGGCCTGAACATAAAAATTGCGACCGGCTCATCACTAGTCACGTTTTCCCAAAAATATCGACGGAACTAAACTATAAAGACCTCTATCTATCCTATTATTGGGAACGGCGTGAAGATATTGAATAAAAAGTTGAAAATATTGACTGAACTTACTTAAGGGTTGTAAAAGTCCAAAAGTCCATGGTCCATATAGGACTCTCCCGTAAGGATGTGCCATTATCGTCATGCCTTGCAAACTGATTGGTGATTGCAGTACCAGACCTCTCCACATTAGACGCCGGTACCAATCACCGGTGTGAGTTACTTTTGTTTGATATTTTCAAAATGTTTATCCTGTCCTCTGTTACCATTACTATTTTCAAGGCCTACCCTTATTCGCAACTTATGAAATCCACGTGAAAAAAGGAGGTGAGGTAACTTCTTGCGCCTATATCACATGGCATGACACTTTGTGAATATACACATATACGCGAAAAACTTTAAACTTTTTCCACGCAAAGTGAAAATCGATTGCGCTAAAATTTTAAATAAAAAACAAAAAAAAAGTTTTTATACATTTACAAATTAAAGAGAAAAACCACAAGCAAATTCATCTCGTAGAATCTTTTAGTTTTCTTGTACTGCTTCCTTCCGTTTGTCTTTCGACGAAGTTTTTACTCTGTGCACTACAGACTAATTTAATCTTGAAGGACTTGGTTTCCTGTTTACACAATGCAGTGTTCATAGTTAAAGATACAACAATAGATGTTTCTTTTTCTTGATTGCGTACATACTTACATGACATCGGGCATCATCCGTCATTGATGATGCCCTATGTCATGTAAGTAATAATAAAGTAATAAGAGTAACCAGATAGAACAGATTGTAAAGTTACATGATTTGTATATATTACTATTTTGTTTGTTAAATCAAATTCATAATTTTCTTAATAGACAAAATGTAAAGCGTATCCAATTTGGATACCGATAGGTGGTGATGGGTGGCCAGGCCAGGTGAAGGTACGCAGGATAAGCCCTGTGTACCTACCTGAAGATGTGTTGGGGGGGCGACCCACACTTCTTACACTTGGGTTATTGCGGCAAAATTTTAACACAACGTTTGTCAGCTTATGCAACTAATTTAAATGCCACATTCATTTAGAATTTTTATTTATAACATATAATTTGTTTCAATCTATTATAAATGTATTTTCTGATGCTATTTGTAGAATTCCAAAGAATATATTATGAAGCGCTAATAGAATAAATTTAACTTGATCGTCTCTCTTTAGAGCGTCGATTAGAGTTTTCATTGTTCTATTCAGACATTAATTTAAGTTATTACCGGGGCTATGAACTACGTTATTACTCAACCTTTATTACTTTTATTACTGTGCCCAGCTGTTCTCTCTCTACTTTCAGTGTATTTGAGGTTCAAATCACGATCACCGCTGTCAAAAAAGTATTAGTCGTAATTTTATTTGTAATCAAATAATCAACGATGGACTTGAGGGAAGTTTTTAATCAAGACGTCCAATGTTTTACACAGGTCAAATAAACAAGGAAAGGAATAATAGTGAAGCACAAAAGTGGAGTATCTAAAACTGTATAGTTTTAGCCTCATTTTTGAGAGCCACTTGAGCAGACTGAAGTGACTCAGGGAAAGAAAGGAAAAAAGAGCAGTTGGATACTCTGTCGTGCGTGTAAAAAGATAATGACAAATCTCATGTGCGTATATAACCATAGGGACACTGATCGGTCTCTTCTCTCTGGTACCCCGTCATGGAAGACACGTGAAACAAACGTCGAAAAGATTCGCCTTTGACTGCGCCTGGAGATCACGAAATTAATTTTATTAATATATTTAATTTTATTATAATCTCGATTCTTTTATTATAATCTCCTCGAGAGCTGAGGGGTGGGAAAATCGGAATTCGAATCAAAAGATCCGTGTTGAACTCCTAGGACGAAGTCTGTGTTATTGAGAGTTTTATTCCCGGTATTGAGCGGTGCGTGAAGATAAAAAAGTATTTAGTATCTTTTTACTTACATACATCATAAACATTGCTCTGATCCTAACGTAAGTAGACACAGTATTTGTAGTATGGAATTAGAAACATCGAAGGTACCACAAACACCCAGACAGATTTTTTTTTACATTCGACCCGACCGATAATCGAACCCGGGTACCTCAATGCTGGCTACACCATGAAAACGGTTGTGTTTGCCTCTGGTTCACGAAGATCGTCACAAATTTTTGTTTTAATAAATTCTAATTTAACGAATAATGAAATTAGACGAAGCGAAACAAGTACGCAATTATCGTAGCAAGTGGAAAGAAGTGGTCTCAGCCTACCCCTACGCGAAAGAGGCGTGATCATATGTATATGTAATTAAACTACAATAATGAGGGAAAGAACGATTTTTGTTAACGAACGATAATTAACTCAGATTTAAATTTGGAATGTTTTTGAGTAGGGATGGATAAGCTTCGCTTTTTGGTGCACAGTTGACGCGTACAGCTGTCTTGAGACCTGTCGACTTCATTCACAATCTCCGGTCTAGCGGAAATGACGCCGCCGCTCTCAGTCTTCAAGTTTTGGCGGACGCTTTTCGAACCGCTTTCCGCTCTATGGCGCATTCAATAGAATTTAAGTTTTTGAAATATATAAATAAATAAACATCTTCACGCAATTCCCAATACAGGGGTAGACAGAGGTCTAGTCTAGACAATTAAGTCCTTTCCACCCACCTTCCACCGAAGATATTTTCGGGACAACGTGACAGGTGGTGAGCCCGTCGCCGTCTTTATGTCCAAGCCAACGATATAATTCGTACATAACTTTTTGAAAAACCTGGAGATCGAACTCGGGTCTCTAGACTCGAAATTCCGACCACCCAACCACTCGGCTATCGTGAGTTTTTGAAGATTCAATAAGATTCTTATTGAAATAAGTACAGGGCTTAAAGTGATTTCCGTCTAAACCAAAGGTTCCCAGATGTTTTTACTCATAGACGACTTTTAAATTTACCTGGTTCCGCAGGACCTCCTGCAGCTATATTTCTATCATATTCCCAGAACTGGACAACAAATGTGAAGATTACAGAGTTGTAGAAGTCAGAATTAATTCGTTCATTAATTAACCGATGGTGCTATGAGTGGATATCAAAAATGTAAATCAAGAAACTGATTGAGAAAAAAATTTAATGAAAACAGATGAAAAAAGTCAGGATAGCCGAGTGGATGGGTGGTCGGAATTTCGTGTCAAGAGACCCGAACTCGGGTACCAACAGGTTTTTCAAAAACTTATGTACGAATTATATCGTTGGCTTGGAAATAAAGTCGGCGACGGGCTCACCACCTGTCACGATGTCCCGAAAATATCTTCGGTTGAAAGTGGGTGGAAGGGACTTATTTGTCTAGACTAGACCTCTATCTATCTCTATATTAGGAAGTGCGTGAATATATTTATTTATTTTATTTATTTATAAGAAACTGATTCAATCCAATTTTAATTACTCATGGCATAAGCAACCAATTAATCTTTCTTATTTCATCTATTGGTCTACGTCGAACCCCTGGTATTCACCCTGACCAAACTAACTATCTAAATACGGCATTTTTTTTTCACTACCTCGACTTTGAACTCAGCGGACTTCACACGTTTTTGAAATTTTTTTTTTTTACTTTTTCACATGGGTAAGTTACCTCGGGGTAAACTCAGGACTTAAAAGTGCTTTTAGAAATTTTGATGGTGCCGGCTCGGTAATATGTCATCATATGACTGAATCTTTGACTGAATCTTTGCGAATCCGAATCGAAATTTTTCAGGCCAGAATGTTTATTGCTTTCAAAATTGACGGAATAGTGTATCAGAAACTTACTATCAACCGAGTTAAAATTTTGTTGTCTTAGACTTTTACTCGAATATTAACTGGGAAGGGGGAAAGAAACCCAAGACACATAGTACGGTATTCTTATCTCTAAGCTAAGTGGTTTTAAATTTTACCGTAGCACTACCAGGTTAAAGTTGGCAACACTACACCAAGTGCCTAACGTAATGATTTATGAATTTTTAAGCAGACAGGGGAAGTAGTTACTAAATTATTCATAATGTTGAAACTTTGCACATAATCCATTTGTTATTTTGCATGCGAAGTTTTAGAACATAGAACATATCAATAATTTAAGCATTTTACCCGATTTATTCTTTATATCAATTATGAAATAGATAGACAGAGATTCAGACTGTTAAGTTCTTTCGAACCACTTTTTACTGAATACATGTTTTAGGACAACGGTACAGGTGGTGAGCCTGTCGCCGCCTTTATGCCCGAGTCAATGTTATAAATCGTACACAAGTTTTTAAAATCCCATTGGTACGGAGATCGAAATAGGGTCTCTTCGCTTGAATTCCGATCACCTAACCACTCGGCTATCGTGACTCACATTAAGGACTTTTTCAGGCCTTTATAACTACAAGTATGAATAGAATAGCACCACGCTGTCGAGAAGATGTGGTACCAAAGATCTAAAATAATTTTTGTGTTATACCATCATTCCGTCACGTGGTACACAGCCAAAGCATTAGCTGCCATGATGATTGAATACTGTCGATTAATCTTAAAATACTTAACGCTAAAATAAATTTCTGGTTTCATTTCTATCCCTTATAAAAAGAAATCTTGGTAAAAATAGAATAAACTAAATATAGATTTAGAAACAGCATCAAAGGAACTGAATCTTCCTTCTTGTAAGACGTATTTCACAGTCGTGTTTTTAATTACAGATTTTATTTTTGTTACGATCAGAATATGATAATTGTTAAAAATACATTTTACATTTACTACTCATATACCATAGAGACAGAGAGGAGAGAGAGAGAGAGAGAGAGTGAAAGAGAAGGAGTGAGAGGATAGTATAGTATAGTATATACATAATTTCGTTCAAATCACGCTAGTATGTAGTAATATGCGTATATCTTCAGTCAGCGACAGACTCACCACCTGTCACGTTTTCCCCATTAGGTTTCACATTGCAATGCCGATCGCAGTGCCAGACATCGTGCACCTTAGAAGCTTGTGCCTGTCATCGGAGTGCGGAGTACTCATCTGGTATTTTGGCGATATGATTATCGCGCAAAATATTTGTTTTTTCACAAAATATTTGAAATATTATTTGATTTTTTAAACTTACGATTAGTAACTGTAGCCAGGATACGAATATTGCGACCCGCTCACGACTTGTCACGTTGGTCCAAATTAGCGAATAATAAATTGAACAACAGAAGCATGAAGTGAAACAAATATTTTACAGTCATCTATAAATTTAAAATGAGTGGACGTTTGTTAATTTTACAAGAACTTAAGAAAGGCTACTGATTTTCTTTTTAAAAAATATTTATGGAAGTTCATGGAATATTTAAAAGGCGACAGCATTAAAAAAACAGACAACTTTTATTGTCGGTACGAAGTTCACTGGATTGGCTAGTTATACACAAAAATTAATTTAACTTAGAATCTTATCCACCCTGCACATACACTTTTAGTTGAAAATTCATGCTGCACATGCTTACACAATACAAACATTTGCAGTGTGCTAAAGCCAAGTTCCGTTAGACTTATTAAATATTCGAGAGTTTGATATGAACTCGTCCCGGTCTCTTTGAGAATTTCAAAGATATTCGTTGAGGTATCAGTTTGAGGACTAAGTCTACAATTTACCTCGATGCTTTAAGATGTTTTCTTGGATATAATTTTTTTTAGGAAACTGGTTGTAAAATGGTATATAAAACTAGTGTAAAAAAATATCTTCACGCAATTCCCAATACAGGGGTAGACAGAAGATATTTTCGGGACAACGTGACAGGTGGTGAGCCTGTCGCCGTCTTTATATCCAAGCCAACGATGAAATTCGTACAAAAGTTTTTAAAAAACTCATTGGTACTGCCACCTGGGGATCAGACTCGGGTCTCTCGACTCGAAATTCCGACCACCCAACAACTCGGCTATCGTGACTGTTTAAACTAGTGTGAAATATAAATAGCATTGTAAAAAGATTCGTAGCTGTATACGTGTATATACATTCATACATAACGGCCTGTTAAAGTTCTCTGCATGACCTAGGTCTCTCTCAAGGATATATCTCTCTCATATCTCATATCTATCTCCCTCTAGGATATACATAGGAAGCTGTATACATATTTTATTAAAACAAATACATATACAAATAGCGACAACAAAATAAGCAATGCTCTGATCCTAAAGTAAGCAGCGAAAGCACTTGTGTTATGAAATCGGAAACAACGAAGATACCACCAACACCCACATCCGATAAACTGCAGACAAAGTGTTTTCTACATTGACCTCACCGGGAATCGAACGTCCTCAGAGCTTGCGACACCATGAACACGGCTCTAAGGAGGTCGTCAATTTGAAAATAAACTTAATATTCTGCTGTAAACTTCATAATGATAATAATATTTTATTTTTTAATTTGCCTCAATATTTCACAAGCTATATTAGTTTAAAAAAATTGACAGAGGTCTGCGATTAAGTTAAATAGTGATTATAATTACCTCCATTATTTTATTATTCTTATTGGAAATAATTTAAATATTGTGTAGTATAGGATATTATAAAAGTTTAGAAAATTTCAAATGTATTTTCCCTTTGACCCGTCCCGAAAATTTGTTTATTCGTTTGAAGTCAGTTAACTTTATTGTCACGACATAACCAATGCTAGACATTAACTTGTGAGTCGAACAAGGTTATGCCATTAGAGAAACTTTGGGTATGGGTCAATGGGGGAAGTGCTTCGTAGGGCTTGGCAGTAACGAAGTGAATAACTCTTAAGCTAAATTGTGATGGTCTCCAGTAAATAAATTATTAGGAATATTTTTGTCTACTACTGACGACATGCTGGGGTAGTCAGAGGTCATGACAATTTAGTCCTTTCGATCCATTTTTTTTTATAGAAAAAGGGAGGCAAATGAGCAGGTGGCTCATGTGATGGTAAGTACCGCCGCCCATGAACACCCGCAATACCAGAGGCATAAAAGATGCGTCCTATGTTGACACCCTTAGAGTGCTCCCCATATAACATAAAATCTCTTTATGCTAAGACATCATATTACCAGTCATAGTCCATAGAAAAAGTTGATATCAACAAAAAGAGAAAAAATTACAAACATAGGAAGAGATGTAAGTACTACCAATTTATTATTTCTTAACATTAAAACAATTTTGGCAGAAGGGATAAGCCGCGTGACCACGATGCGTAAAAAAGGCCTCTTTCTTAAATATGATTTGCCGTAAACAACACGCTTGGCTACCGGATTGGCAACCGTAGTACTACACTTTGCACCTGAGACTGCAGCACGGCACCGGTTTGATTCATTTTGGTCTGGTATATTTTGAGATTAGCGCTTTATACGAAACAAACGGTATGAAAGGCTTGAGAACTACAAGCATTTGTAAGTTTTTGTGAGAACAACTTAAATATAAAATAAATAAATATATGGGACAACACCATGTAATATGTAATCAGAAACAACGAAGCTACCACAAACACCCAGATCCGAGAAAATGTAGAAAAAGTGTTTTCTACATAGATCCGACCGGGAATCGAAAACGGGACCTTTTTTTTATAGAAGAGGGAGGCAAACGAGCAGGTGACACATGTGATGGTAAGTGATTACCGCCGCCCATAAACATCTGCAATACCGGAGGAATAGCGGATGCGTTGCCGGCCTTTAGATAGTTGTCGACTCCTTGAAAAACGATGTGTATGCCAATCGTCCACGGAGGTCGTAAAACATAAAATAAACATTCGTATATACATCCTACATATGAACATATTGGTGCCCTGAAATACAAGTCCCGAACAACAGTTTCTCATCTTAAAAAAATGTTTTGATTTTTTAAGCAAATAATTTGTATTGAAGTTTTTGTTTTTAACCGTGTAAGTTAAGAGCGCACGGATGTAAGAGCGTTGCCACGGTACTGCAGAGGTCACGGTTCAAATACCGCCCATGTCAGTTGATTTTTAGTTTGTCTATAATTTAATTTCAAAATAATAAATGATATGTTCATAACCTTTTTGCTGACCACCGATACTTATGGATGTCAGCTAAGTAAATTATCCCTTAACATGCTGTCTAATCTGTTAGAATTGTTAAATAGAGGTCAACAGTGCTATTAAAAGTTATTTATGGTAGCGATTTCACATGTAATTTAAACAGGCGACGGGAATTGTCGACAACAATAGTTTGGATTGACTGTTATACCAAATTTAATGGCCGAACAGAAATAAGAACTGAGCAATATATTGATAATAATATTACTTTATTCATCGATTACGTATAGTTTTAAAATATTGCTTTCCGTGTTTTGTATAAATAAATAATCTCTCTCTCTCTCTATATATATATATATATATATATATATATATATATATATATATATATATATATATATATATACATATATATATATATATATATATATATATATATATATATATATATATATATATATATATAGCGATATTTTATACATTATGTATATATATATATATATATATATATAGCGATATTTTATACATTATGTATATATAGTTACGATAGCGTAGTGGTTGGGTGATCGGAATTTCGAGCCAAGAGAACCGAGTTTGATCCCCAGATGGTATGCTCGTACCAATGTGTTGGTACGAGCATACCATCTGTCCCACCAACCACCAACCACCGGTCACGTTGTCCCGAAAATTTATTCGGTGGAAGGTGGGTTAAAGGGACTTAATTGTCTAGACTAGACCTCTGTCTACCCCTTATTGTGCCTATATTGTGTATTGCGTGAAGATATATACATAAATCAAATCAAATCATTTATTCATCGACATAAGAACAAACATTCGTTTATCGATCGTCATTTTTTATCTACCACCGTTTCGTAATGAAGTTCCTCTAACGGAGAAGAAACAGGCAAAAGAAACTCCGTAGGTATCCTCTTTTTTTATCGACATTTTTAACAATATAATGCCTTATACAAATATAATATGATGTTTTCTAGAAATAGCTTGGGAGCGATGACCTCATTCCCAGGGGTTACTGTCATTAATATATTCATTTATATTATAATAACCCTTTCTATAAAGCTTTTCTTTAATAAATAATATAATTCTCTAATAAAAACCTGTTAATAGACAGGCTTTGCATATTTACCGGGACTTCGTTGTAGAAGCGTATGCACCGCCCTATGAACGAGTTACTCTATGGAGTCTAGTAACTGGTGTTACAAGGTTGTGTTTGTTCTTAGTATATACATTATGTACATCTGAAGTCGCTAAAAGTATTAATGTTTTGCACATAGATTTAATTTAAATATTACATATATTTAAATTAAATCTATGTGCAAAACATTAATACTTTTAGCAAGACTTCAGATGTACATAATGTAATTTAAATATATGTATTGGGAGGCCAGTGTTAAAATATTAATTTCTTTAAATTTCTCTTTAAGAGTTGCTCGGGAACTTAGACAATATACAGCTCGTACGGCCCTCTTTTGTAAAACAAATACTGTTTTTACGTCAGCTGCATGACCCCATAGCAGAATACCATATGACATTATGCTATGAAAGTAACTAAAATAAACAAGTTTAGCCGTTTGTATATCAGTTAAAGCCTTATTTTTCTTACAGCATATGCTGCAGAGCTTAACCTACTCGCAAGTTGGGATATATGAAGGCCCCATTGAAGCCTCGCATCAAGTGTTATTCCGATAAAAACAGCTGCATAAATAATCAATATAAATATTCATGACTCAATTACAAATATAATCATCATCATTCAAATGTTTTCATTTAAGGAAATTTGAACCGCGATTTGAAGGTTGGATCGCTACCAAAAAAGCTATGTCCAGATGAGAAAAACAAATTAAGAGCAAATGTGAAATAAGGAAGAAAAACATTTACTTAGTTCTAACTAAGTACCAAATCGTGTGATATATTTCTTATAAGAAAATTTAAGGCGACAGGCTCACCACCTATCAAGTTGTTCCAAACAGGCTTTGTTGAGAAGTAGGTCGTAACAACTTCATTTTCTAGACCACTGTCTACCCCAGATTTAGGAAATTGCTTTAATATATTTTTTTTATCTAAACTGAAAATCCCACCTCAGTTATTAGGGACACAAATTTAATTATTTTAGTAAAAAGATTAAATAACTTAAAGAACTGATAGCCAAAGGAGAAGAAAGACCTCGAAAGGTTACTCTGAAAAATTGTAACATCTCCGTCTAGGAATCATCTGGGTCAGTATCACACTGTCACAGATTTCTGCCGACAAGTAGCACTGAAGGGTAATACAGGGGTAGACAGAGGTCTAGACAATTTTGTCCTTACGACCAATCTTCCACCGAAGACTTTTTTTGGAATAACGTGACAGGTTGTGAGCCCGTCGCCGTCTTTATGTCCAAGCCAGATATAAATCGCACGTAGGTTTTTAAAGAAACCCATTGGTACGAGCCTTGGGAATCGAACTCGGGTCTCTTTACTCGAATTCCGATCGAACAACCACTTCTTATTACTTGAACATAATTCTTCGAACAAAGTTGGTTTCCAAGCTGTTAGATTGTTTTCAAACCACTAAAATAATATACAAAAATTGAATCCAATGTCTCTATCGTGAGGTGACGGCATAATTTACCATCTATTCTCGTGTCCTCTATGCGTTTAAAAGACGAACTCTTTCATGTGCTACCGACAGAGCCACAAACATCAGATTCGAGAATATATAGAAAAGTGATTTCTAAATTGACCCGG
Source organism: Sericinus montela (assembly GCA_029286605.1). Taxonomy (NCBI): domain Eukaryota; kingdom Metazoa; phylum Arthropoda; class Insecta; order Lepidoptera; family Papilionidae; genus Sericinus; species Sericinus montela. The sequence continues at coordinate 17,012,306 of JAGSMR010000015.1, forward strand.
GATCGAACCGGCCATCGAACTCAGGATCTCAGAGGTGGCGACATCTTGAAAACTGGTGTTTACGCCACATGACCACGGAGGTCTTTTATAATACAGCAAATAATATGTTCTTTTAATAGTTTAAGCTTTCTTATATTTTCGTCGTATTATAGTGGCGGAATAGGGAAATTTATTATCCCCATTTCGTCCCATGGGCATCGTAAAATTGAAAAAGCAATTTCTCGATTAATTTTTATTGTTTTACCGCATTATACGTAAGAAATAAAATATATTGGTAAGTGCCTCGGAGCTTATCCATTTAAATGACAAAAAAGTAAACATCAAAGTTGTAGTGAAACACATTTTCCAGAATTCATTGTGTTTTATTTATTTTAATAGAGATATTATTTTCATTTGTTGGATGAGTAAATTAAAAAATCGCTATTATATGTTATGACTTTGGAGCTTTGGTCTGAAAGAGTTTTTTAATGAAATTCCTTATCGCATGGTACAGGTTGGCAGATAGGAACTAGGCAAAAAAGGGTAAGAATTTTCCTTCACGACTCTTTGTATTTGTAGACGGCTACCCACAGAGGTATACCATTACATATGACGAGTCATAGGTGAGCACATATTGGTTCAAGGCAGCTATTTCAAATTCGAGTAAATGGCCAAGTGCCAATAAAAGTGGAACAATATGTAAGAAAAAATATTTTTACAGTAATACTTATTTTTAACACATTAGTTGACAAAAAGAATAATAAATCATACAAAAAGCAATAATGCAGAAAAATGCAATGATTAGTTGACAAATAGACAAAAAAACATACCAAAAGAAAAAATGTCGAATTGCATTTGATTGCTCTCAGATACTAGAAATACTCGTAATTTATTTGTATTTCTTAATCAGTAATATAATTTTAATCAATCTATATATTTGTATTTAGGATGTATTATTTTATTTATATGTATATTAGTTACAGTAGTTACTTGATTGTCTTATATATATCTTATGTACACTTCTAATTAATATTTTATTTAAGTTGTCATTCGAAAGTTGCCTGGAAAAGATCACTTTTTGTCTTTATTTTTTCTGTAGCTGTAATTTTTATTCAATGGTGTACAATAAAGTTATATTAAATTTAATTTAATTTTAATACATTTATCAATAATATCATACTACGAAAAGAACTGCGTTACAACTGAGTATTCCCCGACATTTACACATTTTTTTTGTGTTTTCCTGAACCAATAAAAATCGGGATACTTTGTCGAGGTCCCAGCCGTATGTTTTATGAAAATGTGTGATTTTCGTAAGGATAATATTTTCGTGAGTATGTTGTTTTGAACACTAAGAATTATTACTGTTAACATGTTTTCATGCTGTAGGTTTGCGTGGCTGTTGTGCTAATATTGGCACAATCGTGAGGGAACCAACCAATGTAATATAATAAATTATAAGCAAGAAATGTTTATCATCTTATAACTTTACGAATTATCCCAGACACTGAAGCCATATAGTACAGGTGCTCAAGTGTCACGATCTTGTCAAACATCTTTCGCTTACATATATTTATAAATTTATATGTTGAATGACTTAAAAATATGAATTTTAAATTAAATATGTTAAAGACGCGTCCACCCAGTGTTTAAAACAAATGAGATGCAAAGCTCATAATGATGTATTTAACTAATCCCATAAAAGTGATATTGACCTTCCAGCAGATCTTAAGGTTATTGCCGAACATTAACTTAAGGCAATAAAGCTTGAAAGTAAGAGCGAATACCAAGATCAAAGCAATAATGAAAAGAAACGACTTGTTGGACTTCAATAAAATTAATTAGCTTCCCAAGAATTTGAACAGCACGAGCTCACGTCAGTCTCCCAATACTGTCTGTGCTGAAATGAAATGAACATAAGTAATTTATTATAAAGACGTTATTGAGCCACGATAGCCTAGTGGTTGAGTGATCGGAATTCGAGTCATGAGACCTGAGTTCGGTCCTCAGGTAGTAGGCTCGTACCAATGAGTTTTTTCATAACTTTTGAACGACTTATATCGTTGGCTTGGACATAAAAACGGCGACAGGCTCACCACCTGTTACGTTGTCCCAAAAAATGTTATCGGTGGAAGGTGGGTCGAAAGGGCTTAATTGTATGATCATCTGTCTATTCCAGTATTGGAAATGGAGTGAATATATTACATTTTTATTTTAGATTTAAACCATTTCTTAAGGGAGAGGCCTTTATCTTGCAGTGGACTTTAGGTAGTTATGTATATTTGTTACGTATTTAAATTATTCTTTGTTGTAGGAAAAGTAAATTACCCTTTCTAATCTGACAGGTGGTGAGCCCGTCGCCGTCTTTTATGTCCAAGCCAACAATGAAATTCGTACATAAGTTTTTTGAAAAACTCATTGGTACTGCCACCTGGGGATCGAACTCGGGTCTCACGACTCGCAATTCCGACCACCCAACAACTCGGCTATCGTGACTTATGTTATTATGTTTTTATGTATATTTTTCTAAATAATAATTTAACACCGTTTTTGGAAATGTAACAAGTCTTTCTCCTAGGAAACTAGTTCCCTCGTTTCCTGATTAGAATTCAGACAACCAAACCACTTGGCTATAGCGAATTAATTGAAAATTCTTAACCTGAGGAATAGAAGTATTTATCGAGTACAAGAATTTGCTTATCTAGGCGATAGGCGGGTTGGTAGAGATCCTGTATTTAAAATTAATGGTTGCTGGTTCAAATCCCGCAGGGTGCAACATTTGTGTGATGAATAATATAAATTTTCAGTCATGGATGTCACGTTGTCCCAAGTAGTCTTCGCAGAAAGTTGGGTCGAAAGGTCTTAATTATATAGGTCTCTGTCTACTCCAGTATTGGGAAAAAATGTTTGAAGACATGACGGTATTTAGTGTTTTAACGAATAGAAGTATTTCGCTTAACTACTTACTGAGAGTGGCAGAAGCAATTTATATATATTTAGGTAAGGTGTGTCGCCGGTTCTTTGTACTGATTGGTTGAGAGGCGAACTAAAGTTTGCCTGCAGTAGCAAAGCTTAATGAGCCTTCGTAATTTAGTCCAGGCTATTTAATAAAGCACAGAGCTTTGAGGATGCTGTGATAGTGTCGTCAAAAATTTACCCTGAAAATAGATCACTTGATTTACAAACAATGTCATAATATTATTTAATCATTACACCTTCACCCATTTTCGGTGATGGGGTAGCCTGAAAAATTGATGTCAAAGATGATCCTTACATACTCGTTTCGTTTGTTACAGCTTCATTCCAATTTCCAATTTCTTCATACATACATATCAAGAGAATTTTAACAATTAATAGTAATTAATATTAGGGATTGTATCCGAGACTGATCGTAGTCGGTGGTGACAAAAGGGCTGGTTCTTTTCTCGCTCAGCGGTTAAGTTTAGCCATTCAAAGTAGAAACGTAGATAGCGTTCTTGGTACCATGTCACGAGGAGTAGTGCTCAACGGTTATTGTAGGGTTTAGTTAATAATTACTATAAATAATAACATAATTTTGTTTCAGAGAATATTCGAATGCTTGTTTCTTTCCTTTCTTAAAACAAGTTCATGTTCAGTCCACAATGTTAATTTAATATTTTTGTAAATCGAAATCGAAAAACAGATACACAAATAATATTTATTACATATGAAAAATAATTTCAATATCATACATTAAAAGTCACGATAGCCGAGTTTTTGGGTGGTCGGAATTTCGAGTCGAGAGACCCGAGTTCGATCCCCAGGTGGCAGTACCAATGAGTTTTTCAAAAACTTATGTACGAATTTCATCGTTGGCTTGGACATAAAGGCGGCGACGGGCTCACCACCTGTCACGTTGTCCCGAAAATATCTTGGGTGGAAGGTGGGTCAAAGGGACTTAATTGTCTAGACATGACCTCGGTCTACCCCTGTATTGGGAATTGCGTGAAGATATTTTTTTTTACATTAGCAAAATATTTAAAAGAAATAAATGACAAATCGTTCCTCAAAATATGTAATCAGTCCAAATAAATAAAAAATAAAAAAGAACATTCGAACATGATACTCTCTTCGAAGTCGTATTAAAACAAATCAATATCTGTTCAATACAAAATGAATAACTCGAAGGAGACAGTTCTTCTTCAGCAAGAGGTGTCCCACCTACACATGGACGTTAATAACGCTTTGCTTCATACAAGCGATTGTGCTGCCAAATATTCGAAAATTTCAGCGTTTCGGATTAATTTTCAGCCATTAGCTGCACAAGCTGGTTAAAGCGCTGCATGCAAATAAAAAACACAACATTTATTTTAACGTGTATAGCTTGTTAATATAACGCTATATACGATTCTGTGATCAGGGACAATTATAATTAACTATTTTTTTTGTAATTTACTACTTGTGGCAGACTTTTTCATCTAAAGCGGTGAGGTTTTTAGACAGTTTTTATACTTCTATAGCAATGTTACAACTGTTGTGGTTTAGCTTGAAAGTTATGAATGACCTGTCAGGCCAAGTCAGGTCAGGCGAACACACCTGTTTTTGAAGCTCTGAAGTCCCGCGTTCGATTTGCGAACGGTTATATGTATCACTTTTTGTACCTGGTCTGGATGCTTGTGGCAACTATTCTTCTTACTTTGGGATCAGAGAAAGCATTATTTTTCTTAAAATTACTCTTAAGCTGACAATAAACAAAAAAAAAATACCTTATACTTATATTACCAGTATGAGGGTAAACAGATGTCAAAATATTTACTTCTTTCGACCCATTTTTTATCTGAGTTTATTTGGGACAACCTGTCCGGTGGACAGCCTATAGCCATTTTAGTATCCAAGCCAAAGGTAAATTATTATTTCAAAGATACATATTTATACAAATGTATTGACATCCATTACTGGAGTGCAAACATTCACAATCATTACAAAATTGTTTGAATTTTGAGAAGATTCGAACCTGAATGCGTTAGCTTCGAAGTCAAGCCAATATCGGACCATCAAAATTTAAATGAGTTATTAATACGGAATACTTACCATTCTAGCTATTGACTCGAGTCGCCACACTCAGCATTTCACAAATATCACCGACCCTTTTCATCCTAAGTAAACGGACTGTGCCACTTTGCAACTTTACTCTCGTTAAAACACGCCCCTCAAAGTATTCCTGTCTGTGCGGCATTTGACTAAGGATCTTTTCTATTTATTGAAAAGTAAAAATATCTATTTTCGTGATAAAATATATATCACGAAAGCCAAAGACGAGTGAAAAGAAAAAATATGGAATCTGCAGTATGAGAAATTGAATGAAGATATAAAAAAAACAACAAAGCTAAGCTGAAAATGAACATCCAAACAAAATATAATTTATAACCGTTAATCGTATCTTCGCTGTTGTGGTTAACAGGCTTAACATTCTGCTAGCAGCATATTACTCTTACAAACATAGCAGGCAGCCATTGCCAAAACTGTGCAAAGTCAGTGCGGACGATGCTTTATTTATAGCACAATGTATCATTAAACATTCTGCGCTGAGCTTGCTATTCCTGCAACCAGGCGATTTGGAAATGCAAATATTAGCGCACGCCGTGAGATACATCTATGAAATTTTGCATGAATGCGACTGAATGTTTTTTTATTTACGATTTTTCATCTCATAACTCATTTAATCATTACTTACGGGCTAATAACACCCGTGTGTTCGAACAAGTTCGTGTTCGTTTTTGATTAAATTTAATTCAAAAATTTAAAAAAAACCATTGGTACGTGCCAGCCGCCTGGGGATCGACTCGGGTCTCTTGACTCGAATTCCGACCGCCCAACCACTCGGCTAACGTGACGTTTTATATATATCACATTTAATAACTTATTTTTTTAAAAAAATGTACAAAATGGCAGACTTAAAGGCATTCTCTATCAGTGTACCTTTATTAATCTATTAATAGTCCAGCATGATATTCATACTTTGCACCAACAGAGACCACTTCATGCACAAAGCGGGACAGTAATACCGACATGAGTACAACAGGCGGCCTTATCGCTTTAACAGCGATCTCTTCCAGGCAACCTTAGGGAAAAAGGATTCTTCTAAAGAGAGCGGAAAGGCTGTGCTAAATAATACAAATAGTATAATATGTATACACTACATAAAAGTAAAGAAATTACATTTAAAGGATTAGAAGGTAATTTAGTTATATGGAAAAGAAATTTTCTATAAGCAGTAGACGACAGATAATGGGTTAAGTGGATATGTAATGAAGTTTTGATTTAGATAATGATAGAAAGAGATTTATTTATATAGATTAATGCCTCATAAAGTTGTAGATACTGTAGAATAGTATTGAATTGTATATAGAGCGTGAGCGAAAAGCCTTGGTTGTAAGGTGCAAAACCGGTGTAATAAAGAAGCTAAAATAACGTTATTTAAAGCTTGCTGTCTAACTTTCTACACAGAAGGCCAGTGGATTAACTACATGAAAAAGGTTATGGACACCCTTAAATAAAAAATATATATAAAAAAAATATGGACACCCTTAGGGTCTAATAACGCGTTTAGGACACTGTTGGGTTTGCCGTGGTGTTCAGCTTCTGGCATGTTTGCTCAAGAGTGAACAGGTGACTTCTATGCCATCCTAAGCAAATAAAAATATAAATAAAGCTTCGCAAATGTGATGTTACCCATGCCTATCTATCTGTCTATCTATTATTAAAACTGTAAAGTTGTAGAGCCTTTCGTTTAGTAGTCGTATTGTCGGTACCACACTCGCTAACTATTTCTGCCGAATAACATTGTAACAACTGTTGTGTTGAACTGAAGACAGCGAGTGTAATTACGAGCTATGAAAGATTCCTTCCTCATATTTATAGGATATTTATAGGATAGTTATTTTCACGTACTTTTATTAATTTCAAAGCCGCACAACATCTGCCGGGCCCACTAGCTTATGTGTAAAGTATACGTTTTTTATTAAAATACATAAAATCAAAACTAAGCAGACTGAAGACAGGCTGCAGATTATAAGGTGCGAGGTGTCTGGTAATGCGATCACCAAAATAAAATCCTTCTTACGGGAGTCATCTGTCCTGTAGTTACATAGACATATTGACACTGACTTTTACCGGCCGTTATGTATGTACATTATACTGTCTGGAAGAATTCGCTTTTATCGATAAGACCATCATATGTGTTGGTAACACAGTGTTGCCCATCTTAATTAATTTTAGGTTATTAAATTAAAGAGAAAAAAAGGGCTCCGCGGGTTGGCAAAGATCGCGTATTCGAATCCCGCCCGTGTCAGTTCAAATTTTAATTTTTTTTCTCTTTAATTACCTAACAAAAAGTTCAGCAAAACTTATATGCTTTAAAAATCAGTAAAAAATTGCGTATTAGTATTAGGTTGTTTATTTTCTGTTTTGGTGTGCCATAAAGCGCATTCTATCTGTCTGTCTATCTATGGAGACAAACTCAAGCGTCAATATTATGATCAAAACACACTAAATTTGCCAACGTGACTATTAATAATTAACGATGTCAGTGCGCTATTAGGTTTTCAGTGATGATAGTTGTTTGAGCAATTAATTAGGTATCACTTCGTCGGTTAATTTAATGTGATTTGGTAGCCCTATTAATATGTATTGTTCAATGGCTACTAGATAAATTTTATTATTAAAAATTATAGATTCTCGTTACTTATCTGAGGTGATAAACTAGAATCTATCCGGGATTGTTTTATTGTTTGTTTTTAACAAAGGAAAAGGTTTTTTTACCTAACCCGCTGTGGCTTAGAAGAAAGAAGGAAGGGGTAGGAACTGCATTTCTGAAGGAGACTTATCGCAAACCGCCTAAAGGCGCCACGTTCGCGCTTCCATGTTCTCCAATTTTAGATATCAGCTACATCTGGGACTCGCAAATAGAAAAGAGAGAAGAAGAACAGCGTGATGACTCACTACGACATATAAAAATGGAAGATACGTCCGTCCGAAATTTTATCGTAATGTGGCGCTCAACAACTATGACATTATTTCACTAACGGAGACGTGGTTACTTGGTGGCATATCTGATGCTGAGTTATTTGACGATCGCTACTACGTTTGGCGCCGCGACCGTGATCTCAATAAAACTAAACAATCGCGGGGTGGGGGGGTTCTTATTACTTTACACAAAAGAAAAATCGCAAAAGGTGAACCTAAGTGGTATTCGGCGGCAGAAGATATTTGGGTTTCAATGACACTAGAATGCCCTTACTCTAAACACCCGTAAAACTCAATATTTGCACCGTTTATCTATGCAATGAAAATATGGGCGCATGCTTCTCTGATCAAGTCTTCAATTTCTGTAATTCTCTTGAGTCAATAGTTTCAGCTAATCCTAATGACAAATTCTTAATTCTAGGTGACTTTAACATGAGCTCTATTACATGGTCCCATACACTAAGTGGTATCGAGGGTTGTGGCGCCAGGGGCGAACATGTACAAAATTTTATAGAAACTTTGAATTTTTGTGATCTTCAACAATTTAATACAGTTTATAATTCATACAATAGAATACTCGACTTAGTTTTGTCGAATGACTATATAAATGTAAATCATTGTCTTGATCCCTTAGTTTTGGAAGACCTGCATCACAAGGCTTTGACAATTTCTGTTAACTTTAATGTCCAGCCTCTGACTCGCAACAAATTGACCTCTTACTCTTACAATAAAGGCGACTATAACCAAATAAATTTAGACATAAGTGCGGTGAACTGGGATGAACTTCTTAGTAGAGGCAATGTGGATGATGCTGTTGAACTGTTTTACGAGACAATATATAATATACGTGACAAATATATTCCTTCTCTTATACAGCGCAATAGCAAATACCCACCATGGTTCAATCGTGCTATTGTCAGATTAATTAAAGAAAAGAATAAGTACCACAAGAAGTTCAAAATCTATCGAAATTTATATGATAAAATCACATTTGAAATTTTGAGAAAAAGGATTAAACGGATCGAAAAGACACTTTACAATGAATATATTTGTCGCGTCGAAGATAGTTTAAAAAGTCATTCTAAAATATTTTGGTCGTATATACGAAACAAAAGTCGGGGTTCATCTTATCCCTCTCGTATGACTTATTCTGATATAACATATAACTCAAAACAAGATATTTGTAACATTTTTGCACAATATTTTCATTCTAATTACCTTCAACCAACTGAACCAGAAGAGATCACACGCTGTACATCATCTTTCATGTTAAACGATATCTCTACAATAAATATAAATTACTCTGAAGTAGAGAAGCTATTAAAGTCGCTTGATTTAAAAAAAATCAGCTGGCCCTGATGGTATACCAGCTTTATTTCTAATTAAATGTGCTGGAACTTTATCTAAACCCATAAATTTTATATTTAGAAGATCCATTAACGAGGGGTTAATGCCAGCAAGATAGAAATCCGCATTTATAACCCCCATACATAAAAAGGGTCCACTAAACATCATTGAGAATTATAGACCAATTTCAAAATTAAATCTCGTTGCTAAGGTCTTAGAAAGAATTGTATACAACCAATTGTACCCGGTGATCAAACATACGATCATTCCCCAACAGCATGGCTTTCTTCAAAAAAGATCCACTACGTCCAATCTTTTGCTATTTACGGATTTCGTTTCATATAACATGGACAAAGGAAATCAAATCGACGCTATATAGACCGATTATAGCAAAGCATTTGATCGTATTGATCATGCTATATTAATAGAAAAGCTATCGACAGCCGGTATAAGAGGTGACTTATTTAGATGGTTTTCGTCCTATATCTCTAATAGATCACAAGCGGTAATTCTAAATGGATTTACATCATCCTGGGTGCCTGTACCCTCCGGAGTCCCGAAAGGTTCTTTACTTGGCCCTTTGCTCTTCGTCATTTTTATTAACGATATAAGTGAATGTTTTTTAAACACAAATTTGTTACTGTTCGCTGACGATATGAAATTATTTAGAATAGCAAATAATTTCAACAATGTGCTATACTTACAAAACGATCTACTTAATTTTGACAATTACTGTAGGGGAAATAAACTTGATATTAACGTAGATAAATGTTTTTGTGTGTCTTTCGGGCGTAAGCGTAATATGAACATATTTAAATATACCCATAAAGACTCAGAATTATCCAGGTGCAACGAAATAAGGGACTTGGGTATTACCATTGACAACAAATTATTATTTGACCAGCACATAGAACAAAAGCATATAAAGCTCTTGGCTTTATCATTAGATCATGTTTCAGATTCCGTAATTTAAAATCTATTAAAATTTTATATTGTTCAATTGTTCGAAGCAATCTGGAATATGCAAGTCAATTATGGAATCGTCAGTACAATATTTACGTTAATAAAATTGAATCCATTCAAAAAAGGTTCATCAGATATGTGTGCTCAAAATTCCGCATTCCCAAAGAAAACTATGAGCTACGGTGTAGTCGTCTTCATCTTCTCCCTCTGCAAACTAGACGTTACACAGCGGATCTGGTTTTACTATCAAAAATCGCTCAGGGCCGCATAGACTGTCCAGACTTATTAAAGAAATTACTCATCTCAACCCCCACTCGTTCACTATGTTGTAACAATCTCTTACACATACCTTCTTACAGCACAAACTACAGACGCAATTCCTACTTTATAAGAGCATCTAATTCATTTAACAGACTATCTAAAGACTATGATAAGGTGGACCTTTTCTGTACCAACAGTTCTGCTATTTGTAAATTAATCACCTCTAATTTCAGCAACAGTCAACAATTAAATAGCAATCAATAATTTTAGAAAATTAGTTTGAACCGGCAGCAGAGTGTTATTAGTTTTTTTTTTATGTATGACAATTGTTTATCTATATGTGAAAACTTTTTATTGGCTTAGATTGTAATTTACATGCATGTTATATTTTGTTAAGATTAAGCTGTTAGTTTTCCAGTAAATAAATAAATAAATAAATAAAAATAAATAAATTCAGTTGAACAAAATCATACATAACATCTATCCATATTTTTTCTGGATAAAATCTATAATACTGTTTTTTAATCTATATTAAAATATTTGCCAAAATAAATAAAATTTAAGCCATTTTGGCGTAACTGAGTAAAGAACATACGAACATACATACATAACGACCTCTGTGGTCGGGTGGCGTGCACACCAGTTTTAAAATTGTCGCCAGCTAACAGGTCTTGGGTTCAATTCCCTGTCATTCGGGTCAATCTATAAAACCACTCTTTCTATATTATTTCGAGTTTTGGCGTTAGCATTAATTTTGTAGTTTCTGTTTTCCAAAGTGTTTAAGCTACTAACTTTAGAATTAGAGCAATGTATGTGATGAAGTTCACATTTAATTAATCATTTACAATTTATAACGTAACTAGAATTGTAAGATTACATTACTTGAATAAGAAACGTGTTATCGGGCCTTTCCACTAAAACTTAGACTGGTAGTTATGTAAATCTCACTTGAAGTTCGTCCTTATTTAATACTCGGGTCCAAGATAAGAAGTTATTTCGTTTGTTCAACACTTCACACAAGTTTGTCTAGTTGTCATCGTGTGAAATGATAACTTTTATTTGACGTAGGGTAGTTGAAAAATTTTAAATAAAAAAATTAAATAAATGAGTAAATATCTTCACGCAATTCCCAATACAAGGGTAGATAGAGGTCTTGTGTAGACAATTAAGTACCCAATGATATTTTCGGGACAACGTGACAGGTGGTGAGCCCTTCGCCGTCTTTATGTCCAAGCCAACGGTATAATTCGAATACAAGTTTTTGAAAAACCCATAGGTACGAGCGTACTACCTGGAGATCGTACTCGGGTCTCGTGACTCGAAATTCTAACCAGCCAAACACACGGCTATCGTGTCTTTAAATAAAAAAATTCTTAAATTTAAATACTCAGTTCCAACACGGTGAAATCGGAGCTAGCGGTGTTGGTGTAAGAATTTAAGTCGTTCCAAGTGAAATTATATGGTGATAAATATATAAATATAGAAAATGTAATATAATAATAATATCTTTACGCCATCATAATACAGGGGAGGCAGAGGTCTAACAATTAAGTAATTTCGACCCACCTTCCACCGAAGACATTTTTTGGACAACGTGACAGGAGGTGAGCCAGTCGACGTTTTTATGTCGAAGCCAACGATATATTTGGTACTTAAATTTTCCCTTTACCGAACCCTTTAAGCATTTAAAGAATTCCTTCTGATGAACTTACCGGTTTTCAAGGTGTCACCATCTCTGAGTCCAACAATCCGAATTGTCTCGTTCCTGGTTGTCTGCGGTGCCTTTTTTTGTTTCCGATTTCATAAGTAAAGTGCGTTAACTTCTTACTTTGAGATCAGAGCAATGTATGTGACGTTGCACCTGTCTATCTATTTATTTATTTATTATTATTATTTATAAAGTCTTCATCATCATCATCATATCAGCCTATTCAAAGTTTACTGCTGAACATAGGAGACCCAAAGATTTCCACATAGAGAGGTCCAATGCCATCTGCATCCATCGACTCCCCGCAACACTATGCAGGTCGTCGCTCCATCTTGTGGGGGGTCGTCTTATGAGTGATTATAAAGTCTACAGCAAATATATTACTATTCTGGAGCAGGATTGGGTATAATCGCACGCTTGGCATGCCTATTGGTGTTCGCATTATCAGATACCCATGAACTTTAAACGCAGCTATCCGTCTTCGGTCTGCTTAACAAGGGTCTACCTTATGGGTGAACTCGTGTCAAGGAAGTTTTTGTGCATTAATATATATTAATATACATTATGTATATTAATATACATACGAATTATGGTTGGTTTGGACGATACAGCGGTGATAGAATCACCGAGTGTGACACGCAGTTCAAAATAAAGCTCAAATCAAATAAACAAAAGGCTTAATTTTTTAGATATCTGTCTCCCTGAGTATGGGAAAAATGCGTGAAGATAAAAAAAACATTAATGATACTTCAACAAATAAAAATAGATGCTTAACATAAGAGTACCGCAAAACTCTAACAAACATTTGAGATATTCTTCAACGAGAATGGGACAACTTCCTATCTTGTTTGTGAATATAAAATAAGAGGAGCAAAACTTTAGCCTCTGTGAATACTTGGGAATATTTTCTGTGACATAAACTTGTACGTTGAAAAGATTATCGTAACTGTTTGAAACAGTATAATATCTGTAATTTATACTACAGTTCGCATAAATAGATAGTAAATAGATAGGCAGATCTTTATTTTGGTTTAATTTTACTCAATTTCCCATACTGGGGTAGTACTACTTTTCGTATCAATTTTCACCGAGGCTTATTTGGGACACAGTGATAGGTGGCGAGCCTATCGTCATCTTAATGTTCAATTTCAGTTAGTTCAGTATAATATATTTACATACAAGTACATACATACATTATACGGAGGTAAGAGGTAGGAAGTAGGAGACAGAGGTTTAGACAATTAAGTCCTCTCGACCCACCTTTAAACGAAAACTATTTGGGGCAACGTGACAGGTGGTCAGCGTATTGCCGTCTTTGAGTCATATTATTTTTGTTTTATTGTCACATAATTTTTTTTTGTTTTTAATAAAGTATGTAATTTGTAAATTAGTAGTAGTTTACTATATTTGTCTACTATTTTTCTACTACTATATACTATATAATTGTATAATACTGTATTTAATCATTCCCCAATATCGGAGACACGCCATTTCCAATACTGGGGCAGCCAAAGGTCTATACAATCTTTAACCTAACTTATCCTTTCGACCCACCTTTCACCGAAGATATTTTTTGGTACAACGTGACAGGTAGTGAGCTAGTAGCTATCTTTATGCCCATCCAATGATATGAATCGTACATAACTTTTGAAAAAAAGCTATTGGTACGAGCCTACCGCCCTCGGGTCTCTTAACTCGAATTCCGATCATCCAACCACTCAGCAATCGTGACGTCTATATACGATATGTTTATCATAATTTGTTGGAAAGAATTCTGATAAAAGTCGTAGCGCACGGGCTTCGCAAAGTAAATAACTTTTATTAAGGTAACATCAGAAAGTTCGCCGACACTCAACTTTGCATAAGCTCTTTGAAGTATCACTAAGCAAGTTATTGGAGGTACGCTATTGATATTTTTGTTAGTAAAGTATCTTGTCACCGTCTCCTATAAATTTATGAGGAACGTAAAGTTTTTAAATATCAAATAGACTTTGGCCGACTAAAGTTTTTAAGAGACTTTCTAACTATATATATTTTTTATCTTGGGGGTTTTACGGAATAGATTTTAGTCAATGAAATCCTTTCGAACCACTTTTACTTTTAATTAATTAATTCTGCAAAACGTGTTTAATATAAAATAATACGATAAATTATAAGGCAGGAATGTACATTCCATGTGGCAAAAGTAGACTGAACCACCGAGTTCAAAAACTTATTTAACATGAGCGTATATTAGCTGTTTGGTAAAGCGACTTAGCTCAAGTAGGTTAGACTTATCCGATCGGAAATCGAACATGGGACCTCAGAGCTGTCGACGCTAAGAAAACCGGTGTGTTCGCCACTCGTCTACGGAGGTCGTAAAATGTGATCAACTAATGATGATTTGAATTAGTTAATGGATAAGACAAGGGTTAAATACTGCCTTCTTATATTAAGCATACTGGAGATCCCGACGGGTGAAATAGGGAACGAATAATGCACACTACTTTTATTGTGTCAATATGATTTGTAAATATTTATGATAAATATTATATGATAAATATTCATGATAAATAATTAGAAAGACAGATAAGGAAAAAATTTCTTCCGCTTGGTACTTTATGCCACTCATCCCTGTCTCAGTTCCTAGTAACTAACACTAAATAAAATAAATAAATAAATATCTTCGCGCCATTCCCAATGCATGGTCTAGACAATTAAGTCCATTCAACCCACCTTCCACCTAAGATATTTTTGGGACAAAGTGACAGGAGGTGAGCCCGTTGCCGTATATAGATAAATATTATATTTAAAATGCAAAGATTAAGTCCGACTAAAAATTTATGGAACATTATTTTTATTTTGAATATTTTATATAAACTGAATCTCACTATTTAAACCTTATAAATATTTACCGCAATGTTCGCGTGTCGAGGAACTACACAATGAACGACTTCGGAAAATATAACCTACCAGAGTTTTCTAAGAGCTAACACTACACTATTACGAACTTAAAACTATATGAAAATTTCTAACTTTAGAAAAGAATCGAAACACTAAGCAGTATATAATAATAATAAGCCCTTTATTCAGACCAATTTAGCATCTATTACAAAACATTAAGAACTACAAATTTATTAACTAATAGATATATTTTTGCAACTAATCTTAATGTATTCTTTTCTAATACTTAATTATTTTTTGTAGGTCTGTTTGCCAATCGGCAAAGGCCTCCTCCAACCTTTTCCATTCCTGCCTATCTTGGGTCACTCTATTCCACGTTACTCCTGCTACTTGTCTAATGTCATCATCCCATCTTTTATGTGGCCTGCCTCTCTTCATTTTTCCTTCTCTGGGATACCATTGTGTCACAATTTTGCTCCATTTCTCTTGACCTCTTATCATGTGACCTGCCAATTGCCATTTGAGTCTTTTGATTTTGGATGTTATGTCTATGACCTTCGTCTTTTTTCTGATGACATGCTTTTTTATTCGCTTAGACCTTTTCACATTCAACATACTTCTTTTCATTGCGTGTTGACAGATTTCAAGTTTCCTCGTCGTATTTTGTGTCAAAGCCCATGTTTGGCTGCCATACATTAAAACAGGCAGTACACAGGTGTTGAAAAGTTTTTTCTTTATATTAATGTGAAGAATGTGTTGTGTCTTTCATGGCCTCTCTCAGACTCCAGTATCTTTTCCAGCCATTTGTTATTCTTCTCTCGACTTCTTTTTGTATAGGATCCTCTTGTGTTATTAGCTGTCCCAAATAGGTGTATTCGTTGGTGTTATCGATTTGGTTATTTCCTAAATGTATAGTCGTCTTTATTCCATTTGTCATAACTTTCGTTTTATCAGGGTTCAACTTTAAACCTATCTTCTCACTTTCATCAGCTATCATTTTTTGTATGTTTTCCGGTGTTTCAGCAAATATCACTATGTCGTCTGCGAACCTCAAGTGTGTTAGGGAGGCTCCGTCGACATTTATTCCGAGGTTTTCCCACTTGAGACTTCTAAATATTGTTTCGAGAACCGCTGAGAATAGTTTTAGAGATAGAAGGTCCCCTTGTCTGACACTCTTTCCTATACTAAATGGTTCCCCTTTTTTTTCTAGTTGGATTCTCGCGGTGCTTTGACTGCATATCTTTTTTTATTAAGCGGATATATTTTTGTTCAAATCCTTGTTCCTTCAGGGACTTCCATATCTTTTCGTAGTACAAGGAGTCAATGCTTTAGTATAATCGATGAAAGCAATATAGTACTCGCGCTGGTATTCTTTATATTTTTCTGAGACCTGGCGGACAACATGAATGTGATCGATTACCGAGAAACCTTTCCGAAAGCCCGCCTGTTCAATTGGTTGGTGTTCATCTAGAATTTTTTCAATACGTTTTAGAATAATCTTGGCAAATATCTTATATATGTTAGACATGAGACTGATTGGACGGTAGTTTCCGATGTCATGTTTGTCTCCCTTTTTGTATAGAAGGACAATGTTAGATTCTGTCCATTGCTGTGGGACAATTTCTGTGTCATTTCAACATTTCATGTCAACATTTCTTTGAGGACCGGTTTGATTGCCTGCTTATTTTGTATTAAAATCTCGTTACTTATACCATCGGGTCCTGATGCTTTGTCTTTTCCTTATGTGTCTATTGCTTTCTCTATTTCTACGTAAAGCATTTTGGGGATATCTGAATTCTCCACAAAATTTATTTCTTCTCTCGAGGTAATGTTGTTCTCATACAGTTCTTTGTAATAAGATGTTGCAATTTCCAATATCTTTTCTGTCGTGTTTCGATTTTCCTCTTTTGCTTTTAATTTTTACTAGCCAGTCTGTAGATTTCGTTAGTTCCTTGTATGCTTTTTTGACACCACCCGTTTTTGTTATGTGTCTTTCAATTGTCTCCATTCTATTTCTGTTCCTATCTTTTCTCAAGCTTTTCTTTATTTCTTTATTAATTTCTCTTAGTTGTATCCTTCTGTCCTTTGCGTCTCTTGTATTAATTAAGTGGCTCCTTTTTTCCTTGTAATTTTATAGTGGTGGCAGTAAGCCATTGTTTGTGTTGCTTACAGGTGGTAGTAGTAGCGAGTTTCGTTTCAGTTTTAATAATGTTTTCTATCCCGTTGTATTTTTCTTGTATGTTTAGGTTCTGTGTGTTTTCTTTGAAGTTTGTGAATTTGTCTCTTAGGGCTGGCTGTTAGTTGATCCATTCGGTGTTTTTCGAGCTTAACATTTACTGGTTCTTGTTTTGGTCTAGGTTTCTTTGGTTCTTTTGTTTTTAATTCTGCCCTGATCAGCCTGTGATTGGTGTTGAAGTTGAGTTGGTTGATGACGTTAAAGTTGCTGAATTAACTTTTTTATTGGTCATGAAGAAATTAATATAATTTTTTGTGTTCCCATCTGGTGAGATCCAAGTCCACATTCTTCTCTTATTTTTCCTATACATAGTATTTAAAATAGTAAGGTCGTTTTCTAGGGTAAAGTTTATAATTTTTTCTCCGTTCCTGCTTCTGGTTTTGTTGTAGTATGTGAATGGTCCTAGTGTGTTTTTTCCAGGACGTTTATCTCCAATTTTGCCATTGAAGTCTCCCATTACTATTAAGTTTTTATGTGCGTGATCACGGATGGCTTTATTTAATTGACGATAAAATGAATCTATTGTTTCTAAGTCTGACTGTTCTGTAGGTGAGTACACTTGAATAATCGACCATGAGTCTTGGTATCCTGGTAGCTTTAAATTTATCATCGCTGTGCGCTCCGAAATGCCTATAAAACCTTCTATAAAGTCTGTCAGGTGTTTCTTGATAATAAAGCCAACCCCATGGTGGCCAGGAGTGGTCCCTATATGGTATAATAAAAAATCCTGATATGAAACAATTCTTTCTCCTAATCGTCTCACTTCGCTAAGGCCAACGATATCCCATTTGATATGTTCTAGCGCAAATGTTAATTCTGTCAAGTTTTCTTCATTTTTTAGACTAAGGGTATTTAGTGCAGCAATATAGATTTTTCCTTTTCTTTCATGGAACGTTGGAGGGTTGTGGTCGGAGTCGGATTGGGGGAGTTTGTGTTTTTACGGTTTGTTGACTTTCTTAGTTTGTTTGAGTTTCCGGTGATCCAAATTTTGTTTGCTATAGGTTCTTGCGTGTGGAAATATTGGTTAGAGAATTTGATTTGATTCTCATGGCATCGAAAGCGTTTGTTCTATTGTTCTTGGTATTTTTAAGAGAGCTCAGCGTCTGTTGTTTTTTGGGCTGAGACTTTGACGGTGACAGTGGAGAGGTAGATTGTTCTCTTTTCCTTTTGTCATTGTTGGTGTTAGGTTCTTTGATTATAATTTTATCGTATTTCAGGAAAGCTATGTTTCCTTTTCTCCTCTCCTCTAGTAATTGGGGTTGTAGTGCCTTTCTTTTCTCTAATACTTCTCTCGAATAATCGTCTGATAAATAAATCCGTTTAGTTTCTTTTTGTTTTTCATATTTTCTTTCTTCTTCCATTCGCTTACAAGAGAACACTTGTTCAATACACAGGTCTCGGTTTGTTTTCTGGTTTTGGCTTCCCTAAGCGGTTTAATTTGTTAAGTTCGTTTTCTTCTAACTTAATGTTTAAGTCTCTTTTGAAGAATTCCTTTATATCCTGGAACAGTTCAGCTGTTGATTTTTCGCTCTCTTCTAATCCAAAAATAATTAAGTTATTACTTTTCTTTTCCTTTTTTAATTGATCTAACTCCATTTCTAATTTGCTAATTTTTTCTTTTAGTTTTTCGTTTTCCTCTCTGATAGGCATTTGTTTTTCATCCATCCGATCCATAATATTTTTTGTAAGAGATTCTGTTAATTCAATTGTCTGGTTTTTCATTTCTATTTTCATTTTTTCAAATAACATTTCAAATTGTTCTTCCATAATCTCAGGTCAAGTTATGTGAAACGGAACGTAATAGTAACTTTAGATTTTCTTGATCTGGCAGCACTGTGGTCGATACCAAACTAACCGTGTGTGACAAGTGACATCAAAATAAGTGACAGTAAAATATCAAATATCTCTTTAAATGTCAAAATGGCGTTTAAATAATTTTCTAACCTCTGATGTTGATGTAGGTCTTCAATTTCAAATTAGTGGACAGATTTAGTGATAATTCGATTTCGCTTCTATTACGACACCTGTAGTGTTGTTCTTTAACGGTGTTCTTTGTACAGATGTGGCGTATAACATTTTAAAACTTTAATTTTCTAGAGGAATAATCACAACACTCCTTTCCTCCATTCCCAATGCATGGTCTAGACAATTAAGTCCATTCAACCCACCTTCCATCTAAGATATTTTTGGGACAAAGTGACAGGAGGTGAGCCCGTTGCCGTATATAGATAAATATTATATTTAAAATGCAAAGATTAAGTCCGACTAAAAATTTTTGGAACACTATTTTTATTTTTAATATTTGAAATAAACTGAATCTCACTATTTAAACCTTATAAATATTTGCCGTAATGTTCGCGTGTCGAGGAATTACAAAATGAACGACTTCGGAAAATATAACCTACCAGAGTTTTCTAAGAGCTAACACTACACTATTACGAACTTAAAACTATATGAAAATTAAAGAATATAGAGAAAAGAATCGAAACACTAAGCAGTGCATTATTTTAAATTGCCACGGTACCTGAGTGGTTGGGTATACGGAATTTGAATCAGAAGATCAGAATTCGATCAGGAAGAAGACTTGTTATGATGGGTTTTTTGTACAAACGTATGTAACATTCGTATCGTTGGCTTAGACACTAGTATGGCGAAGACTCACCACATGTAATATGCTTCGGTGAAATGTGGTAAATTGGCAACACTTCTGACTGCCTCAATATTGGGAAATGCGTGAAGATACGCAGTAAATCGATTGTACCATGAGTTGAGATATATAAAGTCATCGATAAATTGTGTTATTTAAAAACCATTTTGGCCATGATAACTATTTCACAAACAGATGTATTACCAAGAGAAATAATTGTGTAGAAGCGATTTTCTTATTCACTATGTAATTTTATGGGCATGTAAATTCCCCTGCAGAACATAGGCTTCCCCTATGAGTAAAAAAAATATCTTTACGCAATTTCCAATACAGGGGTAGACAGAGGTCAGGTCTGGACAATTAAATATCTTCAACGCACCTTCCACCGAAGATATTTTCGGGACAACATGACATGTGGTGATCCCGTCGCCGTCTTTATGCCCAAGCCAACGATATAGATCGTACATAAGTTTTTAAAAGCCTATTGTTATGAGCCTCAGAGATCGAACTCTGGTCTCTTAACTCGAATTCTGATCTCCCAACCGCTCGACTGTAGTGACTTTTATCATAACATAACTTTGAGTAAATTACTTTTCTTTTTAGGATAATTTTTAAATAAAGAAAACATATTTGTACTGTTACGAAATAAATATATAACCCTTTGTTGGATGTTGCATTAGACCGTGAATAGGATCGGACATGGAAAAATTCAAATACCCTTCTCATACTAAATTAATTTAGGCAGTGGTGGCACTGTGAATAACGTACTTATAATTAAATTCGATATTTAAAAATTGAATTTGCCTGTTTATGTCATTAACATTTCCGTACACATCCAAAATTCTATTTTCAAATTTCAATACGTTAAACAGTATATTTGGCGTGTAGTGTCAGCTTAATTTACATATTAATATATGTTACGTAATATAATATTTACGATTACGGTAATATGATATGTGATATTTCTAATTTCTAGGTCTAAGGCCCCATCTTCTCGCATAAAATACCTCAAAATCTTAAGACTAAAGTATACAACCAGTGCGTGTTGCCAGTGATGACATTTGGATTTTGGACGTGGACTTTCACTGCAGGCCGTATGAGGAAGCTCGAAGTTACTCAGCGTGCTATGGAAAGGGCTCTGCTCGGTGTTTCTCTGCGTGATAGAATCCCTAATGAAGACATCCGCAGCAGGACCAGAGCAACCGACATAGCCGTAAGGATCAGCACGTTGAAGTGGCAATGGGCCAGCCACATAGCTCGTAGAACTGGCAACCGTTGGGGAAGAAAGGTTCTCGAGTGGCAACCTCGTATAGGCAAACGCAGTGTTGGGCGACCCCCCCCCCCCATGAGATGCAGCGACGACTTGCAAAATATTGCGGGAAGTCGATGGATGCAGGTGGATGAGGATCGTTCACTGTGGAAAGTTTTAGGGGAGGCCTATGTTCAGCAGTGAACTCTTGATAGGCTGTAAAGAAGAAGAAGAAGATCTAAGGTGTTATTTCGTAACAGTACTAATATTTTTTCTTTATTTAGGAATTATCCTTAAAAAAAGTAATTTACTAAAATTTACCTTATGACAAAAGTCACGATAACCGAGTGGTTGGGTGATCTAAATTCTAGTCAACAGACATGAGTTCGAGCCCCGAGGCGCGTACCAATGGGTTTTTAGAAAACTTATTGTAATGTATGTGTAAGAGGGTACATGCAACTTGTAAAGTTAATGACCAGTCACGCAATATACGTCGTACGAACTGCAGCTGGTGTTTATTATTATCCCACATATATTCCACTTATATACGATTTTATTGTTGGCTTGGACATAAAAAAACTGCGACGGACTTTCGCGGACCACCTTTCACGTTGCTTCAAAAAATGTCTTCGGTACAATGTGGGTGGGTATAAGGTATAATATTTGGTATTAAGGACTTAAATGTCTAGACCTTTGTCTACCCCTGAATTTGAAATGGCGTGAAGATATTTTTAAATTTTATACATTTTATATTCTATTATATTTTCTAACTTCCTTTTACAAACGGTTCAGTAAGTCATAATGTGTATAGCGATCGCTGGATTAAGTACTTCATTCTAATAATTTGTTTTTACCTGAAAAATCCTTTTTGACGAGCTTAATAGTTTAGTAAGTAGTGATCCTTCTTTCAAAACTAAGTGATTAGTTAAGAGTGAGAAAGCTAGTAGACAGAGTTGAAAGTCAGTGAACGCACAAATATCATGCTGAGGTATTTTTGTGTAAAATTGTGCTTCGTTGCTTAACTGTTGAAGTTATGATAGCTGAGTGGTTGGGTGGTCGGAATCTCGAGTCGAGAGACCCGAGTTCGATCCCCAGATGGCAGGCTCGTACCAATGGGTTTTTTCAAAAACTTATGTACGAATTAAATCGTTGGCTTGGACATAAAGACGGCGAGGGGTTCACCACCTATCACGTTGTCCCGAATATATCTTCGGTGGAAGGTGGGTCGAAGGGACTTTATTGTCTAGACTAGACCTCTGTCTACCCCTATACTTGGAATTGCGTGTAAATATTTGATTTTTTTTGTTGCTTAACTGTAGAAGGTTACTTGGAATTTTCTATTGGCTATGGTGGTTGAGTTGGTATTTCTATATTTTTTATATACATTAAATTACTACCCATTAGTCTGTATGGTAGAGACTTTGGATACACACATTGACAGGCACAACATTGCTCACATATATACATACATTGCAACACATACATTGCTCTGATCCTAAAGCAGTTAATGCAAGCAGTTTTGGGGAATAAGATACAATGAAGGTGCTACAAACACTTAGTCAGGGAATCGAACCATCAGAACTAGCGACACCGTGAAAACCGTGTCCTGCATATTCTTCGTCCAAGGATTTTTTTTCTCATTATAAGCTAGCGTTTAACTACAATCCCACCTGATGGTGAGTGGCGATGAAGTTTTTGTTGGTAGGCACACTAGCTTAGAAAAAGCCTATTCACTCTTCTCTTGAAGACACCACATTGTAATCGGACGGAAAGACTGATGCTGGCAAATTATTCCAGTCCTTTGCTGTACGCATTATGAACGACGAAGCAAAACGCTTCGTCCGAATGCAGGGTATATCCACAACAAAAGGATGGAAACCCGCCGTGCGTTTTGTTGTCCGATGATGGAAAGGGTAAGGGGGAATTAACTCATGTAATTCCTTCGCACACTCTCCAAAATGTAACCTGTAGAACACCGAGAGACTGGCCACCCGACGCCTGTGTTCGAGACTGGACAAATTGGTAGTAACCTAGTCAGGATCACCGATTAGCCGCTTGGCCTGTCCCTCCACCGAGTCCAAGGCTGCCAGTTGATATTTAGGAGCTCCAGCCCATATGTGGCAGCAGTACTCTACAGCCGACTGGACCTGAGCTTAATATAGGGTCAGAAGCTGTCCCGGAGTAAAGTAACGCCGCACTTTTGGAAGAACTCCCAATCTCCTTGTAGCGGCTTTAGCCTTAGACTCAATGAACCGCCCAAAGTTAATGTTTGACGTGATCTCGACTCCTAATAACTGGAGGCGGTCGGTGTATTCCAGAGATACATTCTGAAATTTAAGAGCCAAGGTGAACTGGCTCCTTTTGGCGGAGAACAGACACGCTTGCGTTTTGGTAGCATTGAATCTCACAAGATTGGTATTGCCCCAGTTGGAAACTGCCTTTAATGTAAGATTCATACGCTCTGCCATGACCTCCCGAGCAGACTGTACTTGATCCTGTCTGGCCTGAACACGCGCCAGATATCTCTCCACAACTGTGCTGTCATCTGCATACCCAAAGAGACCGGGCTCGAGCAGGTCGTTTATGTGCAGCAGAAACAAAGTTGCGGACAGAACAGATCCTTGAGGAACTCCGGCATTAATCACCATAGCCTCCTCGCCAAGAGGTGCGAGTTCAATAATCGCTCCATAATCTTACAGTGTATGGAGGTAACCGAAATAGGTCGATAATTGACAGGGTCAACACGGATACATTTTTTGGGCACGGGCTGCACGTTAGCAAGCTTCCAGGATTTGGGCACTATTCCAGTCTTCAAGGAGAGGCGATACAAGCGTGTCAGAACAGGAGACAACTCGGGTGTACAGGTCTTAAGCACTATGGCTGGTATACCATCAGGTCCACTGGCTTTGTTCACGTCCAGATGTCATTGATGGATTTCATCTATTAATTAATATTAATGCTTTTACGAGTAGTGAATATGAAAATATAAAGGTACTAATGAAAATTTACATGTTTGTAAATAATAATAAATATCTTCACGCCATTCGCAACACAGGGGTAGGCCGATGTGTAGACAATTAAATCCTTT
This sequence comes from Sericinus montela, assembly GCA_029286605.1. Classification (NCBI taxonomy): domain Eukaryota; kingdom Metazoa; phylum Arthropoda; class Insecta; order Lepidoptera; family Papilionidae; genus Sericinus; species Sericinus montela. The sequence continues at coordinate 17,036,653 of JAGSMR010000015.1, forward strand.
TGACATACCTTCCACCAAATATTTTTGGAACAACGTGGCAAGTGGTGACTCTGACGCCGTTTTTATGTCCAAAGCTGCGAACAAAAGTTTTGATAATAACACATTGGTACGAGGCTTGGGAATCGAACTCGGGTCTTTTGACTCGATTTCCGATCACCGGCGACTACTCGGATATCATGACCATTTTATATTTGTAAATAATATTATTATTATTGAGAAAACGCTTGATAATAAACATACTATGATATATACTAATATGTACTATTTTCTGTATAAGTTTTTAATTAATAAAGGCTCAGATTTTCGGTTTTTATTAACTAATTCAGCAATATTTATTTATATATTCTAACACAAGTGCCAATATTAAAGACGGGATTTAATCTCCATCTTCAATTGCGCGAGTGTTAGATATCTTCTCTGAAATTCTTTACGAAAAGAATTCGGTTTATCTTACTACTTTAATCTAGACAATCATGCATATATTTGTTTTGAAGAAATGGCTATTAATCTTTATTATCTTAACGCTAATTCTCAATACTGGGGTTGACAAACGTCTAGACAAAAAAATCCTTTGAATTCACTTTTCACCGAAGCTTATTTGAGACAACCTGGTGAACTTATCGCCGTCTTTGTGTCTAAGCTAACAGTAAAATAAACTTTCATGCATACACACATATTAACTTCGATAAATATTAATGTATATATGTAGTCCATGACATTGATTCACGTGGGGTGCTTTGAATTCGATTCTAGAGATTCGAGTTCGACCCCCAGGTGGTAACCTCGTATCAATGGGTTTTTTTCAAAACTTATATACGATTTATATCGTTGACTTGAACATAGAAATGGCGTCTAGCTCATCAGTAACGTTGTCCCAAAAAAAATGTTCGGTAGAAGTTTGGTCGAAAGGACTTAATTATCTTGACAGAAAGAGTCTACCCTAATATTGGGATCGGTGTGAAGATATCCATATCATTCATATTCATTATAAATGTGCCTTTGGCGTAATTCCAACCCGTAAACCTTAACTTCGAAGACCATTATGAATTTCACCACCAACTTGTCTATAGGATCGGACATTATTTGTTATGTGAAAACAATGACATTGTATGAAACTCTTATTAAAATAATTTGTGTTCACTGTAGAGGACAGAACGTGTAATTACCGGGAGTTTAAAATGGCATTGTCCAATGTCCATTGAAGCACTTCTTGTTCGTAATTGTCGGTCGTTTTGCTTAAGGAAGTTTCTCTCATTTCGCATAATTGTTTTCTGACGGTTATTGTGACCGACTACATAATACGGGTTAATTTTATTAAATTAGCTGGAAATATTTCTTTTAGTAAAATTTAATATTACATTATAAAGAAGAATACTTTCTATCTTTGTAATAGCTACAGATACACCAGAGGAGAACGTGGAAGTTTTTTTGACGGTTTACCGTAGGTGTTGGTAGGTGTCCTTCAGAGATGCAATTCCTCCACTTCTCCTTCTTGGTTTAAGGAGGGTTAGTATGTATGTATAAATATATAAAGATAGGGAAGATATCACATATAATGGTCTGATTACAAAGTAAGCGCTTAAGCGCTTGTATTAAGAAATCAGAAACAACGAAGGTACCACCAACATCCAGACCCAAGAAAATATAAAAAAAAACTGTTTTCAATATTAATCTGACCGTGGATCGAATCTGGTCGTAAATTGATCAAGAAGAAAAATAGTCTATGTAATATCAAGACTGTGATGCACATTATTTAAAAAAAAGATTTCGAAAACGGGCTAAAATTGAGGTTTTTAAAATTTTGGTGGTGTTCGCTGCCCAAATATTTAAAGTTTCTCGAAAACAAAGTATCAGCGAATTGTTCATTTTAAAAAGATTTATAAAAAAGTTCGCGTTGGATTTATAGATATACTCACAATAACTATTTTAATATATAAATTTCACGCATTTTCTTTTCTTTTTTCATTTTGTAAGACTTAGGAGGAGACTTATGTTCAGCAGTGGACTCCTTATAGTCTGTAAAGGAAAGGAAAAAAAAACATTACACGATTTAAAATGCTGTCTCTCCTCTTTAGTATCAATCTTTATTCGAATATGGGTACGTCATTTACCTTCATAATATAACGTACATTAAATTTATCCTCACTTTATATAATTTGAATGACTACTTAACAAGATAAACATACGTATAGACAGATAGCGGGATAACCATCTCGAAATATACCAGAACGAAATTCACCAAACCGGTGTCGGGTTGCAGCATCTAAGATGTCTGGTACTGCGATTGGTAATCCGCTTGCACAGTATACCGGTTATGAAAAAAACTCTCTCGTACTAGAGAGAGCTGCGTCTTGCAATGAAGTTATACAAGCCGTTATGTATCTGTGAATAGATTGAATTTATATAGTAAATCAACATTATTGCAGTGACGTTAGCCGAGTGGTTTGTTGATCGGAATTCTTATCGAGAGACCCGAGTTCGATCCCTAGGTTGTAGACTCGCACAAATGAGTTTTTTTTTTTTTCAAAAATTTATGTTCGATTTATATCGTTGCCTTGTTGTTGTTGTCCAAAACACCTGTTGCTGTCCAAAAGAAATGTTTTCTGGTGGCAGGCTCGTATCAGTGGGTTTTTTCAAAACCTATGTACGATTCATATCGTTGGCTTGGACATAAAGACCGCGACGGGCTCACCACCTGTCACGTTGTCCGGAAATATCTTCGAAGGTGGGTCGAAGGGGCTTAATTGTCTAGACTTAACCTCTGTCTACCCCTGTATTCGGAATGTCGTGAATATATTTATTTATTTATTATTAAAAAAAATATAAAAAAATATTTTTAAATTATGTTTTCTTTATTTTTTTTATTATTTATTTCAAATGATGAACCAATAGCCTTAGTGACTCAGCCTGCAAAGCTGCGGGTTTCTGATTCTGATGTCGCTATTTTTATATTACATTGTGTGATATATCTGTAATATAAATATTTATATTACTATTAGTATTACAGTTATGAATGTTTCGTTGAATATTTATCTATGTTAGTTAGTTGACTCAGGCGTTACTTTGCGGAAATTAATTGTAAAGTTGTTATTGAATAATTACTTCGCAGCATTCCGCTTGCAAATATAAAAAGGTATTTTCATAGAGTCTACTCGCTTGAGAATGCCTTGTTTTGAGGCGAAACACGTGTCGCGTTTTCGTTGGTGGTGTATGATACTAGGTTTGAGTGTAGTGGTGGTGGTGGTGGTTCATACAGTAGAATTAGTGCACGCATCTGAGGGAGGGAGAGTGGAGCTCTTCTTTTCGGACCAGGTAACGCATACCTTTATATATTTTTATTTTTTATATTTGCATGCGGAATGGTGCAAAGTAATTATTCAATAACAATTTATCTATGTCACGATAGCCGATCGGATGGGCGATCAGAATTCTAGTTAAGAGACCCAAATTCGATCCCCAAGGCACGTACGAGTACCAATGGATTTTATCAAAAACTTACGCAGTACTTTTTACATATTGCTTTAACTAATTGCAGTACATCCGGACAACTTCACAATATCACGTGTGAAGTCGGGACGGGTCTTAAATTGTGTGTGTGTAAAAGCATCGATAATGAACATACCCAAGATGCCGTTTGGTATCGACGTAAGGAAAATACCACCCCCTCTTTTCTCGCAGATGTCGTTAGAGGCGGCTGAAGGAAATCTTGTGAATGGTAACAGCTACCGAGAAATAGCGGAAGACCATCGGGAAAAATACCAGATTTTAATATCTTCGGTGGAAGGTGGGTCGAAGGGACTTAATTGTCTTGACTAGACCTTTGTCTACCTCTGTATTGGGAATTGCGTGAAGATATTTATATTTATATTTTTTTATTTAGTATATCTCTGACGGACAGCAGCGTCTACGAAGCGAAATGTCTGGCACTGCAATCACCAAACTGCTTGCTTAGCTCGTTAATAGTGAGAAATAGACATACAGCAGATTTATAGAGTTTTAGGAAATGAAACAAAGCGCAGTGTCGCATAGAAATATCATGCTTAATCTGGCTGATTAATAAAGCTTAAGGTATGCAGAGAACCTCAGTAATACGGCTATTATCTCAGAAGCGCGCTAAATTATAAATTTTGATTTGGCGGCATTTATTTACTGAATAAAGGCACTTTAATTTATAACAGTAATTTGTAACTGTTGGGTAATGAACGTTGGTCTTTCGACCGGACGTCGCAACGTACATCAGTGCCGGAACACAAATTCCATAGACTAATTAGTTTCAGTGTAATCAGTTAAGATGAATTCGAAAGAAAATGATTTTTTATGGATTTCGTGTCGTGCTCTTCGTAAATCGGATCTAATTTAATAAATAAACGTGACGGTAAACGAAGCTAACAATGACAACAGGACGTTGAAGACCACAGACCCTCCCTCATCACAGGTGCTCTCGAAAGTGCACTCGAAAAGTCAACAAGACTCGAAACAATCGATTCTTTTCAAATTAGGAGTGTCATATAAATTAAATAAATTTTAAGTAGTTTTTTTTTAATTTAATGTCACTTTTATTTGTAATTTTTTTTTTGTAACCGCCTTCAATGTTTTACTTCTGCCATTTGTTTTGATGACAATGCTTTTAGCCTTAAGTCCGCCTTTGTTCCTTCATATATTGTAATGTGTATAAAGAATGAATAAATATAAATATATAAGAGCTTGGTCTTTTACTGCAGGTTTTACACCTTGCTTCTCAAATTCTGCTGCCCATCACCGGTCTGCTGAATTTTGGACTAGTAGTTTTCGTGAGGGATAACCCGCCATCTGGCGGCAGCCAATTGTTTTTTAAAGGCTTTTCGTTTCGCCTCTTACGACACCCACAGGAAGAGAACAGGCATTAACATTACTCGTACACCATTCTCAGTTCTCATGTTCTTATACTCACACTATGTTCTCATTAGTTCTCGAGAAGCAGCTTCGTATAGGAAAATGAATTGCAGAAGGACCCTTCACTAGCTGTCATAATCAACATAGTTTATATAAATTTAATTGATATTGTACACCTCGTGAACACAGCCACGGCCAAAAGCTTTTTTAAAAAAGTTTGGTACGATATACATCGTTGGCTTGACACAAGGACGGCGACAGGCTACAGTGTCTTCGATGAAGGGTGGTTCGAAAAGACTTAAGTGTCTAGATATCTGTCTACCACATATTGTAATATTATTATACATGTACATTCCCAATACAGTATTGGGAATGGCGTGAATATTTTTATGGTGCTATATCCTTTTCGCATTCACAAATTTACGAGATAAATATTATTGTAATAAAATAAAATATAAATATAAATATTACAACATATTTAATAGATATGTTGGTGCGTTCTCGAGCTGGTTACAACTTTTGAAAAAAAAGATATTTAGATTTAACAATGACATTTGTCGAAAAAAATTTAAAGAAAAAGCTGGAAAAGGAAAAGGGAAACATTTTTTCAGATTTTTTGCACGAGGATAGATCTATTTCTACAAAGTGATGATTTTATAAATAGATCTAACAGAATAATTTGGTATTACATATTTATATCACGAAAAATAATCCTATTTAATGAAATACGTTACTTCTTACAGAAGGCACAAGTAACATATATATGATTGGAAAAGTATATAATGTATATTTATATCAGCATTATACGTAGTTAAGCCATATTATGTAAGATTAGTAATTGATTTCTAAAGAAAATACCGAAATAGGGAAGTAAATCATACAAAGAGGGAACTTTTTTGTAAGGAAATAATTTTTTGTGTCTTTTTTGTAATATTTTAACAAAATTTTTTTATCTTCAGGTATTATTCCAACACTGGGGTAGATAGAGATCTAGACAAATAAGTTTTATTGACCCTCCTTTCACCAAATCTGTTTAGGGCAACATCAGTCAGATTCGACCTCCGGTAGTCAGATTCGACCTCCGTGGTCGAGTGGCGCACACACCGATTATCAAGGTGTCGCCAGCTCTGAGTTTCCGGGTTCTATGCCCGGTCGGGTCAATGTCGAAAACATTTACTACATTTTCTCTTGTCTGGGTGTTTGTGGTACCTTCGATGTTTCTGATTCCATATTACAATGATATATTTTATTAATTAATACTGGCAAGTAGAAGTCTAACAAACTTCTGCGTTTCGTCTGGTGAGTGCAGGTTACCGGAAGCCCACACACACCCTCCCCCAATTCTGGGGGGCACTCTAAGGACGGCAACTCATCTGCTATGCCCCTAGTATTGCGGGTGTTCATGGGCGGCGGTAATCACTTACCATCACGTGAGCCACCTGCTCGTTTACCTCCCTTTCTTTGGGATCAGAGAAATGTATGTGATGTTATCTCTATCTATGTATGTATTTTTTTGTTTAAAAAAATAAAATGTCCAAGCCAATGGTACAAGCATCCAAATTTGTCACTCAAACGTTTGGCCCTAGTGGAACTAGAATCCGCAAACTCTAGCTTCGAGGGCTAACGAGGCTATCGGGTCAATGACATGATGATGGTCTTGTCGATTATAATGATGAAAAATTGTTATTTTCGATATTATTATGTTATTTTGAACATTTTGTTTACAATAAACAATTAACAAACCTCAGTTATACGAGCCCTCGAGCCATTAATTAATTATATTCAATTCAGAAATAATACTCAATTTATTTTGGGGATAATAACAATAATATTAGTGAGATAACTCGTAGGCTTTGATCTTCTTTATTATGTAACATAATAGACAATTTCATTTAAGCAATTAAATATAAAATCAAATATAACAGAATGAGTCCTTTAAAAAGGCGCAAATGGTAAAATCCTTTTTTGTAACAGTCTAAGAACATTCATTTTATTTTTATTGCTATTTCTTAAATCGGACTTCATACCTATACGCAGACCCAGTCCACGTATATTATGGTGAAATTTGTGGTAATTTATATAAAAAATATAAATAAAAATATGTATCTTCGAGCCATTCCCTATACAGGGATAGAGTCTATACCTCCAGACAATTTAGTTTTGACCCATCTTCCACCAACGATATTTTTGGGACAACGCCGTCTTTATGCCCAATCCAACGATACAAGTTGTACATAGGTTTTTGAAAAAACTCATTGGTATGAGCCTGCTACCTGGGGATCAAACTCCGATCCATACCAATCACCCAACAAGTGTTTGGGTGATTGGCGACACACTACTTTCATTGTGTTATGGTGCTTTGTAAAATTAAAATTACATTCATAATAAATAATTAGATAAATAGATAAGCGAAAAATTTATTTCGCTTGTTACTTTATGCCACTCATCCCATTCGACCCACCTTCCACCTTAGATATATTTGGGACAAAGTGACAGGTGGTGAGCTCTTTGCCGTATCTAGATAAATATATTTAAAATGCAAATATTAAGTCCGACTAAAAATTTATGGAACTATATTTTTCTTTTTAATATTTGAAATAAACTGAATATCACTATTGAAAACTTATAAATATTTGCCGTAATGTTCGCGTATCGAGGGATTACACAATGCACGACTTCGGAAAATATAACCTGCCAGAGTTTTCTATAAGCTAACACTACACTATTACGAACTTAAAACTTTATGAAAATTTCTAACTTTAGAAAAGAATCGAAACACTAAGCAGTGCATTATTTTAAATTGCCACGATACCTCAGTGATCGGGTAACCGGAATATGAATGAGGAGATCAAGTTCGATCAGGAAGAAGACTTTGTTACGATGAGTTTTTTGTACAAACTAATATAACATTTGTATAGTTGGCTTAGACACTAGTATGGCGAAGACTCACCATGTGTAATATGCACCGGCGAAATGTGGTAAATTGTCAAGACCTCTGACTACGAGTACGAGCCTCGGATATCGAACTCGAGTCTTGCGACTCGAATTGCGATCACCCAACCACTCGGCCATCGTGACTTTTAGTCGTAATTTAATTTATATAATACTTATATTCTAATTTAATTTCAATAATGTATATAAAAATCGAATAAAAAGCACCGTAGAATTAAATATTTAACCCGTGTCTTGAACTGGTAATCAACTTGATTACCAGTTCGCTGATTCATATTATGTTTATAGACGAACATGAAATTTAGATAGGTTAGGAGATATTTAATATAATAACATACAAGGAAATTTAATATTTAAAAAAAATAAACAAAAAAGTTTCTATACTGAGCCTCTATGATAAATTGCTTTTTAATGAAATAGGTATCAGATGTTATCCTGAAACACCACTTACGGAATTAATTTCTAATGGCGTATCTTTTAAAAGGCCTTTCGTTACGGCGTGGGAGTCAACTTACATTTATTATATATGTAGTATATTAAATAATTTATATACCGTACAAGCCGTTATGGAAAAGACTACTGCGTGACATACGCCTCGCCCCAACGGGAATCTTCGTCGTGGTTGTATAACCGTAGCTTGGACACCCATGGTGAACCCAGAGGAATCTCACTTAACTTTGCATAGGGTTAAGATGCTACAAGTGCCCGCTTCCAATGGGCTTGGTCAGCCCACGTAGGATGAGCGTTAGTGATTTGTGGAGGGAGTGTTTGCGTCGAAAGGAGAGTCGATATTGCCAGGCGCCGCTAAGGTGAGGGAAGACGGGTGGGCTGTTGCCTCAAACACCCTCCTTCCTGAGCCTTAGGGCCTCCAGGTGGCAGACTTGGGGGGCTGTGTTATTAATGTGGGTTAATAGGACAAGGAGGGTTTGTGATAAGCGTGTAATGAGGAGACGGGGAAGGTTTATAGGTGTGTTCGAAAGCGTGCCACCATGGAACACCGATCACGTTAGTGCGAGGCCGAAATAACCTGTACATTTATTTACCCTCGCGTTCACGACAGAAATAGCATTGGAACGATCAAAACATTCCCAATGCTTACCATCATAATCGTATTTATAGTATTATAAATAATAGTATCATAAAAGTTTTTATTGAATTTTTTTATTTTTAATTTACCTGTTTTTTTACAAAAAAAGGGTTACAAAAACGGTAAAAAGTTTATTATTCTATTATTCTATTTATAAAATAAATACTTTCTTCAAAAATTTTATTATCTTTACAGCAGATGATATTATGCACATTCTGTTTTTTTTTATCAAAATTTTATTATCATAAGTGGTTCCCTTTTAGGTCGCAGTTCTCAGATAATAGCAAATAGCTCTGTAAGTAGCTAACATTATTAAAATTTATAGATAATTAAACAGTGGGTTAAGATAATTATTTAGAGAAACGATATTCAGTTATGTTGGAAAATGCTTATCTGTAGAACATTCTCGATTCTGGCAGACATTGTTATCTAACAGCGTTTGCATTTAGCATCGGTTGTTTCAAATTTTGGCGGGTACCCAGAAATTTGTTTCATAATTGGTAATATAACTGTATGAACCTACCGCCTCGCTTTTAATTTTTTTTTTCACAATATTAAAGGCATCACACCCGAGGGATTCCCGGAGTTCTAATCAGGAGACCACAGTTCGATGTCTGACGGTAGGCTTGTACAACTGAGGTTTTTCAAAAATTGTGTTCGATTTGTAATCCGGTGGTAAGTTGCGATGAGAGTCGAAGAAATTAAAATGTCTAGACTTTTGCTTTCCAGTATTAGAAAAATAAAAACGTCCCCTCCACCTCTTCCAAAATACATGTTATGAATATTATTGAACGACATTTTACATATTCTTAATTACTAAATTAAAGGAAATCTGCTTACGACAACTAGAGAAATATTTTGAATACACGACCGCAAAACAAAGTTCTACTCATCCAAACTTGAGAAACTTTTTGTTTCAGCGAAATAAATTCAATAAACAACGTTAAATAATCTCATGTCAAATCGTAAATAATATAGATTAAACTGACGTACATAGAGACAACGTTATGTACAGATCGATGCAGACACAATGGCGGTCGACTAAAAAATTACTTTCTACAAACCACAGAACATATATCTTATTTCGTATATACCTAGTCAGGTCATAAATTCTGTCACATGTTTAATATAAAATAATTGAAACAAGTTTATTCATTATGTAACCATTTATATACCAAAATGAACTTAACAAAACATAGATTCTTATGACACTTAAGTTTAATAAAATGGCCTCCGTGATTTTGAATACGGGGCTTCAATCTGCGCGGCCAGTCGTCTATCGCAGCACGAATGAGGTCCATGTCAATATCTGCGGCTGCTTTAATGAAGGATGTCTTGAGAGACTCCAAATTGGGATGAGGCTTTGAGACGCCTTTTCCTCCAAGTGTTGCCATATCTTGTAATCTAACTGATTCAAATCTGGACTGGAGGCACGACTTCATCCGGCACGAAGACTGGCCCGTCTTCATGCCGGATGAAGTCGATTTCACGCGCCGCCAGCCAGTCTTGTGTGCTCTTCGCTCTATGAGCTGGCGCCGAATCTTGTTGGAATACCCAGTGCCTGTTATTGAACATGGTATGAGAAATAGGTTCCACAAGGTTCGTTAGGACTGTATTTTGATAGACAACTGTATTCGTTTTTACACCTTACTCACAAAAATGTACCTCTTTTAGGCCCTATTAGGAAACTCCCTACGATAACATGAGGGAGGATGGAAAATGACCTCGTTGGACACGCAGAATACAGGTGCTCGCTTCTTCACTACTGTGTGGGTACACCTTATCATTTTGTTTGTTGTAGCTCTCTTCTACGGTAAAAAATTTTTCAGCCGAAAAATAAATTTTCTGATATTTTTTCCCGCCTACCGTTTCAACAAAGCAGGGCATCTCTTCAGTCTCAGGTCCATTAGACGAGCATTCAAGCGATGTCCTGTTTTTCTTCAATATGCTCGTAGCCCTAAGTGTTCATGTAACACCCTTTTCACCGTGGTTCTGCTTAACCCCATCTGAAGGGCCAACAGTTCCTGTAATCTACACTAGAGTCTTCATTGTATCGTTTGATGGAACGATAAACGATTCTTTTGGTTATATTCAAATTTTTCAGTATATAAAAAAATTGAATTGGCGCGTAACCGTAACGATGCAACGCAATAACCGTGTTGCAGGGTCTTCTTTAAGAGTCCACTCCATATTTAAAAATGAGTAAAATTCTAAAAAGTATACAGTTTTATTTTCATGAACAATTCGAAATTCGAATTCAATAAACTTTTTTGTAGCCAGCATTCTAAAAGAAAAATTTTTACTGTGTGACAATACTTATGACCTGACTGTGTATAATATGTTTTAAAAATATTAATTTTTTTAAAAAATCACACACACACACACACACACACTCACTGCAGCATATATAATCTCGATTGACGGCGTACACGCCGGATTACATGGTGTCGCCAGCTGTGAGGTTCCGGGCTCGAATCCTGATCGGGTCAATGTTGATAACACTTTTTCTACATTTTCTCGGATCTGATTGTTTGTGGTACCTTTGTTGTTTTTGATTCTATAACACAAGTGCTTTAGCTGCATACTTTGGAATCAGAGCGTCACCCTTTTAGATTTTTTTTATACAGTCAGTACAATATTTAGAGTCTATTTTCTTGGCTAAATACGTTCCACACAAAGTCACGTTAGGCGAGTGGTTGAGTGACCGGATTTCAAATCAAGAGACCCGAGTATGATTCACGGGTAGGCTCTTACATACGGGATTTTTCGAAACTTATGTATGATTTGTACCATATCGTTCGCTTCGACAGGCTTACCACCAGTGACGTTATTCAAAAATATGTCTTCGGTAAAAGGTGCGTTGAAGGGACTTAATAGTCTAGACCTCTGTTTAGTCTAGACCCCTGTTTAGTCTAGACCCCAGTGTTGGTAATGACGTAAACAATTTTTTTATTACGTCACTATCAGACATGACATAGAGTAACATACAATGTAACACGTCTATACCGTATATAGTAGAGTTATATGTACTCTGTCACGAACATAAGTTGCAATGTAATAACAGAAGCGTTGGCAACAATAAACGACATCCGAAAGTTTCAAGTTCCGAATCGCAACACCAAGTAATAAACGTACGTCAGTGACACGGACGATGTAGTACTGGCAAATTTTTTTTTATAGAAAAGGGTGACAGTTACCTGCACTCTTAAGACGAAACGCAGAAGTTTGTTAAACTTCTACTTCACGCCGGTATTCTGTGAGGTCGTGGTAGTTCCCCGGTCGAGCCGGCCTATGCATGCAACAACAAAAGCTGAACTTTCTATGGCAAACCCAATACATGTTGTTTTTTCTGTTCAATCAATAGTAAGTATATTTAAGCAGAGTTATAGATGTTTATCAGGGATATAAGTAAATTGCGAAAATTTTGATACAGTGAAGTTGTAAAAATGAGCCGACAATGTCATATAATACAGTGCTATATAAAACAAAATACACTTTTGCATAAGATTTAATGAAAACTAAAGCAAACTTTGAGTTCACGACAAGGAAACTAAGTTTTCTTCTTCAACTCTTCGGAAACCTTTTGTCTGTGCAAAATGAATGCTATTACTAGTGTTAATTATTCCATACAGCTTAGTTAGCGTTATTTTCTAGGGTTTATTGAGATAATTTAATGATTAAACTTTAAAATCAAAAACTTAGTAAATACTATGAAATTTTATTTAATTTTAAAGCATGGAAGTCGTGTTGGATTTCCATGGTTATTAAATTAAAAATAAATGTTAAAAAACACGCCCGTTTCAGTTGATTGTTTTTAATAGTTTTATAACAATTAGTCATGATAACCGAGTGGTTGGGCTGTCGGAATTTCGAGTCAAGATACCCGAATTCGATCCTTTCCCTACTCAGAAGCAAGCATTTATTTTAAGTTAAGAAAACATTGTGAAGATATAGATAAATGTATTGTATTCCAAACTTTTCCCTTTCATAATTTGTATATCGGACGACGACCGATGTTAATTAAAAAATTGTTAAAATTATAAGCTTGTATCTCGGAAATCTCACTAACGAAAGTAACAGGATTTGTGTATAGTTTTTTTCATTCAGTTAATCCAAATCGTTTCCATCTCTGAGAAAAATCGTTTATGTAGAAAAAATTCAAACCTTGAACAATTTAAAACTATTTGAGCGACCGAGCGTGGTTACTCTGAAACAGCTATCAATATACATTCCAAGGTTATTATATTGTCAACGAATTAATATAACATATACTCTTATTCCTGTGCTACACAGGAATACGAGTATATGTTATATTGAATTTAAAATGTCTGTTTATGGATCTATTTTGGCCAACTCACGCCTATGCACCGAGGTTAACCGTAAATATTTTTTATTAAAAAAAAAAGAAAAAGATCTGTTAAACTTTGATTTATTACAATAAAATTGAGATTATTTGTAAACATAAAAAATTATGCTAATATTTAAAATACTTATTAATTAAAAACTATTATAATCGTATAGCCGTACTCCTCGTGGCATGGTAACAAGAACGCTGGCTCTATTTCCACTTTGAATGGCTAGACTTAACCGTTAAGCGAGAAAAGAACCAGTCCTCTTGTTACCAGCGGCAACGATAAGTCGCGGATACAATTCCTTTAGAAACTGCATCGCGCGGGGACCCCACGGACCGATTCTCTCTACGGCAAATAGAACAAATATATAGTCTCCTTTCAACTCATTTTTCCGCCATTTACTTGATTCAGCTGCTTCTGATGCCGCCCCGGCCCTTATCGAAGTACCCTTGATATGAGAGGTCGCTAATGTATCGACGCAAGTCGCGTCACACACAAGATATGGATTTGGTATGACATTATCTAGTGGGAGTGAATGATGGTGCTATTTTCATAATCACTTAAAATAATTAAACTAATATGAACTGCGCTTGACGCGGTTAAAAAAAATTTAAATATCTTCACGCAATTCCCAATACAGGGGTACCCAGGACCCACCTTCCATCGAAGATATTTTCGGGACAAAGTGACAGGTGGTGAGCCCGTCGCCGTTGACGTTGACGCTGTTGCCTAGCATATTTTACTTTACAAAATGCGGACTCTAGCTGTAAATTTAAATAGCCGTTAGCTAAAATAAAAAAAAAAAACAGCGTTAATTTTTAATTACTACAACATAAATATTTTCTAATAAGCCACTTATTTGGTACGAAATTCAATAGTCCATTTGCGGTATCATGGTGAATTGGCCTCTTTATGCTTTGTGAAACAAGCGTAATTTACATTACCGCTTGAATAAATAAAGTAAACAACCAATGTTAAACGCATTTTATGTAGCAATGTATAAAATAAAAGTCACGACAGCTGAGGGGTTCGGTGATCGGTATTTGGGTCGAGACCAGAGTTCAATCCCTAGGTGGCAGGCTCATACCAATGGGATTTTTCAAAATTTACATTCGATTTCTAGCGTTGGCCTGACCATAAAGATTGCGACTGGCTCACAACCTGTCACGTTGTCCCAAAAATATCGACGGAACTAAACTATAAAGATTTAACTAAACTCTGTTTATCCCAGTATTGGGAACGGCATGAATAAAAAGTATAAAACATTAATTGAACTTTCTTAAGGGTTGTAAAAGTCCATAGATCCATGTTCCATATAGGACTCTCCCGTAGAGATGGGCAATTATCGCCGTGTCTTACAAGCTGATTGGTGATTGCAGTACCAGACCACTCCATATTAGACGCCGGTACCAATCACTGGAGTGAGTTACTTTGTTTGTTATTTTCTAAATGGTTATCCTGTCATCTGTTACCGTTACTATTTTTAAGAACCAACAATAGATGTTTCTTTTTCTTGATTCCGTACATACTTACATGACATCGGGCATTAACCCTGACGGCGTAACCACAGAGAATAGATAGCAAAGTTTCACGATTTGTATTTTAACATTTTTTTTGTTAAACTATTTTGTTTGTTGAATTAAAGTCATAAATACACAGGGATACTCAGGGCTTATCACATAAACCCTCTCCTCCCCCCCCCCCTCCCACTCCTTCCCAAACTTCTGCCCCTTGGGTTATTGCCACAAAAATTTTACATTTCAACTTTTGCAATTAATTTAAATGCCAAATTCATTTAGAATTTTTATTTGTAATATATAATTAAATTCGACATACTATAAACGTAGTTTCTGATGCTATTTGTGGAAGACAAGCTGCAAGCGCTTCATAATACATTCTTTGGAATTCCTAAAGTCTGTGATAAGTTTGCATAGATAAATTTAACTTGATCGTATCTCTTTAGAGCGTCGATTAGAGTTTTCATTGTTCTATTACGACATTAATTTAAATTATTACCGGGACTATGAACTACGTTATTACTCAATCTTTACTTACAGTATTGCGCCTAACTTCTCCCTGGTAACTTCGGAATGGAAGACACGTGAAACAAACATCAGAAAGGTTCGCCCTTGACTGTGCCTGGAGTTCATGTAATTAATTTTATAAAAAAGCAACGATAGCTACACACGACTGTGGAGAATACTGTCCACAGAAGTGTTGAGATAGGAAATCGAAACAAAATATCAGAATTCGATTTCCATGCTCGTACGATTATTGATAGATTGCATACATACATACATCATAGACATTACTCTGAATGAACATCATAGACATTACTTTGAATGAAGAAGAACAACAAACGCCCAGACCCGACACAAAGTAGAATTGTAGAACAAGTGCTTTCTACATTGACCCGACCAGGAATTGAATCCGGAACCACGGAGCTAGCATGAAAACTGTTGTGTTTGCCACTCGTCCACGGAGGTAGTCACTTATTTTCGTTTTGATAAATTCGAATTTGACTTTAATTATGAGAGAAGGGAGGATTCATTTGTTAACGGCCTTTCATAATTCATTCAGATTTAAATTTGGAATGTTTTTGAGTAGTGTTGAATAAGCTTTGCCCTTTGGTGCACCGTTGACCCGTACAACTGTCTTGAGACCTGTCGACTTCATTTACAATCTCCGGTCTAGCGGAAATGACGCCGTCACTCTCAGTCTTCAAGTTTTGGCGGACGCTTTACGAACCCCTTTCCGCGCTATCGCTCATTCAATACAATTTAAGTTTTTGAATGTTCAATAAGATTCTTATTGTAATAAGTGTAAGGTTTGTAATGGTTTCCATCTAAACCAGAGGTTTACAGACTTTTATAACTCACAGATTTTTTGACTTTTAAATTTAGCTGGTTCCATTGGAACCTCTGCAATTACATACATACTTGAAAAAAAATGTGAAAATTAGATCTAACTATGTTTTTTATTACGGCTGTGTTCATAAATGAGAATTGATTGGTTAATTAATTAATTGATTGTGCTATGAGTGGACGTCAAAAAAGTAAATTTGGTCAATCAAGAAACTGATTCCATCCAAATAAAAAAATAAAAAAGGGATAAAATCTCCAAATAATTCTTCCGTTTTAATAAGTAGTTCTCTAGCGTTCCCATGTATAAGTACTCGTTTGTAAACTTCCGCTGCTGAGCAAAGGCCTTCTTTGAAAATTTTGTATAAAATTACAATAGGGGAACATGAGATTCGCTACTCCAGACACAGTTGGCGGACGTCACACGTCTTCGAAATTATTTTTTTTACTTTTTTTTTTAGATGGGTAAATTACCGAATCGAAATTTTTCAAGCCATAATGTATTGTATGGCTTTCAAAATTGACGGAATAGTGTACCAGAAACATACTAATAACTGAGTAAAAATTTTGTTATCTTAGATTTTTACTTGAACATTAACTAGGAAGGGGGATAGAAACCCAATACACATAGTGCACTATACTTATCACTAAGGTACGTGGTTTTAAATTTTACCGTAGCAGTGCCAGGTTAAACTCTAAGCAACACTATATTCAAGTGCCTAACGTAGTGATTTATGAATTTTTAAGCAGACAGGGGAAGTAGTTACTAAATTATTCATAATGTTGAAACTTTGTTCTCATAATCCATTTGTTATTTTGCATGCGAAGTTTGAGAATATGGACATATCAATAATTCAATCTGATGGGGTTTTTTTAATTGTATAAATATTTTGAATTCAATTTACCCGATTTATTATATAAATCAATTATGCAATTGATATACAGAGGTTCAGACATTTAAGTTCTTTCGAACCACCTTTCAACAAAAATATTTTTTTAGATAACGACACAGGTGGTAAGCCTGTCGTCGCCTTTATGCCCGAGTCACCGATATAAATCGTACATAAGTTTTTAAAATTGGTACGAGGATCGAAATAGGGTACCTTCACTAAAATTCCGATCAACTAACCACTCGGCTATCGTGACTCACATTTAGGACTTTTTCAGGCCTTTATAATTACAAGTATAAATAGCACCACGACGTCGAGAAGATGTGAAAGATCTAAAATAACTTTTGTGCTAAACCATCATTCAGTCACGTGGTACTCAGCCAAAGCATTACTTGTTGATTTGACAACTGCCGATTAATCATAAAATACTTAACGCTAAAAATACATTTCCGTTTTCATTTCGCCTGTAAAACACATCATGGTGAAAATAGAATAAACCAAATATAGATTTAGAACAAACATCAAAGGAACTGAAACTTCATCCTTGTATAAAAATATGTGTTATATTTCACTATCGTGTTTTCGTTACAGATTTAATTTTTGTTATGATCAGAATATGTCAATTGTTAAAAATACATTTTGACCATAGAGACAGAGAAAGAGAGTGAGAGAGAGAGAGAGAAGGAGTGAGATACTAAATAGAAAGATAGATACTAAATAGAAAGAAATTATTTTTGTGTATAACTAGCCAATCCAGTGAAATTCCTACCGACGACAATAAAAGCTGTCTGTTTTTTAATATTCTCACCTTTTGAATCTTCCTTGGACTTCCATAAATATTTTTAAAATAAAAAATCAGTTTAGCTTTTCTCAAGTTTTTGTAAAATTATCAAACGTCCATTCATTTTTAAAGTACTTCAATTGTTAAATTTTTATTCGCAAATTGGAAACAATATGACAGTTACTTATCGTAAGTTTATGAAATAAAATAATTTTTCAAACATTTTGAAAAAAAAACAAATATTTTGCGAGATAATCATATCGCCAAAATACCAGATGAGTATTCCGCACTCCGGTAACGGGCGCCAGCTTCTAAGGTGCAAGATGTCTGGTACAGTGATCGCCAATGCTATGCGAAACCTAATGGGGGAAAAAGTGACAGGTGGTGAGTCTGTCGCTCACTTTATGTTCAAGCAAAGGCTACCATATAATTTCAAATATCTACCCATATTACTACATTCTAGCGTGATTTGAACGAAATTATGTACATACTATACAATACTATCCTTTCACTCCTTCTCTCTCTCTCTCTCACTCTCTTTCTCTGTCTCTATGGTCAAAATGTATTTTTAACAATTGACATATTCTGATCATAACAAAAAATTAAATCTGTAACGAAAAACACGATAGTGAAATATAACACATATTTTTATACAAGGAAGGAAGGTTCAGTTCCTTTGATGTTTGTTCTAAATCTATATTTGGTTTATTCTATTTTCACCATGATGTGTTTTTACAGGCGAAATGAAAACGGAAATGTATTTTTAGCGTTAAGTATTTTATGATTAATCGGCAGTTGTCAAATCAACAAGTAATGCTTTGGCTGAGTACCACGTGACTGAATGATGGTTTAGCACAAAAGTTATTTTAGATCTTTCACATCTTTTCGACGTCGTGGTGCTATTTATACTTGTAATTATAAAGGCCTGAAAAAGTCCTAAATGTGAGTCACGATAGCCGAGTGGTTAGTTGATCGGAATTTTAGTGAAGGTACCCTATTTCGATCCTCGTACCAATTTTAAAAACTTATGTACGATTTATATCGGTGACTCGGGCATAAAGGCGACGACAGGCTTACCACCTGTGTCGTTATCTAAAAAAATATTTTTGTTGAAAGGTGGTTCGAAAGAACTTAAATGTCTGAACCTCTGTATATCAATTGCATAATTGATTTATGTAATAAATCGGGTAAATTGAATTCAAAATATTTATACAATTAAAAAACCCCATCAGATTGAATTATTGATATGTCCATATTCTCAAACTTCGCATGCAAAATAACAAATGGATTATGAGAACAAAATTTCAACATTATGAATAATTTAGTAACTACTTCCCTGTCTGCTTAATATATATATATATATGAAGGCACAGGGCTGGGTAGGGTCTTCAGGATCAGCCATAGTTATTTGCTTGGGCGTATAGGCGGAGAACAAGATAAAAGTTCAGAACAGATTGCAATATAATCACTTTACTTTGCAAATAATTATTAACGTTACACTCGAATTATACGAATAATCAATTTACTACAATTAACATAGACACTTTAACTTTACACATTAATCACGATCACACAGTAATAATACGATTACACGGAACAAGAGCGATCCGTCGAAAAACGTGGTGCGCTACCGATGGCGGTTACTGATCCTCTACCGCCAACATGGCCGCGCCGACCATCGAGACGACGTTCCGCCAGAAATGACAACTGTCAAATCTAGTTCCGGCCTATTCTGACCGATGATATTTCGAATGCGCCGTCACGGCCGGACTGACTTGCGACCGTCCTCGGGCGCCTATATTTGAGGTCCTGTAACAAACGGGCGAGCATCGATCATCCACATTAATATGACGCTCGTCCTCCCTGACAAACTACTTAGTAATCTTTATGATTCATGAGTATAGCAAGCGATTAAATTCCTGTCTCCTATCGACCACTACCAATGGACCAGACAACCCTATTCTCACCAGCGTACGAACAAGTTGGACCGGACGGGTGTATCCTTTCAACCAACCGCGGACGGTATGGCCCGGATGGCACTGTCCTTACGACCAACGCAAAACAACAGTATGGCCCGGACGGGTGTATCCCTTCAACCAACCGCGGACGGTGTGGCCCGGATGACACTGTCCTTACGACCATCATGATAACTGTAGCGACCATCAACAAAAAGGCATCCTTGTCCTTACCTAATTATCAGACCTGTCTTGCTCAGCATGAATTTGTACTACATGCTGGAAATCTTCGTGATCATTACTAACGCTAAGCGTGTCTGAATTAGTTTCAGAAACAACTGTCATGGTGTCAGATCCAGCTGTCATGGTGTCAGATCCAGCTGTCATGGTGTCAGATCCAGCAGTCGTGGTGTCAGAGGTTATACTACTCAGTCTGTTAGGACGGCTGATGTCGAGCTCTACGTCATCTGGCGCCGTCTCGGCCTCCTCTTCATTGATTAAATTGTTGCTTATCTCAAGCAAACCTTCATGACCAGGGTACTGAACGCAAGTTCTCATGTGCATATTTATAAGTACGATGTGAATTATTAAGGCTTCTGAGTTCATACCGATCGTGCTCTAATACCGCGGTAATGACAAAGGGACCTCTAAATTTTTATCTAATTTTGTTTGATTCCGTTCGCTATTTTAATGAAGACAAAATCTCCTTGTGAGAATCGTTTAATGGCAGCACGACCCTATTAAAGCGTTCAACTTCTGATGCAGCAGCTCTTATTACATTTTCAGAAGCGTCTTTTCTCACATAATCTAGATCTAATCGGCTTCGATTTTCAGAATTTGTAGGACTAATCATTGATAAACCTAAAGACTGTGCGCGAATTCCAAACATTAGTTCAGTCGGTGTATATTTCGTAACGGTAGATCTGGTACTATTAAGTGCTAGTTGAACATCGCCTAAATGATCACGCCATGCTTTATTGGGGTCGTTCTCGATAATAGTCAGCAGACTTTTAAGTGTACGCATGACTCGTTCGACTTGGCCGTTTGCCCTGCTGGAGCCCGTGGCGATGAAATGTAAGTCAATTTTGTGTTCTACACAAAAGGTTTTAAATTCTGAGCTAATATAACATCGACCCTGATCAGCAATAACACGCTTTGGTGCTCCAAAAGACAAACAGCGTTTTTGATGGCTCGTACCGCACTAGCGGCGTCTACCGAAGACGTGTACTCCAATAAAACATATTTAGTAAACGCGTCAATTATTACCGAACAATATTCCTTCCGGTCACTCTTACCACTAAGCTTCCCAGTAAAATCGATATGAATTGTATGCCATGGAACGGGTTCCTTAGGGATAGGGTGAAGCTGGACAGGTTGAGCTCCTGATGGACCTTTCGAGGCTTTGCAAATTATACAAGAATCAATAAACTTTCTAACACATTTGGCCATGTCAGGAACCAATACTGCTCATATAATTTGTCCAAAGTTTTATCGCTACCTAGATGCTGTAATTCATTATGTACGTGATTAATCAAAGTCCAAATAAGGGAACGAGGAACGATTGGTAGCCATGAAGACATTTTATTTCTAGTGACTTTTCTATAAAGAATGCCGTCTCTAACGTCATAAGTACGACCTACGGTATCAGGAAAGTCATTATTAGAATGTTTCGTTATTAAGTCTTGTATCTCATTGTCACGCTTTTGTTCTACGGAGAGCCAACCTTGATGTAATTCGACAAAGTGAACCACCTTATGTGCAGGTGTTATAGGGGCTTTAGGCAAAGATATCTCGCTATTAGTGGGTAAGGGATTTCTAGAAAGATAATCTGCGTGTTCCATTGAACGGCCTTCGCGGTAGACGATTTCAAAATCATATGCCTGTAGTATAGCCCACCAGCGATGTACACGAGGTGTAAGATCCGTTTTGGACTTAGAAGCTTTAAGCGAATTACAGTCCGTAAAAACTTTAAAATTTCTACCATATAGGTAGCGTCGAAAATGTTCTACCGCTCGTACGACTGCGAGTGTTTCCAGCTCATACAGTGGTAGCGAGATTCTACTTCAGACGTGCGTCGGCTGAAATACTCAACAACATGCGGGAAATCATTTTTCTTTTGAATAAGGATCGCTCCATATCCATCAGAACTGGCGTCGCAATGCAGCTCAACAGGCAACTCGGGATCAAAGATTGTTAAAACAGGTTCGGAAGTAAGTGTACGTATTATAACGTTACGGATCTCTTCATGCTTTTCAGTCCATTTGATAGGTCCTTTTAATTTAGTTAACGGATAAAGAGGGCCAACGATATTCGTGAAACTAGGAATAAATTTTCGAAAATAGGATGCTAGACCCAGGAATTGACGGACCTGTGTAGCAGTCTTGGGTTGAGGGTAGTCTGCTAAGGCCTGTATTTTACGAGAATTTGGTCTTACTTTGCCGGATTCAACGGAATAACCTAGGTAATCAATTCTTTGTTTCATAAATTTGCATTTTTAAATTCAAAGAAAACCCTGATGCTGATAAAGCTCCCAAAACCTCATCCAACCGTAGTAAACCATCACGAATATTGCCAGCGTAACACAAAACATCATCCATGTACACCAATGGTTTGCTGCTTAAATTATGCAAGGCTTTAGTGATGCACCTTTGGTATACGGATGGAGCATTTCGTAATCCGAAGGGCATTGCAAGATACTCATATTGCCCTTCAGGTGTTACAAATGCTGTCTTTTCGACTGAACCGGGATGGATGGGGATCTGGTGAAAGCCAGAAGCCATGTCAAGAGATGAAAAATAATGTGCACCACAAAGCCGGTCTATCTGTTCCTCTATGCGAGGCAACGGGTAATGTTCGGGTTGTGTATTTGCGTTTAGTGCGCGAAAGTCTACGCACATTCTATCAGAATTATCTTTCTTCTTGACAAGTAGAATGGGGCTAGCAAACGGTGACGAACTCTCGCGGATAACACCTGCATTTAGAAGTTCCTCAACCTTTTCCCTTACGACTTGCATTTCCACTGGAGCCAACCTATAAGGACACCTGCGCACCATCTTATGAGGATCTATCAAAGTAATTTCTAACTCGCCAGTGTTCACGCGCCTACTTGGAATACCGTCTATAAAACTATCAGCGTACTTGTTTAGGAGCGTTATGAGAGATTTTCTATCATCGCCTATAAGATCCGTATCAATCTGGGTAGATCCGGCCTCACTATACTAGATTCACAGAAATTATTTAAGTTTTTAAATAAAACTTCAATTTATCACCATCAATCTGTACGCCAACTCCTCTTTCTAAAATGTCCCTACCTATAATCACGGGTTCTAAAATATAACGGTCAGGAACTACGTGGAAAATTACCGATTCGAAATATCATCAATATTTATAGTGCTTAAAATTTGCATTGTGCACTTAATTTCATCACCCCCAATACCAGTTAAATAGACAAGATCATTGCGTACAGTACCCGAGAACTTATCACTAAAACTTTCTTTTAAAAGAGAGCAGGAAGACCCACTGTCAAATAGAAAAGAAACTTGCTCACCAGATGACGTCTTTAAAATGCCCTCGACAGTCGTTGCTCACAGATGTTGACCTCTTTCCTTGAAACTGTACTGCCACTATTCTTGACAGGGCAGACCGTTGCTAGGTGACCAGGTTTGCCACAAGAGTAACACGTAGTCTGTCCCCTGTCTAGGGCATGGGCTGACTTCGAAGAAATTTGAAGCGTAGAGGTGTTGGATCCAGAATCGTCTCTTCTTTTCCTGCATTCTGCTAGTCGATGACCAGGTAATCCACACCAATGGCATTTGCCAGGAAATCTGGTATTATCATTAAATCGGGCTCGCTTCGTATCAAATTCGTGAGCATCTGGACTTTCGATACGTCGTTTCACTGATAACCCACCAAGAGTTCTAAATAGCTGGGCACGTGTAGTAACAGCATGAGTGTTCAACTCCCGACGTATCAAGCCGTCCTTCTGACTTAACACGGAAATCACAAAGCCGGTGATCACATCTTCCTGCATTTCGGTCTTTGGAATACTTTCTATCATGTTCCACAATCTTAGGGCAGCTTCGGCTTAGAGAACTTGGCTATCAAAGTCTGTTTTATAACATCCCATGACAACTTGTCCAAGTTGAGCTTGGTGATACATGTTGCTGCACGCCCCTTCAAGGCACCAGTAAGAGTCATAAGCAAATCAATACCCTCGAGGCACTTATTTTGAACAAATAACTCTGTAACTCGGCACCAACCTTCAATGTCAGCCTCAGGGTCATCGGGGTTAAATGGAATGAGTTGAACGGCACCGACGCTGGAGTTACTCCTGGCAGTCTGCGCTTGCGATGATTCAAATGCTCGTGTAAGAAGCGCTTGCAAACTATTCAGTAACTTAGTTGAATTGTTTTCGTCCGATAACGACTGCCTCTCTTCTCTTTGTTGCTCCGCGTCCATCCACTTCTGATGAAGGCACAGGGCTGGGTAGGGTCTTAAGGATCAGCCATAGTTATTTGCTTGGGCGTATAGGCGGAGAACAAGATAAAAGTTCAGAACAGATTGCAATATAATCACTTTACTTTGCAAATAATAATTAACGTTACTCTCGAATTATACGAATAATCAATTTACTACAATTAACATAGACACTTTAACTTTACACATTAATCACGATCACACAGTAATAATACGATTACACGGAACAAGAGCGATCCGTCGAAAAACGTGGTGCGCTACCGATGGCGGTTACTGATCCTCTACCGCCAACATGGCCGCGCCGACCATCGAGACGACGTTCCGCCAGAAATGACAACTGTCAAATCTAGTTCCGGCCTATTCTGACCGATGATATTTCGAATGCGCCGTCATATATATATATATATATATATATATATATATATATATATATATATATATATATATATATATATATATATATATATATATATATATATATATATATATATATATATATATATATATATATATATATATATATATATAAATTAATAATATTACACTACGAAAGGAACTATGTTCCAACGGAGTGTTCCACGACACATACACATTGTTTGTTTATTTTTTGTGTTTTTTTCTGAGAAAATGCTAAATCAGGATGCCATGTCGAGATCCCAGACGTATGGTTTATGAAAATGTAGATCTATCATCTTATAAATTCACGTATTATCCCAGGCAGTGTATCCAAATAGTACAGGTTCTCAAGTATATAGTAAGGTATCGGCGTAGAATATGCTACCCCCTTTATTTCCGTGGGTGTCGAAGGCATGGGCTAAGGGATAGGTTTTGAAATATAACTTTCTACTCAAAGTTGGCGAGATAATCACCTAAATAAATACGTACTAACTAATTAAATTTCAACATATCGATCAGCAGCGTCTATTGTGTATTAGGTACTGCGATCGCCAATCAGCTTGCCAAGCATGACGATTATAGCAAACCATTTCTTAAGGGAGAGGCCTTTATCTTGCAGTGGACTTTAGGTCGTTATGTATGTTTGTTACGTATTTAAATTATTCTTTGTTGTAGGAAAAGTAAATTACCCTTTCTAATCTATAATTTCTTCTAATCCGCTCAGTAATGAGGTTCCTGTGATGGAGAAGAAATAGACGAAAGGCAATCTTGAGATAATTTATAAAAACCAGCTTCTATTCAGCTTCTATTCAGCTTCTATTTAATCTATATCAGCTTCTCACGGCGTGCGCTAATATTTGCATTTCCAAATCACCTGGTTGCAGGAATAGCAAGCTCAGCGCAGAATGTTTAATGATACATTGTGCTATAAATAAAGCGTCGTCCGCACTGACTTTGCACAGTTTTGGCAATGGCTGCCTGCTATGTTTGTAAGAGTAATATGCTGCTAGCAGAATGTTAAGCCTGTTAACCATAACAGCGAAGATACGATTAACGGTTATCAATTATATTTTGGTTGGATGTTCATTTTCAGCGTAGCTTTGTTGTTTTATATCTTCACTCAATTTCTCATACTGCAGATTCCATCTTTTTCTATTCACCCGTCTTTGGCTTTCGTGATATATATATTTTATCACGAAAATAGATATTTTACTTTTGAATTAACAGAAAAGATCCTTAGTAGAGAAAGGAATACTTTGAGGCGCGTGTTTTAACGAGAGTAAAGTTGCAAAGTGGCACAGTCCGTTTACTTAGGATGAAAAGGGTCGTCGATATTTGTGAAATGCTGAGTGTGGCGACTCGAGTCAATAGCTAGAATGGTAGGTATTCCGTATTAATAACTCATTTAAATTTTGATGGCCCGATATTGGCTTGACTTCGAAGCTAACGGATTCGGGTTCGAATCTTCTCAAAATTCAAACAATTTTGTGATGATTGTGAATGTTTACACTCCTGTAATGGATGTGAATACATTTATATAAATATGTACCTTTGAAATAATAATTTACCTTTGGTTTGGATACTAAAATGGCTATAGGCTGACCACCGGACAAGTTGTCCCAAATAAACTCAGATGAAGAATGGGGCGAAAGAAGTAAATATTTTGACATCTGTTTACCCTCATATTGGAACTTTATATGGAATATATTTTTTTTTCCAATTATTATTGAATAATTACATCGCACCATTCCGCATGCGTAAATGGTATATGTTACCTATTTTTTTCTTTGTTATTGTTAGTTAAGAGTAATTTTAAGAAAAATGTCAAAAATTATGTTCTTTTTGCTTTGCTCTGACCCCAAAGACTACACTTAAAGTTTAAGACGTTTACGTTACAGTACAAAGGATAAGAAGCTATAGTTACCACAAACATCCAAACCGGGTACAAAAAGTGATACATGTAACCGTTTGCGAATCGAATGCGAGACTTTCGAGCTAGAAAAACCTCAAAAACAGGCATGTACGCCACTTGACCTTACAGGTCATTCATAATTTTGAAGCTAATCCACAACAGTTGTAATATTGCTATAGAAGTGTAAACACTGCCTAAAAACCTCACCTCTTTAAAAAAAATATGCTACATCTAGTATATTATATTTATTTTAATTGTCCCTGATGACAGAATCATATATAGCGTTATATTGACAAGCTATAAATGTTAAAATATATGTTTTGTTTTTTTTTTTTATTATATTCATGCAGCATTATAACCAGTTTGTGCAGCTAATGGCCGAAAATTAATCCGAAACGCTGAAGTTTTCGAATATCTGGCCGCACGATCGCTTGTATGAACCATATGCAAAGCGTTATTAACGTCCATCTGTAGGTAGGACACGTTTTGCTGAAGAAGAACTGTCTCCTTCGAGTTATTCATGTTGTATTGAACAGATCTTGATTTGTTTTAATACGACTTTGAAGAAAATATCATGTTCGAATGTTCTTTTTATTTTTATTTATTTGCGCTGATTATATATTTTGAGGAACGATTTGTCATTTATTTCTTTTAAATATTTTGCTAATGTATGATATTTAAATTATTTTACATATCTAAGAAATATTATTTGTGAATCTTTTTTCATTTTAGATTTACAAAATATTAAATTAACATTGTGGACTTATGTGTGACATGAACTTGCTTTAAGAAAAGAAAGAAACAAGCATTCGAATATTCTCTGAAACAAAATTATGTCAATATTTATAGTTATTATTAACCAGCCCTTTTGTTACCAGCGACTACGAACAGTCTCGGATACAATCCCTAATATTAATTACTATTAATTGTTAAAATTCTGTTGACATGTATGTGTGAAGAAATTGGAAATTTGAATGAAGATTTAACAAACGAAACGAGTTTGTAAGAAGCATCTTTGACATCAATTTTTCAGGCTACCCCATCACCGAAAATGGGTGAAGGTGTAATGATTAAATAATATTATGACATTGTTTGTAAAGCAAGTGATCTAATTTCAGGGTAAATATTTTACGACACTATCACAGCATCCTCAAAGCTCTGTGCTTTATTAAATAGCCTGGACTAAATTACGAAGTCTCATTAAGCTTTGCTACTGCAGGCAAGCTATAGTTCGCCTCTCACCCAATCAGTACAAAGAACCGGCGAAACTCCTTCCCTAAATATATATAAATTGCTTCTGCCACTCTCAGTAAGTAGTTAAGCGAAATACTTCTATTCGGTAAAACACTAAATACTATCATGTCTTCAAACATTTTTTTCCAATACTGGAGTAGACAGAGACCTATATAATTAAGACCTTTCGACCCAACTTTCACCGAAGACTACTTGGGACAACGTGACAGGAGATGAGCCTATCGCCGCGTTAGAGTCCAAGCAAACCGTGCAATACATTTACGATAGATTACATAAATTAATATTCACACAAATGTGAGTGTTTGGGTGATCGGAATTCGAGTGGAGAGACCCGAGTTCGATACCCAAGTGGCAGGCATATCGTTGGCTGGGACATAAAGATGGTGACGGGCTCACTACCTGTCACATTGTCCCAAAATATCTTCGATGGAATGTGGGTCGAAGGGACCTTATTGTCTAGACTAGACCTCTGGTTAGTTCCTGGAATGGCGTAAAGACTCAAGATTCATATTATCCATTACAAAAATGACACTCGCAGGAACCAGCCATCATTAACTGTGAAGGCAGGGTCATTATTATTAAAAAAATATACATGAAAACGTGATGAAATCCGTAAATAATAGTTTTATTTTAAATGTATAGTGTTCGTGTAAACATATGAAATTAGACACTAAGATAGCGACAGGCTCAAAACCTATGTCTATATTCGAAATAATATCTTGTATGTATGTCGAATGAATTGCCTAAACCAGTGACTAGTGACATACAAATTCCATACTCCATAGTCAGATATTTGTTAACAGGGCAATGAATACGTTCTAACAAAAATCTAAAAAAATTCCAGCAAGTATGCAGTACTCCTAACAAATCTTTCAAACTCCAAAAAAAATTACTAAACAAAATGTTAATGTAGAAATATAGTTAGAAAAAAACTTTGGGATACGCATTTGGGAGTAAAGCAACATGGTCTCACGCACGCCGGTTAGAGCAAGCCTTTTAAAAAGGTGTGGTCGGACATTCATCAGTTTTTAGACAGTTGTGTCGTTAAATTTTTATGATGAGCGAGCAGGAAAGGTGGCCAGGGCGCCAGTGCTATTGCAACTGGAAAAAAAATATTTGAATAGAAGCTGATATAGATTAAATAGAAGCTGAATAGAAGTTGAATAGAAGCTGGTTTTTTATAAATTATCTCAAGATTGCCTTTCGTCTATTTCTTCTCCATCACAGGAACCTCATTACTGAGCGGATTAGAAGAAATTATAGATTAGAAAGGGTAATTTACTTTTCCTACAACAAAGAATAATTTAAATACGTAACAAACATACATAACGACCTAAAGTCCACTGCAAGATAAAGGCCTCTCCCTTAAGAAATGGTTTGCTATAATCGTCATGCTTGGCAAGCTGATTGGCGATCGCAGTACCTAATACACAATAGACGCTGCTGATCGATATGTTGAAATTTAATTAGTTAGTACGTATTTATTTAGGTGATTATCTCGCCAACTTTGAGTAGAAAGTTATATTTCAAAACCTATCCCTTAGCCCATGCCTTCGACACCCACGAGAATAAAGGGGGTAGCATATTCTACGCCGATACCTTACTATATACTTGAGAACCCGTACTATTTGGATACACTGCCTGGGATAATACGTGAAGTTATAAGATGATAGATCTACATTTTCATAAACCATACGTCCCAGTCGTATCTCGACATGGCATCCTGATTTTTTATTAGCATTTTCTCAGAAAAAACACAAAAATAAACAAACAATGTGTATGTGTCGTGGAACACTCCGTTGGAACATAGTTCCTTTCGTAGTGTAATATTATTAATTTATATATATATATATATATATATATATATATATATATATATATATATATATATATATATATATATATATATATATATATATATATATGTATATATATATATATATATATATATATATATATATATATATATATATATATATATAATAAAAAAACAATGTGTATGTGTCGTGGAACACTCCGTTGGAACATAGTTCCAACGAAAATTAATAATATTACACTACGAAAGGAACTATGTTCCAACGGAGTGTTCCACGACACATACACATTGTTTGTTTATTTTTGTGTTTTTTCTGAGAAAATGCTAAATCAGGATGCCATGTCGAGATCCCAGACGTATGGTTTATGAAAATGTAGATCTATCATCTTATAAATTCACGTATTATCCCAGGCAGTGTATCCAAATAGTACGGGTTCTCAAGTATATAGTAAGGTATCGGCGTAGAATATGCTACCCCCTTTATTCTCGTGGGTGTCGAAGGCATGGGCTAAGGGATAGGTTTTGAAATATAACTTTCTACTCAAAGTTGGCGAGATAATCACCTAAATAAATACGTACTAACTAATTAAATTTCAACATATCGATCAGCAGCGTCTATTGTGTATTGCGATGATGTACTGCGATCGCCAATCAGCTTGCCAAGCATGACGATTATAGCAAACCATTTCTTAAGGGAGAGGCCTTTATCTTGCAGTGGACTTTAGGTCGTTATGTATGTTTGTTACGTATTTAAATTATTCTTTGTTGTAGGAAAAGTAAATTACCCTTTCTAATCTATAATTTCTTCTAATCCGCTCAGTAATGAGGTTCCTGTGATGGAGAAGAAATAGACGAAAGGCAATCTTGAGATAATTTATAAAACCAGCTTCTATTCAGCTTCTATTCAGCTTCTATTTAATCTATATCAGCTTCTCACGGCGTGCGCTAATATTTGCATTTCCAAATCACCTGGTTGCAGGAATAGCAAGCTCAGCGCAGAATGTTTAATGATACATTGTGCTATAAATAAAGCGTCGTCCGCACTGACTTTGCACAGTTTTGGCAATGGCTGCCTGCTATGTTTGTAAGAGTAATATGCTGCTAGCAGAATGTTAAGCCTGTTAACCATAACAGCGAAGATACGATTAACGGTTATCAATTATATTTTGGTTGGATGTTCATTTCAGCGTAGCTTTGTTGTTTTATATCTTCACTCAATTTCTCATACTGCAGATTTCATCTTTTTTCTATTCACCCGTCTTTGGCTTTCGTGATATATATATTTTATCACGAAAATAGATATTTTTACTTTTGAATTAATAGAAAAGATCCTTAGTAGAGAAAGGAATACTTTGAGGCGCGTGTTTTAACGAGAGTAAAGTTGCAAAGTGGCACAGTCCGTTTACTTAGGATGAAAAGGGTCGTCGATATTTGTGAAATGCTGAGTGTGGCGACTCGAGTCAATAGCTAGAATGGTAGGTATTCCGTATTAATAACTCATTTAAATTTTGATGGCCCGATATTGGCTTGACTTCGAAGCTAACGGATTCGGGTTCGAATCTTCTCAAAATTCAAACAATTTTGTGATGATTGTGAATGTTTGCACTCCTGTAATGGATGTGAATACATTTATATAAATATGTACCTTTGAAATAATAATTTACCTTTGGCTTGGATACTAAAATGGCTATAGGCTGTCCACCGGACAAGTTGTCCCAAATAAACTCAGATGAAGAATGGGGCGAAAGAAGTAAATATTTTGACATCTGTTTACCCTCATATTGGAACTTGATATAGAATATATTTTTTTTCCAATTATTATTGAATAATTACATCGCACCATTCCGCATGCGTAAATGGTATATGTTACCTGTTTTTTTCTTTGTTATTGTTAGTCAAGAGTAATTTTAAGAAAAATGTCAAAAATTATGTTCTTTTTGCTTTGCTCTGACCCCAAAGACTACACTTAAAGTTTAAGACGTTTACGTTACAGTACAAAGGATAAGAAGCTATAGTTACCACAAACATCCAAACCGGGTACAAAAAGTGATACATGTAACCGTTTGCGAATCGAATGCGAGACTTTAGAGCTAGAAAAACCTCAAAAACAGGCATGTACGCCACTTGACCTTACAGGTCATTCATAATTTTGAAGCTAATCCACAACAGTTGTAATATTGCTATAGAAGTGTAAACACTGCCTAAAAACCTCACCTCTTTAAAAAAATATTATATTTATTTTAATTGTCCCTGATGACAGAATCATATATAGCGTTATATTGACAAGCTATAAATGTTAAAATATATGTTTTGTTTTTTTTTTATTATTTTCATGCAGCATTATAACCAGTTTGTGCAGCTAATGGCCGAAAATTAATCCGAAACGCTGAAGTTTTCGAATATCTGGTATAACGATCGCTTGTATGAACCATATGCAAAGCGTTATTAACGTCCATCTGTAGGTAGGACACGTTTTGCTGAAGAAGAACTGTCTCCTTCGAGTTATTCATGTTGTATTGAACAGATCTTGATTTGTTTTAATACGACTTTGAAGAAAGTATCATGTTCGAATGTTCTTTTTATTTTTATTTATTTGCGCTGATTATATATTTTGAGGAACGATTTGTCATTTATTTCTTTTAAATATTTTGCTAATGTATGATATTTAAATTATTTTACATACCTAAGAAATATTATTTGTGAATCTTTTTTACATTTTAGATTTACAAAAAAATTAAATTAACATTGTGGACTTATGTGTGCCATGAACTTGCTTTAAGAAAAGAAAGAAACAAGCATTCGAATATTCTCTGAAACAAAATTATGTCAATATTTATAGTTGTTATTAACCAACCCTTTTGTTACCAGCGACTACGAACAGTCTCGGATACAATCCCTAATATTAATTACTATTAATTGTTAGAATTCTGTTGACATGTATGTCTGAAGAAATTGGAAATTTGAATGAAGATTTAACAAACGAAACGAGTTTGTAAGAAGCATCTTTGACATCAATTTTTCAGGCTACCCCATCACCGAAAATGGGTGAAGGTGTAATGATTAAATAATATTATGACATTGTTTGTAAAGCAAGTGATCTAATTTCAGGGTAAATATTTTACGACACTATCACAGCATCCTCAAAGCTCTGTGCTTTATTAAATAGCCTGGACTAAATTACGAAGTCTCATTAAGCTTTGCTACTGCAGGCAAGCTATAGTTCGCCTCTCACCCAATCAGTACAAAGAACCGGCGAAACTCCTTCCCTAAATATATATAAATTGCTTCTGCCACTCTCAGTAAGTAGTTAAGCGAAATACTTCTATTCGGTAAAACACTAAATACTATCATGTCTTCAAACATTTTTTTCCAATACCGGAGTAGACCGAGACCTATATAATTAAGACCTTTCGACCCAACTTTCACCGAAGACTACTTGGGACAACGTGACAAGAGATGAGCCTATCGCCGCGTTAGAGTCCAAGCAAACCGTGCAATACATTTACGATAGATTACATAAATTAATATTCACACAATGTGAGTGTTTGGGTGATCGAATTCGAGTGGAGAGACCCGAGTTCGATACCCAAGTGGCAGGCATATCGTTGGCTGGGACATAAAGATGGTGACGGGCTCACTACCTGTCACATTGTCCCAAAATATCTTCGGTAGAATGTGGGTCGAAGGGACCTTATTGTCTAGACTAGACCTCTGGTTAGTTCCTGGAATGGCGTGAAGACTCAAGATTCATATTATCCATTACAAAAATGACACTCGCAGGAACCAGCCATCATTAACTGTGAAGGCAGGGTCATTATTATTAAAAAAAATATACATGAAAACGTGATGAAATCCGTAAATAATCGTTTTATTTTAAATGTATAGTGTTCGTGTAAACATATGAAATTAGACACTAAGATAGCGACAGGCTCAAAACCTATGTCTATATTCGAAATAATATCTTGTATGTATGTCGAATGAATTGCCTAAACCAGTGACTAGTGACATACAAATTCCATACTCCATAGTCAGATATTTGTTAACAGGGCAATGAATACGTTCTAACAAAAATCTAAAAAAATTCCAGCAAGTATGCAGTACTCCTAACAAATCTTTCAAACTCCAAAAAAAATTACTAAACAAAATGTTAATGTAGAAATATAGTTAGAAAAAAAATTTGGGATACGCATTTGGGAGTAAAGCAACATGGTCTCACGCACGCCGGTTAGAGCAAGCCTTTTAAAAGGTGTGGTCGGACATTCATCAGTTTTAGACAGTTGTGTCGTTAAATTTTATGATGAGCGAGCAGGAAAGGTGGCCAGGGCGCCAGTGCTATTGCAACTGGAAAAAAATATTTGAATAGAAGCTGATACAGATTAAATAGAAGCTGAATAGAAGTTGAATAGAAGCTGGTTTTTATAAATTATCTCAAGATTGCCTTTCGTCTATTTCTTCTCCATCACAGGAACCTCATTACTGAGCGGATTAGAAGAAATTATAGATTAGAAAGGGTAATTTACTTTCCTACAACAAAGAATAATTTAAATACGTAACAAACATACATAACGACCTAAAGTCCACTGCAAGATAAAGGCCTCTCCCTTAAGAAATGGTTTGCTATAATCGTCATGCTTGGCAAGCTGATTGGCGATCGCAGTACATCATCGCAATACACAATAGACGCTGCTGATCGATATGTTGAAATTTAATTAGTTAGTACGTATTTATTTAGGTGATTATCTCGCCAACTTTGAGTAGAAAGTTATATTTCAAAACCTATCCCTTAGCCCATGCCTTCGACACCCACGGAAATAAAGGGGTAGCATATTCTACGCCGATACCTTACTATATACTTGAGAACCTGTACTATTTGGATACACTGCCTGGGATAATACGTGAATTTATAAGATGATAGATCTACATTTTCATAAACCATACGTCTGGGATCTCGACATGGCATCCTGATTTAGCATTTTCTCAGAAAAAACACAAAAATAAACAAACAATGTGTATGTGTCGTGGAACACTCCGTTGGAACATAGTTCCTTTCGTAGTGTAATATTATTAATTTATATATATATATATATATATATATATATATATATATATATATATATATATATATATATATATATATATATATATATATATATATATATATATATATATATATATATATATATATATATATATATATATATATATATATATATATATATATATATATATATATATATATATATATATATATAATAAAAAAACAATGTGTATGTGTCGTGGAACACTCCGTTGGAACATAGTTCCTTTCGTAGTGTAATATTATTAATTTATATATATATATATGTATATATATATATGTATATATATATATGTATATATATATATATATATATATGTTTTATTTTTGTGTTTTTTCTGAGAAAATGCTAAATCAGGATGCCATGTCGAGATCCCAGACGTATGGTTTATGAAATGTAGATCTATCATCTTATAAATTCACGTATTATCCCAGGCAGTGTATCCAAATAGTACAGGTTCTCAAGTATATATAGTAAGGTATTTATGCAGAATATACCTTTATTTCCGTGGGTGTCGAAGGCTGCATGGGCTAAGTGGATAGGTTTTGAACATAACTTACTCAAAGTTGGCGAGATAATCACCCAAATAAATACGTACTAACTAATTAAATTTCAACATATCGATCAGCAGCGTCTATTGTGTATTAGGTACTGCGATCGCCGATCAGCCTGCCAAGCCTGACGATTATAGCAAACCATTTCTTAAGGGAGAGGCC
Organism: Sericinus montela; assembly: GCA_029286605.1. Classification (NCBI taxonomy): domain Eukaryota; kingdom Metazoa; phylum Arthropoda; class Insecta; order Lepidoptera; family Papilionidae; genus Sericinus; species Sericinus montela. The sequence continues at coordinate 17,072,051 of JAGSMR010000015.1, forward strand.
TTTATCTTGCAGTGGACTTTAGGTCGTTATGTATGTTTGTTACGTATTTAAATTATTCTTTGTTGTAGGAAAAGTAAATTACCCTTTCTAATCTATAATTTCTTCTAATCCGCTCAGTAATGAGGTTCCTGTGATGGAGAAGAAATAGACGAAAGGCAATCTTGAGATAATTTATAAAACCAGCTTCTATTCAGCTTCTATTCAGCTTCTATTTAATCTATATCAGCTTCTCACGGCGTGCGCTAATATTTGCATTTCCAAATCACCTGGTTGCAGGAATAGCAAGCTCAGCGCAGAATGTTTAATGATACATTGTGCTATAAATAAAGCGTCGTCCGCACTGACTTTGCACAGTTTTGGCAATGGCTGCCTGCTATGTTTGTAAGAGTAATATGCTGCTAGCAGAATGTTAAGCCTGTTAACCATAACAGCGAAGATACGATTAACGGTTATCAATTATATTTTGGTTGGATGTTCATTTTCAGCGTAGCTTTGTTGTTTTATATCTTCACTCAATTTCTCATACTGCAGATTCCATCTTTTTCTATTCACCGTCTTTGGCTTTCGTGATATATATATTTTATCACGAAAATAGATATTTTTACTTTTGAATAAATAGAAAAGATCCTTAGTAGAGAAAGGAATACTTTGAGGCGCGTGTTTTAACGAGAGTAAAGTTGCAAAGTGGCACAGTCCGTTTACTTAGGATGAAAAGGGTCGTCGATATTTGTGAAATGCTGAGTGTGGCGACTCGAGTCAATAGCTAGAATGGTAGGTATTCCGTATTAATAACTCATTTAAATTTTGATGGCCCGATATTGGCTTGACTTCGAAGCTAACGGATTCGGGTTCGAATCTTCTCAAAATTCAAACAATTTTGTGATGATTGTGAATGTTTGCACTCCTGTAATGGATGTGAATACATTTATATAAATATGTTTCTTTGAAATAATAATTTACCTTTGGTTTGGATACTAAAATGGCTATAGGCTGACCACCGGACAAGTTGTCCCAAATAAACTCAGATGAAGAATGGGGCGAAAGAAGTAAATATTTTGACATCTGTTTACCCTCATATTGGAACTTTATATGGAATATATTTTTTTTTCCAATTATTATTGAATAATTACATCGCACCATTCCGCATGCGTAAATGGTATATGTTACCTATTTTTTTCTTTGTTATTGTTAGTTAAGAGTAATTTTAAGAAAAATGTCAAAAATTATGTTCTTTTTGCTTTGCTCTGACCCCAAAGACTACACTTAAAGTTTAAGACGTTTACGTTACAGTACAAAGGATAAGAAGCTATAGTTACCACAAACATCCAAACCGGGTACAAAAAGTGATACATGTAACCGTTTGCGAATCGAATGCGAGACTTTAGAGCTAGAAAAACCTCAAAAACAGGCATGTACGCCACTTGACCTTACAGGTCATTCATAATTTTGAAGCTAATCCACAACAGTTGTAATATTGCTATAGAAGTGTAAACACTGCCTAAAAACCTCACCTCTTTAAAAAAATATTATATTTATTTTAATTGTCCCTGATGACAGAATCATATATAGCGTTATATTGACAAGCTATAAATGTTAAAATATATGTTTTGTTTTTTTTTTATTATTTTCATGCAGCATTATAACCAGTTTGTGCAGCTAATGGCCGAAAATTAATCCGAAACGCTGAAGTTTTCGAATATCTGGCCGCACGATCGCTTGTATGAACCATATGCAAAGCGTTATTAACGTCCATCTGTAGGTAGGACACGTTTTGCTGAAGAAGAACTGTCTCCTTCGAGTTATTCATGTTGTATTGAACAGATCTTGATTTGTTTTAATACGACTTTGAAGAAAGTATCATGTTCGAATGTTCTTTTTTATTTTTTATTTATTTGCGCTGATTATATATTTTGAGGAACGATTTGTCATTTATTTCTTCAAAATATTTTGCTAATGTATGATATTTCAATTATTTTACATATCTAATAAATATTATTTGTGAATCTTTTTTTCATTTTCGATTTACAAAAATATTAAATTAACATTGTGGACTTATGTGTGACATGAACTTGCTTTAAGAAAAGAAAGAAACAAGCATTCGAATATTCTCTGAAACAAAATTATGTCAATATTTATAGTTATTATTAACCAGCCCTTTTGTTACCAGCGACTACGAACAGTCTCGGATACAATCCCTAATATTAATTACTATTAATTGTTAAAATTCTGTTGACATGTATGTGTGAAGAAATTGGAAATTTGAATGAAGATTTAACAAACGAAACGAGTTTGTAAGAAGCATCTTTGACATCAATTTTCAGGCTACCCATCACCGAAAATGGGTGAAGGTGTAATGATTAAATAATATTATGACATTGTTTGTAAAGCAAGTGATCTAATTTCAGGGTAAATATTTTACGACACTATCACAGCATCCTCAAAGCTCTGTGCTTTATTAAATAGCCTGGACTAAATTACGAAGTCTCATTAAGCTTTGCTACTGCAGGCAAGCTATAGTTCGCCTCTCACCCAATCAGTACAAAGAACCGGCGAAACTCCTTCCCTAAATATATATAAATTGCTTCTGCCACTCTCAGTAAGTAGTTAAGCGAAATACTTCTATTCGGTAAAACACTAAATACTATCATGTCTTCAAACATTTTTTTCCAATACCGGAGTAGACCGAGACCTATATAATTAAGACCTTTCGACCCAACTTTCACCGAAGACTACTTGGGACAACGTGACAAGAGATGAGCCTATCGCCGCGTTAGAGTCCAAGCAAACCGTGCAATACATTTACGATAGATTACATAAATTAATATTCACACAAATGTGGGTGTTTGGGTGATCGGAATTCAGTGGAGAGACCCGAGTTCGATACCCAAGTGGCAGGCATATCGTTGGCTGGGACATAAAGATGGTGACGGGCTCACTACCTGTCACATTGTCCCAAAATATCTTCGGTAGAATGTGGGTCGAAGGACCTTATTGTCTAGACTAGACCTCTGGTTAGTTCCTGGAATGGCGTGAAGACTCAAGATTCATATTATCCATTACAAAAATGACACTCGCAGGAACCAGCCATCATTAACTGTGAAGGCAGGGTCATTATTATTAAAAAAAATATACATGAAAACGTGATGAAATCCGTAAATAATCGTTTTATTTTAAATGTATAGTGTTCGTGTAAACATATGAAATTAGACACTAAGATAGCGACAGGCTCAAAACCTATGTCTATATTCGAAATAATATCTTGTATGTATGTCGAATGAATTGCCTAAACCAGTGACTAGTGACATATAAATTCCATACTCCTATACTCCTATATAATGAGGTTCCTGTGATGGAGAAGAAATAGACGAAAGGCAATCTTGAGATAATTTATAAAAACCAGCTTCTATTCAACTTCTATTCAGCTTCTATTTAATCTATATCAGCTTCTATTCAAATATTTTTTTCCAGTTGCAATAGCACTGGCGCCTAGCCACCTTTCCTGCTCGCTCATCATAAAAATTTAACGACACAACTGTCTAAAAACTGATGAATGTCCGACCACACCTTTTTAAAAGGCTTGCTCTAACCGGCGTGCGTGAGACCATGTTGCTTTACTCCCAAATGCGTATCCCAAAGTTTTTCTAACTATATTTCTACATTAACATTTTGTTTAGTAATTTTTTGGAGTTTGAAAGATTTGTTAGGAGTACTGCATACTTGCTGGAATTTTTAGATTTTTGTTAGAACGTATTCATTGCCCTGTTAACAAATATCTGACTATGGAGTATGGAATTTGTATGTCACTAGTCACTGGTTTAGGCAATTCATTCGACATACATACAAGATATTATTTCGAATATAGACATAGGTTTTGAGCCTGTCGCTATCTTAGTGTCTAATTTCATATGTTTACACGAACACTATACATTTAAAATAAAACTATTATTTACGGATTTCATCACGTTTTCATGTATATTTTTTTAATAATAATGACCCTGCCTTCACAGTTAATGATGGCTGGTTCCTGCGAGTGTCATTTTTGTAATGGATAATATGAATCTTGAGTCTTTACGCCATTCCAGGAACTAACCAGAGGTCTAGTCTAGACAATAAGGTCCTTCGACCCACATTCTACCGAAGATATTTTGGGACAATGTGACAGGTAGTTAGCCCGTCACCATCTTTATGTCAGCCAACGATAATACCTGCCACTTGGGTATCGAAGACCGGTCTCTCCTCGAATTCCGATCACCCAAACACTCACATTGTGTGAATATTAATTTATGTAATCTATCGTAAATGTATTGCACGGTTTGCTTGGACTCTAACGCGGCGATAGGCTCATCTCCTGTCACGTTGTCCCAAGTAGTCTTCGGTGAAAGTTGGGTCGAAAGGTCTTAATTATATAGGTCTCTGTCTACTCCAGTATTGGAAAAAAATGTTTGAAGACATGATAGTATTTAGTGTTTTACCGAATAGAAGTATTTCGCTTAACTACTTACTGAGAGTGGCAGAAGCAATTTATATATATTTAGGGAAGGAGTTTCGCCGGTTCTTTGTTCTGATTGGTTGAGAGGCGAACTATACCTTGCCTGCAGTAGCAAAGCTTAATGAGACTTCGTAATTTAGTCCAGGCTATTTAATAAAGCACAGAGCTTTGAGGATGCTGTGATAGTGTCGTAAAATATTTACCCTGAAATTAGATCACTTGCTTTACAAACAATGTCATAATATTATTTAATCATTACACCTTCACCCATTTTCGGTGATGGGGTAGCCTGAAAATTGATGTCAAAGATGCTTCTTACAAACTCGTTTCGTTTGTTAAATCTTCATTCAAATTTCAATTTCTTCACACATACATGTCAACAGAATTTTAACAATTAATAGTAATTAATATTAGGGATTGTATCCGAGACTGTTCGTAGTCGCTGGTAACAAAGGGCTGGTTAATAATAACTATAAATATTGACATAATTTTGTTTCAGAATATTCGAATGCTTGTTTCTTTCTTTTCTTAAAGCAAGTTCATGTCACACATAAGTCCACAATGTTAATTTAATATTTTTGTAAATCTAAAATGAAAAAAAGATTCACAAATAATATTTCTTAGATATGTAAAATAATTTAAATATCATACATTAGCAAAATATTTAAAAAGAAATAAATGACAAATCGTTCCTCAAAATATATAATCAGCGCAAATAAATAAAAATAAAAAGAACATTCGAACATGATACTTTCTTCAAAGTCGTATTAAAACAAATCAAGATCTGTTCAATACAACATGAATAACTCGAAGGAGACAGTTCTTCTTCAGCAAAACGTCCTACCTACAGATGGACGTTAATAACGCTTTGCATATGGTTCATACAAGCGATCGTGCGGCAGATATTCGAAAACTTCAGCGTTTCGGATTAATTTTCGGCCATTAGCTGCACAAACTGGTTATAATGCTGCATGAAAATAATAAAAAAAAAAAACAAAACATATATTTTAACATTTATAGCTTGTCAATATAACGCTATATATGATTCTGTCATCAGGGACAATTAAAATAAATATAAATAAACTATTATTTACGGATTTCATCACGTTTTCATGTATATTTTTTTTAATAATAATGACCCTGCCTTCACAGTTAATGATGGCTGGTTCCTGCGAGTGTCATTTTTGTAATGGATAATATGAATCTTGGTCTTTACGCCATTCCAGGAACTAACCAGAGGTCTAGTCTAGGTTAATATAAGTCCTTCTCGACCCACATTCTACCGAAGATATTTTGGGACAATGTGACAGGTAGTTAGCCCGTCACCATCTTTATGTCCCAGCCAACGATATGCCTGCCACTTGGGTATCGAACTCGGGTCTCTCCACTCAGATTCCGATCACCCAAACACTCACATTGTGTGAATATTAATTTATGTAATCTATCGTAAATGTATTGCACGGTTTGCTTGGACTCTAACGCGGCGATAGGCTCATCTCCTGTCACGTTGTCCCAAGTAGTCTTCGGTGAAAGTTGGGTCGAAAGGTCTTAATTATATGGGTTCTGTCTACTCCAGTATTGGAAAAAATGTTTGAAGACATGATAGTATTTAGTGTTTTACCGAATAGAAGTATTTCGCTTAACTACTTACTGAGAGTGGCAGAAGCAATTTATATATATTTAGGGAAGGAGTTTCGCCGGTTCTTTGTACTGATTGGGTGAGAGGCGAACTATAGCTTGCCTGCAGTAGCAAAGCTTAATGAGACTTCGTAATTTAGTCCAGGCTATTTAATAAAGCACAGAGCTTTGAGGATGCTGTGATAGTGTCGTAAAATATTTACCCTGAAATTAGATCACTTGCTTTACAAACAATGTCATAATATTATTTAATCATTACACCTTCACCCATTTTCGGTGATGGGGTAGCCTGAAAATTGATGTCAAAGATGCTTCTTACAAACTCGTTTCGTTTGTTAAATCTTCATTCAAATTTCCAATTTCTTCACACATACATGTCAACAGAATTTTAACAATTAATAGTAATTAATATTAGGGATTGTATCCGAGACTGTTCGTAGTCGCTGGTAACAAAGGGCTGGTTAATAATAACTATAAATATTGACATAATTTTGTTTCAGAGAATATTCGAATGCTTGTTTCTTTCTTTTCTTAAAGCAAGTTCATGTCACACATAAGTCCACAATGTTAATTTAATATTTTTGTAAATCTAAAATGAAAAAAAAGATTCACAAATAATATTTCTTAGATATGTAAAATAATTTAAATATCATACATTAGCAAAATATTTAAAAGAAATAAATGACAAATCGTTCCTCAAAATATATAATCAGCGCAAATAAATAAAAATAAAAAGAACATTCGAACATGATACTTTCTTCAAAGTCGTATTAAAACAAATCAAGATCTGTTCAATACAACATGAATAACTCGAAGGAGACAGTTCTTCTTCAGCAAAACGTGTCCTACCTACAGATGGACGTTAATAACGCTTTGCATATGGTTCATACAAGCGATCGTTATACCAGATATTCGAAAACTTCAGCGTTTCGGATTAATTTTCGGCCATTAGCTGCACAAACTGGTTATAATGCTGCATGAAAATAATAAAAAAAAAACAAAACATATATTTTAACATTTATAGCTTGTCAATATAACGCTATATATGATTCTGTCATCAGGGACAATTAAAATAAATATAATATACTAGATGTAGCATATTTTTTTAAAGAGGTGAGGTTTTAGGCAGTGTTTACACTTCTATAGCAATATTACAACTGTTGTGGATTAGCTTCAAAATTATGAATGACCTGTAAGGTCAAGTGGCGTACATGCCTGTTTTTGAGGTTTTTCTAGCTCTAAAGTCTCGCATTCGATTCGCAAACGGTTACATGTATCACTTTTTGTACCCGGTTTGGATGTTTGTGGTAACTATAGCTTCTTATCCTTTGTACTGTAACGTAAACGTCTTAAACTTTAAGTGTAGTCTTTGGGGTCAGAGCAAAGCAAAAAGAACATAATTTTTGACATTTTTCTTAAAATTACTCTTGACTAACAATAACAAAGAAAAAATAGGTAACATATACCATTTACGCATGCGGAATGGTGCGATGTAATTATTCAATAATAATTGGAAAAAATATATTCTATATCAAGTTCCAATATGAGGGTAAACAGATGTCAAAATATTTACTTCTTTCGCCCCATTCTTCATCTGAGTTTATTTGGGACAACTTGTCCGGTGGACAGCCTATAGCCATTTTAGTATCCAAGCCAAAGGTAAATTATTATTTCAAAGGTACATATTTATATAAATGTATTCACATCCATTACAGGAGTGCAAACATTCACAATCATCACAAAATTGTTTGAATTTTGAGAAGATTCGAACCCGAATCCGTTAGCTTCGAAGTCAAGCCAATATCGGACCATCAAAATTTAAATGAGTTATTAATACGGAATACCTACCATTCTAGCTATTGACTCGAGTCGCCACACTCAGCATTTCACAAATATCGACGACCCTTTTCATCCTAAGTAAACGGACTGTGCCACTTTGCAACTTTACTCTCGTTAAAACACGCCCTCAAAGTATTCCTTTCTCTACTAAGGATCTTTTCTATTTATTCAAAAGTAAAAATATCTATTTTCGTAATAAAATATATATATCACGAAAGCCAAAGACGGGTGAATAGAAAAAAGATGGAATCTACAGTATGAGAAATTGAGTGAAGATATAAAAAAAACAACAAAGCTACGCTGAAAATGAACATCCAACCAAAATATAATTTATAACCGTTAATCGTATCTTCGCTGTTATGGTTAACAGGCTTAACATTCTGCTAGCAGCATATTACTCTTACAAACATAGCAGGCAGCCATTGCCAAAACTGTGCAAAGTCAGTGCGGACGACGCTTTATTTATAGCACAATGTATCATTAAACATTCTGCGCTGAGCTTGCTATTCCTGCAACCAGGTGATTTGGAAATGCAAATATTAGCGCACGCCGTGAGATACATCTATGAAATTTGGCATGAATGCAACTGAATGTTTTTTTATTTACGATTTTTTGGTCTCATAACTCGTTTAATCATTACTTACGGGCTAAAATACCTGTGCGTTCGAACAAGTTCGTGTTCGTTTTTAATTCAATTTAATTTAATAATTCGAAAAAAAAAACCATTGATACGTGCCAGTCGCCTGGGCTCGGATCTCTTGACTCGAATTCCCACCGCCGAAACACTCGGCTAACCTGACGTTTTTATATTTATCACATTTATTCACTTATTTATTTATAAAAATGAACAAAATGGCGGACTTCATGCTTAAAGGCATTCTCTATCAATGTAAGGTACATTGATAGAGAATGCCTTTTATTAATCTATTAAATTTAATTAATCTATTAATAGTCCAGCGTGATCTTCATGCTTTGCACCAAGAGAGACCAATTCATGCACCAAGCGAAACAGTAGCAATTACAATTACGGACATGAGTACAACAGGCGGCCTTATCGCTTTAAGAGCGATCTCTTTCAGGCAAACTTAGGGAAAAAGGATTATTCTAAAGAGAGCGGAAAGGGTGTACTAAATAATACAAATAGTATAATATGTATACACCACAAAAAAGTAAAGAAGTTACATGTAAAGGATTAGAAGGTAAATCAATTATATGGAAAAGAAATTATTCTATAAGTAGTAGAAGACAGATAATGGGTCAAGTGGATAGGTAATGAAGTTTTAATTTAGATAAAGATAGAAAGATATTGATTTATATCGATAAAAGCAAAGTATTGAATTGTATACAGAGCGTTAGCGAAAAGCCTTGGTTGTAAGGTGTAACATGTTGGCTAGCAGATGTTCCCTGGTAAAGAAGAGAAAAGAAGCTAAAATAAAGTTATTTAAAGTTTGCTGTCTAGCTTTCTACACGGGAGGCCTGTGGATTAATTACATGAAAAATGTTATGGACACCCTTAGGGTCTATTAACGGGTTTAGGATACTGTTGGGTTTTGTTCAGCGTCTGGCATGTTTGCTCAAGAGCGAACAGATGACTTCTATGCCATTCTAAGGAATAAAACTGTTAGCCGGAAAGTTAGATTCGCCAAATCGTCACCAATTTATAAAAATAATTTTATTTAATCAATATTTTTATTGTGTTATTCATATATGTTATTTAATTTTTATTATTTTAATATTTCAATAAATTTGTAATAATACTAAAGTAGCTCCCAAATAATTATGTTTTTTGTATGCTAACAAGTGGGCCTAGTTTCACTTATGAATACTAAATGTTATTATCAGTGACCTCTGTGGACGAGTGGCGTACTTCCTCGCGGGTGAAAAAGTATTTTTATCTTATTTTGTTTTAATTTTATATTCTATTTTCATTTTAAGGAACAACCCCTTTAATTTGCTTTGAACCCAAAGTAAACACAACGTTAAGCACTTGTAATGGAATCAAAAAAAAAAAAACGAAGGTATCACCAACTTCTAGTCCCGAGAAAACGTAGAAAAAGTGTTTTCTACATTGACCCGACCAAGAATTAAACTAGGTTCCTCTAAACTGTGGAGGTCGTCATTTATTTAACTATTTAATCATTGCAACTACATATACTACCTGATACTATATCCTCAGTAGAGAATTTCCATAGAGTAGACATGAAATATGACAAAAGTAATATGACCGTTATCGCGAAATCATGTTAAGTGTTCCACTTGTTCCCCAGTGACACACAAACGGGTTGATTTGCTGCACGGTTTATCCGCCGATTGTCCGATTAATACCTATCCGATATTGTTTCATTAAACACCATCTGCTTAACAAAGAATCCTGATCGCGTAAAATTAGGGATGAAGTTAGGTTACTGTCCAATTTTTAGGAAATTTTTTAGAGATCCCTACTTGGCAACTTGTTAAATGCGTGCTTATTTTATTTAAATATATTGGTGTATACATGTGTATAAATCTATGACATATCATTTTCATATTATGTTACGTGTTTCTCACGATTAACTCCGGTACTATCTAATTGAACCTTTAAAGTCTTTTCTACCCACCTTTCACCGAAGACATTTTAAGCCCGTCACCGTTTGTATGTCCAAGCTAACAATATATAAATCTTACATAAGTTTTTTTAAAAAACCTATTAGTACGAGTCCGCCATCTGGGTTTTGAAGTGGGGTCTCTTGACTCGAAACCACTCGGCTGTCATGAACTATTATTTATAGTTACAGTTATCTTACTATGTATAGTATAGTTTTTATCACAAACGTTTTATTAATTTCATACCAACACTATATCTGCCGGACATTTGTATATGTATATTTTTCAAATACATGTGTTCTATTGAAATACATAAAACAAAACTACGCAGACCGCAGACAGGCTGCAGATTATAAGGTGCGAGGTGTCTGGTAATGCCATCGCCAAAATAAGTCCTTCTTACGGGAGTCATCTGTCCTGTAGTTACACGTAGTTACACTGAGTTTTAAAGGCCGTCCTGTGTGTATGTTACCGTTCTGGAAGAAATTGTTTTTAGCGACTTTTTAAGAATATCATTTGTGTCACCATAGTGTTGCCTATTTTAATTAATTTTAGGTTATTAAATTAAAGAGAAAAAATGGGGTCGCGGACCGTTGCTACGGGTTGTCAAAGTTTGCGCGTTCGAATCCCGCCCGTGTAAGTTCAAATTTTATTTTTTTTTCTCTTTAATCCCTGAAAAAAGTTCAGCAAAACTTATATGCTTTAAAAATCAGTAAAAAAATGCGTAGTAATTTTAGGTTATACATTTTCTGTGTTGGCGTGCAATAAAGAGCATTCTATGTATCTATCTATCTATGTAGACAAACTCAAGCATCAATATTATGAACTAAACACACTAAATTTGCCAATGTGACTATTAATAATTAACGATGTCAGTGCACTATTAGGTTTTGAGTGATGATAGTTGTTTGAGCAATTAATTAGGTATCACTTCGACGGTTAATTTAATATGATTTGGTAGCGCTATTAATATGTATTTTTCAATGGCTTCTAGCTACATTTCGCATAGTGTATATTAGAAATGATGGTATGTAATGGACTTTTGTCATTTATATGAGATGATAAACTGAAATCTATCCCTTCATATATAGATACATATATAGATAGGGACAACATTACATATATTACTCCGATCCCAATGTAAGATGCTTAAGCATTTGTAGTATGGGAATCGGAAACAATGAAGACACCACAAACACCCAGACCCGAGAAAATATAGAAAAAGTGTTAGTTGGAAACCGGTGTTTGCGTCACTCGTCCACGGAGGTCGTAATTGTCTATCCGTGATTGTTTTGTTCCTTTTTTGTTTTCAATGTAGGAAAAGGTTTTATACCCAACCGACAGTGGCTTAGGATTACGAAGGAAGAGGTAATAATTGCATTTCTGAACGAGACCTGCTCCATCCAACCATCTAAAAGCGCCAAGTTCATGCCTCCATGTTCTTCACTTTCGGCTTTGTGGATTTCATCCACATCGAAGACAAGCAAATAGAAAAAATGAGAGGAAGGAAAAATTGGAAGATACTTCCGACAGATTAGGGAGGGGATGAATCTATCCGCGACTTCATCCGCATATATCGAATATATAGAAATTCCCTTGGGATTTTTTAATTTAAAGGAATATCCAAGTTATGAAATAATTGTTAGCTAAATATCTATAATTTCCCATTGGGGATATAATTCTCAATCGGTCTCGTTACTAAGGGTCTAGCATACTATGCAAAAATAATTATACTGCGACAATACTAAGACAAAGAGCCTACTAAGCCTTAAAATACTACTGGCTGACGATAGATGCTGAATAAACCTTTTAACAATACCTTTAAGTTTAAAAAACCAAAAGGAATAAATTTCAATTTGGTAGCAGAAGGAGGTAAGAAGTAAGGACTGGCTCAGACGACCTAAACAGAGAGGGAGTATACCTTATTTGAAAAATATTTTCATTTTTTCCCTTTTTGTAACAGTTTCATCGTTTCATAGAGTTTTACTTTTTTATCTTAGACGGCCTCCGTGGATTTTCATGGTGTCCCCCAGCTTTGAGGTCCCAGGTTCGAGTCCCGAATGGGAAAATTTAGAAAATGACTTTTTAGTATTGTTACGGGTCTCGGTGTGCTTTAGCTACTTATTTTGTGATCAGAGCTAACCTAACTGATCTAGCATTGAAATACATGAAATGCAGAAAAATGCTTAAATAACAAATAATTACATAGACAGGCACAATAACACATCGACATCATTATATTAGGTTAGTATTATTATAGATATTAATTTGTTTCGACCCACCTTCCACGGAAGACATTTTTGGGAAAAATTACACGTGATGAGCTTGTCGCCGTCTTTACTCGAACTTGCCGTTTGAACTCGGGACTCTTGACTCGAATTCCGATCACTGAACCACGAGACTATTGTGATCTCTCGTGACTCGGCTACACAATTTAGTTCTTTACTACAATTTAGTTCTTTGAACCCTGTGAAGAGAATGAAGTGTTCATCAGAGCTTAGGTATATGACAGGTGGTGAGCCTGTCGCCGAAGAAGTATTCTCATCAATAATATATTGCAATTTCAAGATGTTTATTTTAAGATGTCTGTAGAAGTAGTTGTTGTATAAAAGTATTACCGCTGTCGTCTTACCAGCTTAATTTGATATTCGTTAGTTAGTTACGAAGTTGTTGCTTCAGCTTGAGGAACTACATGTGAGAATTAATTTAGCTTTGACATGATTCACGAAACATGTGTACAGCGTTATTCCTAGATTTGCAATTGTTTCCCAGGAACTGTTTCCTCTTGTACATTGTACATCCTTCCTTCTGAATTATGCAACGTTTGTTTTAGATGAAGTAGCATTTCATGTTTTATTTTTAAATTATCTCACCTTCACTATATTCACACCCATTGGACATAGTAGATGAATTGATATGACAATGATGATAATAATAACAATATGTAATTTTATTTATTTATTTATTTATTTACACTTTATTGCAAACCTCACAAAGAAAGTTATACAAAGGGCGGACTTGTAAACGCATATATACGAGTACTAACAGCACACTGGGGGTGAAGACGTCCTCTCGTGGTCACTAACACCCGACCTGGCGGGTGACAATGATAGTTCATTTTCCTGAAGCACATTATCCGTTACACAACGATTGTCAAAGCCCTTGTTTTGAAAAAAACTTAAATTGACATGCGTAAGCATTGCGGCAAACCCTCCTTTAACGATAGGGCTTTGTCCCGCAGTGAATATGTAATTTTAGATGTTGATTTTGATGTTCTTATGCATCCATACTAGGTAATTCGGCACTAAAGCACTTTATGAAAAAATAACACTGCTTACTACTATCTGTGAATATTAATTGTCATTCTGTCTGTATTACGCAAAGAAATATAGTATATAAAAAAATTATCGAATTTCTATCCATTACATTGACAAGTCATTTATTCATGTGTGACCGAGTTAATATTAAAAGGTATTGAGATAGCCTGATACTAACTTTCGAAGACCATGTGAGCAAATTGCTCGAAGAGCCTCCCGTCTTCGAGCAATTTGATATATTAGAATTGGTGTGCTATAATTACAATGCTTGGCAAGCGGATTGGCGGTAGCAGTACGAAGCACATTGCTGAATTTTTGTTTAGTATATTAAGATATGGTTATCCCGCCATCTAACGGCAAGTAATTTAACTGAAAAGGCTTAGTCGCCTCTTGCGACCCCACCCCAAGAAAATGTGTGGTATTCTTACGCCGTAAACACATGACAGTTGGATGTATAGTATATTATAATATATGTGGCGACATCTATGTCTCCACACTGGAAGCTCGCTAGTGGCGGATTCAGGAAACACATCGACGTTCTACATCGCGCTATCGAAGTTCGCACGATTACATGCATATATACGATTACCGACAGCGCACACTGTGGAGGAGACATCCTTCCCAGGTCACGATCACCCGACCTGGCTGGTAGCTACCCTTTCCTGCACCACATCATCCGCTACAATGGTGACCCCGACGTGATCTCACCGCCAACCGACGGTGACCACTGAAGAACAACGCAGCGAGCTTCTCCAACAACATCGACGTTATCAACGCAGTCACAGCACCGGACTACTGTTGGCACAACGTGTGCTTCCTAGTCCTGTCAGCCACTGAGGATTATCAACGGCGGGGCCCCTTCTCCTCAGGCTGACACTGCGGTATCGGCATTGTGACCATACATCTTGACTCACTGTAGATCTGGTCACAGCCTCTCACCGCAACGCCAGATTGCTCAACGTCAAGCTCTCCGCACTTCCGACCTCCAGTCTCAACAGGGGAGTGATGTGGCGACATCTATGTCTCCACACTGGAAGCTCGCTAGTGGCGGATTCAGGAAACATATCGACGTTCTACATCGCGCTTTCGAAGTTCGCACGATTACATGCATATATACGATTACCGATAGCGCACACTGTGGAGGAGACATCCTCCCCAAGTCACGATCACCTGACCTGGCTGGTAGCTACCCTTTTCCTGCACCACATCATCCGCTACATACATACCACCCCTGTCTACTATGAGGGTCAAAAAAGAAATTAATTAATCTTTTTAACGTTTTTACTTAGTTTTTGTTCAAAACCGTGCAAAATATATCTTTATTTTTAGTTTTAAATTCTTTTTATTTTCTTTTGAAAATTTTATTTTTTATTTTTTTTTTGAAAATATAAATAAAATAAGAATATCTTCACGCAATTCCCAATACAGGGGTAGACAGAGGTCAAGTCAAGTCAATTTTTTTTTTTTTTGAAATATTAAATATACTAAACTTAATGCTTTTATAATATTTTTATTCAATTTCAATTAATGAATAGACTAAATGTCTAAAAATACTCGCACATAAAATGCAATTCAATAATCAATGTTTTAATTAAGTTTTGAACGTGAATATTTAATAGCACTGGGAGTGAACAATTGTGAATTATTAAATAGTGATAATGAACTACTTTTAGCTTATAACAAACATTAAAAGTATTCAAGTAATTAGTTTTGTATTTTTTTTTTATTTTTTTATTTATTGGTTTATTTCCTGTTTAGCAAACGACAGAACATCTTTTTAAGCAATTAAATACTTGTGCCAAGATGTCCTGCTTTTCCATGTCGATTCCATGTGTATCTAATTACATATAACTTATTAATTCAGTGTGTGTGTGTGTGTGTGTGTGTGTGTGTGTGTGTGTGTGTCTGTGTGCGTGCGTGCGTGGGTGCGTGAGTGCGTGCGTGCGTGCGTGCGTGCGTTCGTGCGTGTGTGATTGTGTATATGTGTGTACGCGGGACAGACGTGCTTGCTTGTCTCAGTCACTGATAATCATTGAATAACGGCCAAAAATGCTTCCACCTCACTATAGTTCAGTTTTCTATGCCACGCCGAAAGTTTATTTCTTAAATCATACAAGTTTAATTTTGATATATTTAAAAGATTGTCAACCTTGTTGTAATTAGTTTGTGTGTATTTAGTTAGTATTTTTTCCTAATTCCCTGCGGGACAAAGCCCTATCGTTAAAGAAGGGTTTGCCGCAATGCTTACGCATGTCAATTTAAGTTTTTTTCAAAACAAGGGCTTTGACAATCGTGGTGTAACGGATAATGTGCTTCAGGAAAATGAACTATCATTTTCACCCGCCAGGTCGGGTGTAAGTGACCACGAGAGGACGTCTTCACCCCCAGTGTGCTGTTAGTACTCGTATATATGCGTTTAATCGGAAGTACTTCGATAGCGCGATGATGGATGGCGTTATGTTTTCCTGATTATCGTTTTAAAGCGAGTCTCTTATGTGGAGATATAGATGTCGCCAATTTGGTACTAGAAACGCTTTTGTTTATCACCGGTCTACTTCGTTTTGATATGGTAATAGTTACAGGTGACAGTTACACATTCATCAGGTAATAACCATGATCATTTCTAAAGCCCGTTCTTCAGTCGCTTGTTATGTCGATACCACATGTCGTTATGTCTTTACTAATTTCGAGCCAACTTTCACCGAAATTGAATCTATTGCCATTTTAGTGTACAAATTTAGTTTGGATATTAAGATATGAGATATTCACGATGGCGTTAGGTTTACCACATTGTCCCAAATAAGCTCGGTGAAATATGAGACAAAAGAACGTCTTTGTCTAACTCAGTATGGGAAGTAGCGTGAAGATATAATAAGTAAATTAGTTGAGTTCTTCCCTTCTGTTCCACAAATTATTCAACATTATTCAGTCCGTGTCTCCGTCCAACGGTATCAATCGGAATCTTCATGGAATCCTTTAATAGTAAAAAGTAATTTTTATCTCTCAATATCTCCAATAATATAAATATAATTCAGTCGAAGAAAATCATACAAAAAATCTATCCATATTTTTACTGGATAAAATCTATAATACTGTTTTTTAATCTATATTGGCATATATTTTTAAAATATATGCCAAAATAAATGAAATTTAAGCCATTTTGGCGCAACTGAGTAACGAACATCCGAACATACATACATAACGACCTCTGTGGTCGGGTGGCGTGCACACCAGTTCTCAAATTGTCGCCAGCTATCAGGTCATGGGTTCAATTCCCTGTCATTCGGGTCAATCTATAAAACCACTCTTTCTATATTATCTCGGGTTTTGGCGTTAGCATTAATTTTGTAGTTTCTGTTTTCCAAAGTGTTTAAGCTACTAACTTTAGAATTAGAGCAATGTATGTGATGAAGTTCACATTTAATTAATCATTTACAATTTATAACGTAACTAGAATTGTAACATTACATTACTTGAATAAGAAACGTGTTATCGGGCCTTTCCCACTAAAACTTAGACTTGTGGTTATGTAAATCTCACTTGAAGTTTGTCCTTATTTAATATTCGGGTCCAAGATAAGAAGCTATTTCGTTTTTTCAACACACAAGTTTGTCTAGTTGTCATCGTGTGAAATGAAAACTTTTATTTGACGTAGGGTAGTTGAAGAATTTTAAATAAAAAATTAAATAAATCAGTAAATCTCTTCATGCTTCTTCATGTAGACAATTAAGTCCCCAATGATATTTTCGGGACAACGTGACAGGTGGTGAGCCCTTCGCCGTCTTTATGTCCAAGCCAACGGTATAATTCGAATACAAGTTTTTGAAAAACCCATAGGTACGAGCCTACCACCTGGAGATCGAACTCGGGTCTCTCGACTCGAAATTCTAACCAACCAACCACATGGCTATCGGTTCTTTAAATAAAAAACTTCTTAAATTTAAATACTCAGTTCCAACACGGTGAAATCGGAGCTAGCGGAGTTGGTGTAAGAATTTAAGTCGTTCCAAATGAAATTATATGGTGATAAATATATAAATATAGAAAATGTAATATAATAATAATATCTTTACGCCATCATAATACAGGGGAGGCAGAGGTCTAACAATTAAGTAATTTCGACCCACCTTCCACCGAAGACATTTTTTGGACAACGTGACAGGTGGTGAGCCAGTCGACGTTTTTATGTCGAAGCCAGCGATATATTTGGTACTTAAGTTTTCCCTTGACCGAACCTTCGAAGCATTTAAAGAATTCCTTCTGACGAACTCACCGGTTTTCAAGGTGTCCATTACATTGTCTCGTTCCTGGTTGTCTGTGGTGCCTTTCTTTGTTTCCGATTTCATAACTCAGGTGCGTTAACTTCTTACTTTGAGATCAGAGCAATGTATGTGACGTTCCACCTGTCTATCTATCTATTTATTTATTATTATTATTTATAAAGTCTTCATCATTATCATCATATCAGCCTATCCAAAGTTTACTGCTGAACATAGGAGGCCCAAAGATTGCCACATAGAGTGGTCCAATGCCATCTGCATCCATCGACTCCCCGCAACACTATGCAGGTCGTCGCTCCATCTTGTGGGGGGTCGTCTTATGAGTGATTATAAAGTCTACAGCAAATATATTACTATTCTGGAGCAGGATTGGGTATAATCGCCCGCTTGGCATGCCTATTGGTGTTCGCATTATCAGATACCCTTGAACTTTAGACGCAGCTATCCGTCTTCGGTCTGCTTAACAAGGGCTACCTTATGGGTATTTTCCCTCGAGGATAGACGGGAATTTTTTTATTTATTTAAAAAAAATGCTGAAGAACATCTTATTTCTCATGTGTGTTGTATACTATGTACTGTACACCTGAAAAGTTATGTAACAATATGATTATTGACGTTCCGATAGCCTAGTTGGTAGTGATCATGCCTTCGAAGCTAAGAGTTGCGGTATCGAATCTTGCTAGAGGCAAAAGTTTGTGTGATGGATATAAATGTTTGAACTCGTGTTATGGAAGTTTTTGTGCATTTATGTGTATTAATATACATACGAGTAATCGTTGGTTTGGACGATACAGCGGTGATAGGATCACCGAGTGTGACACGCAGTTCAAAATAAAGCTCAAATCAAATAAACAAAAGGCTTAATTTTTTAGATCTCTGTCTCTGAAAAATAGATGTTTAACATAAGAGTACCGCAAGACTCTAACAAACATTTGAGATATTCTTCAACGAGAATGGGACAACTTCCTATCTCGTTCGTGAATATAAAATAAGACGAGCAAAACTTTAGCCTCTGTAAATACTTGGGAATATTTTCTGCGACATAAACTTGTACGTTGAAAAGATTATCGTAACTATATGAAACAGTATAATATCTGTTATTTATACGACAATACGTGTAAATAGATAACTAATAGATATACAGATCTCTATTTTGGTTTAACTTTACACAATTTTCCATACTGGGGTAGTACTACTTTTCGTATCAATTTTCACCGAGGCTTATTTGGGACACCGTGACAGGTGACGAGCCTATCGTCATCTTAATGTTCAATTTCAGTAACTTCAGTATAATATACCTACATACATACATACATGTACATACATACATTATACGGAGGTAAGAGGTAGGAGGTAGGAGACAGAGGTTTAGACAATTAAGTCCTCTCGACCTTTAGACGAAGACTATTTGGGGCAACGTGACAAGTGGTCAGTGTCTTTGAGTCATAATTTTTCTTTGTTTGTTTTTAATAAAGTATTTAATTTACAATTTACTATGTTTGTCTACTATTATTATCTACTACTATATACTTATAATTGTATAATACTGTATTTAATCATTTCCCAAAATCGGAGACACGCCATTTCCAAGGCAGGCAAAGGTCTATACAATCTTTAACCTAACTTATCCTTTCGACCCTTTCACCGAAGACATTTTTTGGTACAACGTGACAGGTGGTGAGCTTGTAGCCATCTTTATGCCCATCCAACAATATGAATCGTACATAACTTTTGAAAAAAAAAAGCTATTGGTACGAGCTTACCGCCTAGAGATCATGAGTCTCTTGACACGAATCCCGATCATCAAACCACTAGGTAATCGTGACGTATATATATATGATATGTTTATCATAATTTCTTGGAAAGAATTCTGATAAAAGTCGTAGCGCACGGGCTTCGCAAAGTAAATAACTTTTATTAAGGTAACATCAGAAAGTTCGCCGACACTCATCTTTGCATAAGCTCTTTGAAGTATCACTAAGCAAGTTATTGGAGACACGCTATTGATATTTTTGTTAGTAAAGTATCTCGTCACCATCTCCTATAAATTTATGAGGTACGTAAAGTTTTTAAATATCATATATGCTTTGGCCGACTAAAGTTTTTAAGAGACTTTCAAACTACATTTATTTTTTTTTGTCTTCTCGCATATTTCCATACACGGGTTGGAATAGGTTTTAGGCAATGAAGTCCTTTCGAACCATTTTTATTAATTCTTCATCATGTTCTTAAAAATGGTAATTCGAATAATAATGGCCATTAATAAATTCTGGAAATCGTGTTTAATATAAAACACAATAAATTATAAGGCAGTAATGTGCATTCCATATGGCAAAAGTACTATACCACAAGTTCAAAAACTTAATTAACTTGAGCTTATATAAGCGGTTTAGTAAATCGAATCGAACATGGGACCAAAGAGTTGTCGACACCAAACTGGTGTGTTCGTCACTCGTCTAAGGAGGTCGTAAAATGTGACAAACCAATGATAATTTAGAATTAGTTAAAGGATAAGATAAGCGTTAAATACTGCCTTCTTATATTAAGCATACTGGGGATCCCGACATGTAAAATAGGGAACGTATAATGCGACATACTACTTTCATTGTGTCATGGAGGTTTGTAAAATTATTCATGATGAATAATTAGAAAGATAGATAAGGGAAACATTTCTTTCGCTTGGTACTTTATACCGCTCATCCCTGTCTTAGTTCCTAGTAACTAACACTTAATAACATAAATAAATAAATATCTTCACGCCATTCCCAATACAGGGGTAGACAAGGCTCTAGACAATTAAGTCCATTCGACCCACCTTCCACTTAAGATATTTTTGGGACAAAGTGATAGGTGGTGAGCCCGTCGGCGTATGTAGATAAATATATTTAAAAAGCAAAGATTAAGTCCGACTAAAAACTTATGGAACGCTATTATCCTTTCTAATATTTGAAATAAACTGAATCTCAGAATTGAAAACTTATAAGTATTTGCCGTAATGTTCGCGTGTCGAGAAATTACATAATGCACGACTTCGGAAAATATAACCGGCAAGAGTTTTCTAAGAGCTAACACTACACTATTATGAGCTTAAAACTTCATGAAAATTTCTAACTTTAGAAAATTATTTATTATGGATAAATGGATGCTTTTTTCGAAAAATTGGAGCAAGATCGACATATCAGTAGCAACGACGTAGCTGAAGAACTGGGAATTGACCTCAAAACAGTTTTGGCGCATTTGAAAAAAAAACTGGGTACACAAAAAAAGCTCGATATTTGGGTACCTCGCGAGCTCCCTGTAAGAAACGTAATGAACTGCACTTATTTATTACGACGTAATGAAACCGAACCATTTCTGAAGAAGCTGATAACTGGTGGTGAAAAAGTCGTGGTCAAAGGCCGGTAAGTCTTCTTACACTGTGGCAAAACCCCGGTAAACTCGCAACAAGGTGATGCTATGTGTGTGGTGGGATTGGAAGGGCATTATTAATTATGAGCAGTTACCACCAGAAGTGATCACCGATTCTGAACTGAGAAGATTAAAGCAAAAAGTTATGAGAAAGCTGCCGTAAATAATCAAAAGGGATGTGGTTTTTCACCACGATAACGCTAGACAACACACATTTTTAGCCACTCAGCAAAAATTAAGAGAGCTTGTTTGGGAGGTGTTAATGCATCCGCACCTTGTCCTGACCTTGCACCCTCAGATTTCCATCTGTTTCAGTCTTTTCATAATACTTTAGGACTGCCAAAACCAATACTCGCGGTGTTTTAATCAGAAGCCCCAAAATTTCTATAGCAATGGGATCACGTACCTAAAAGATGGTAAAAAGTTATCGAAAAAAAGGTTCCTACATACTTTAGTTAAATGTAAATAAATTATATTAAAAATGTTGTGAATTTTCTTAAAAAATCAAAGAAACTTTTTTCCTCATCCTATTATTTTTATTCTATTATATTTTCTAGTTGACTTTTACGAACCGTTTAGTAAGTAACAATGTATATATGGACCACTGGACTAAGTCCTTTACTCCAATATTTTTTTAAATCCTTTAATAAACCCGAAAGCTAAGTAATAGTGATCCTTTCAAAGCTAAGTGATTAGTTTAGAGTGAGAAAGCTAGTAGACAGAGTTGAAAGTCAGTGAACGTACAAATATCACGCTGAGGTATTTTGGAATTGTGCTTCGTTGCTCCACTGTTGAAGGTTACTTGGAATTTTCTATTGACTATGGTGGTTGAGTTGGTATTTCTATATTTTTTGTATAGTTACATTAAATTACTATTAAAAATTGTTGCATAAATGGGCCGGCTCGACCGGGGAAGTACCACGACCTCACAGAATACCGGCGTGAAATATAAGTCTAACAAACTTCTACTAGGGGTAGTCTAAGGCCAGCAACGCATCTGCTATGCCTCTGGTATTGCGGGTGTTCATGGGCGGCGGTAATCACTTACCATCACGTGAGCCGCCTACTCGTTTGCCTTCCTTTTCTAGTCTAGTAGGTAGTGATTTAGGATACACACATAGAAGGGCACAACATTACTCCCATATACACATACATTGCGACACATACATTGCTCTAATCCCAAAGCAGTTTAAGCAAGCAGCGTTGGGGAATCAGATACAATGAAGGTGCCACAAACACTTAGACTCGTGATAATATAGAAAAGTTTTTTTTACTTTGCTGGATTGGTGTCGCTAGTTCTGTTGGATTCGAACCAACAGAACTAGCGACACCGTGAAAACCGTGTCCTGCATATTCTTGGCAAAGGATTTCATCTATTAATTAATATTAATGCTTTTACAGAAAGGTATTAATGAAAATTTACATATTTGTAAATAATAATAAATATATTAACGCCATTCGTAACACACGGGTAGGCAGATGTGTAGACAATGAAATCCTTTCGACATGCCTTCTACCGAAGACTTTTTTGGAAAAACGAGACAAGTGGTGACTTTGACGCCGTAATTATGTTCAAACCTGCGATCGTACAAAAGTTTTGATAATAACACATTGGTACGAGCTTTGGGAATCGAACTCGGGTCTTTTAAATCGAATTCCGATCACCGGCGACTACTCGGATATCATGACCATTTTATATTTGTAAATAATGTTATTATTATTGAGAACACGCTAAACATACTATGATATATACTAATATGTACTATTTTCTGTATAAATTTTTAATCAATGAAGGCTCAGATTATCGGTTTTATGAACTAATTCAGCAATATTTATTTATATATTCTAACACAAGTGCCAATATTAAAGACGGGATTTAATCTCCATCTTCAATTGCGCGAGTATTAGATATCTTCTCTGAAATTCTTTACGAAAAGAATTCGGTTTATCTTACTACTTTAATCTAGACAATCATGCATATATTTGTTTTGAAGAAATGGCTATTAATCTTTATTATCTTAACGCTAATTCTCAATACTGGGGTTGACCAACGTCTAGACAAAAAATTCCTTTTAATTCACTTTTCACCGAAGCTTATTTTAGACAACCTGCTGAACTTATCGCCGTCTTTGTGTCTAAGCTAACAGTAAAATAAACTTTCATGCATACACACATATTAACTTCGACAAATATTAATGTATATATGTAATCCACGACATTGATTCACGTGATAGTCACGATAGCTAATGTTGTTGGGTGCTTGGAATTCGATTCTAGAGATTCGAGTTCGACCCCCAGGTGGTAACCTCGTATCAATGGGTTTTTTTTCAAAACTTATGTACGATTTATATCGTTGGCTTGGACATAAAGACGGCGTCTAGGTCATCAGTAAGTGTTGGGTAGAAGGTTGGTCGAATGGACTTAATTATCATGACTGACATAGTCTACCCTAATATTGAGATCGGTGTGAAGATATCCATATCATTCATATTCATTATAAATGTGCCTTTAGCATAATTCCAACCCGTAAACCTTAACGTCGAAGACCATTATGAATTTCACCACCAACTTGTCTTTAGGGTCGTACATTATTTGTTATGTGAAAACAATGACATTGTATTAAAGTCTTATTAAAATAATTTGTATTCCCTGTAGAGGTCAGAACGTGTAATTAGCGGGAGGTTAAAATGGCATTGTCCAATGTCCATTGAAGCACTTCTTGTTCGTAATTGTCGGTCGTTTTGCTTAAGGAAGTCTCTCGCATTTTGCATAATTAATTTCTGACGGTTATTGTAACCGACTACATAATACGGGTTAATTTTAATAAATTAGCTGGAAATATTTCTTTTAGTAAAATTTACTATTACATTATAAAGAAGAATACTTTCTATCTTTGTAATAGCTACTGATACACCAGAGGAGAACGTGGAAGTTTTTTTGACGGTTTACCGCAGGTGTTGGTAGGTGTCCTTCAGAGATGCAATTCCTCCACTTCACCTTCTTGGTTGGTTAAAGAAGGGTTATTAGGTATGTATAAATATAAAGATAGGAAGATATCACATATAATGGTCTGATTCCAAAGTAAGCGCTTAAGCGCTAGTATTAAGAAATCAGAAACAATGAAGGTACCACTAACACCGAGACCCGAGAAAATGTAAAAAAGTGTTTTCTGTATTAATCTGACCGGGGATCGAATCGGGACGAAAATTGATCTGGAAGAAAAATAGTCTATGTAATATAAAGACTAATGGCTTTTAATGGCATAATATTTAAAACATGTTTTTGAAAACGGGATAAATAAATAAATATCTTCACGTAATTCCCAATACAGGGGTAGACAGAGGTCTAGTCTAAAAAATTAAGTCCCTTTGATCCAACTTCCACCGAAGATATTTTACCATGGGAAATGTCGTGAGGATCAAAATTATTGTGTAAAGTTTGCACTATCAATATTATGCGCAATCTATTATAAAACGTGATGGATATATTGCCCAGCTCATATTCATAAGTTTACTGTGGAACAAAATTGAATTGATTTATTTGTTTGGAGCTATATTAAACATAAGTAATTCAATTATTATAATATATTATTGATATTGATATGGCTGTTTGTGTCATCACATACTCGTATTAAATAAAACTCAAAACGTTTGTATTTATTCTGTTATAATTTAAAATACCTTTGAGAAGTCACGATAGCCGAGAGGAAGTGTCGGAATTTCGAGTCGAGAGACCCGAGTTCGATACCCAGGTGGCTGGCTCGTACCACTGGGTTTTTTTAAAACTTATGTACGATTCATATTGTTGGCTTGGACATAAAGACGGTGACGGGCTCACCACCTGTCACATTGTCCCGAAATATCTTCGGTGGAAGGTGGGTCGAAGGGGCTTAATTGTTTACTCTGACTCAGGCGTTACTTTGCGGAAATTCATTGTAAAGTTGTTATTGAATAATTACTTTGCACCATTCCGCATGCAAAAGGTATTTTCGTAGAGTCTACTCGCTTGAGAATGCCTTGTTTTGAGGCGAAACACGTGTCGCGTTTTCGTTGGTGGTATATGTTTCCTGATTTGAGTGTAGTGGTGGTGGTGAAGCATACAGTAGAATTAGTGCACGCATCTGTGGGAAGGAGGGTGGTGCTCTTCTTCTCTTCGGACCAGGTAACATATACTTTTAAAATAACTTTAACTAACTTTTTAAAATTTTATTTTTTAGACTTACATGCGAAGTTATTATTCAATAACAATTTATCTATGTCACGATAGCCGATTGCTTTTATTAATTGCAGTACACCCGGACAACATCACGTGTGAAGAAGTGTGGTGTCGTCAGAGGCGACTGAGGGAAGTCTTGTGAATTGTAACGGCTTCCGAGAAATTACGGAAGGCCATCGGGAATAATACCAGATTTTAATATCTTCCGTGGAAAGTGGGTCGAAGGTCTGCCCCTGTATTGGGAACTGCGTGAAGATATTTATATTTATATATTTTTTTTATTTAATATACCTCTGACGGACAGTAGCGTCTACGGAGCGAAAAGTTTGGTACTGCAATCACCAAACTGCTTGCTTAGCTCGTTAATAGTGAGAAATGGACTTAAAACAGATTTTTAGAATTTTAGGAAAGGAACAAAGCGAGGTGTCGCATAAAAATATCAGGCTTAATCTGGCTGATTAATAATGCTAAAGCTATGCAGAGAACCTGAATGTGGCTATTATCTCTGAAGTGCGCTAAATTACAAATTTTGATTTGGCGACATTTATTTACTGAATAAAGCACTTTAATGTATAACATTATTTTGTGTAACTGTTGGGTAATGAACGTTGGTCTTTCGATCGGACGGTGGAAAGTCCATCAGTGTCGGAACACAAATCCCATAGACAAATTAGTTGCAGTTTAATTAGTTAAGATGAATTTGAAATAAAACGATTATTTATGGATTTCGTATAGCGCTCTGCGTAAATCGGATCTAAATTAATATATAAACGTGACGGTAACCGAAGCTAACAATGACAACAGGACGTTGAAGACCTCAGACCCTCGCTCATCACAGTTGCTCTCGAAAGTGTACTCGAAAAGTCAACAAGACTCGAAACAATCCGTAAATAATCGTTTCATTTCAAATTAGGAGTGTCATATAAATTAAATAAATTTGTAAGTAGTTTTTTTTAAATTTAATGTCACTTTTATTTGTAATTTTTTTTTGTAACCGCCTTCAATGTTTTACTTCTGCCATAACTTTTAAAGACAATGACTTTTAGCCTTTTTTAGACAAACTTTTAGCCTTAAGTCCGCCTTTGTTCCTTCATATATTTTAATGTATATAAAGAATGAATAAATATAGATATATAAGAGCTTGGTCTTTCACTGCAGGTATTATACCTTGCTTCTCAAATAGTGCTGCCCATCATCGGTCTGCTGAATTTTGGACTAGTAGTTTTCTTGAGGGATAACCCGCCGTCTGGCGGCAGCCAAATGTATTTTAAAGGCTTTTCTTTACGCCTCTTACGACACCCGCAGGAAGAGAAAAGGCATTAACATTACTCGTACACCGTTCTCAGTTATCATGTTCTTATACTCACACTATGTTCTCATTAGTTCTCGAGAAGCAGCCGCGTATAGGAAAATGAATTGCAGAAGGACCTTTCACTTGCTGTCATAATCAACATAGTTTGTATAAATTTGATTGATATTGTACACCACGTGAACACAGCCACGGCCAAAAGCTTTTTTTAAAAAACTTGGTTACGATATACATCGTTGGCTTGACATAAGGACGGCGACAGGCTACAATGTCTTCGATGAAGGGTGATTCGAAAAGACTTAAGTGTCTAGATCTCTGTCCACCACATATTGTAATAATATAATACAGTATTAGGAATGGCGTGAACATTTTTATTTATTTTTAACGTTATAAATATTTTAAAACACATACAGATACACGTATTATAGCATTTTCGTTAAAGGAAACTGCGCAACAAACTTGAAAGTCTATCCATCATTCCACTTAATCGACTGTGCTTACGTGTGATCAATTTCATTTAACATTTATTGAGGTGCTATATCCTTTTCGCATTCACAAATTTACGAGATAAATATTGTTGTAAAAAAATTAAATATAAATGTTACAACATATTTTTTCAATAGATATGTCGGTGCCTTCTCTAGCAAGTTACAACACTTGAAAAAAATTTTTGTGGAATATTTAGAAAACAATTTAAAAAAAGCTGGGAAAGGAAAAGGGAAACCTTTTTCCAGATTTTTTTCACAAAGATCTATTTCTACAAAGTGAAGATTTTTATAAATAGATGTAATAGAAGTATTTGGTATTACATATTTATATCACGAAAAAGAACCCTATTTAATGAAATACGTTACTTCTTATAGAAGGTACTAGAAACAGATATATGATTGGAAAAGTATGTAATGTAAATTTTATCAGCATTGTACGTAGTTAAGCCATATTACGTAAGATTAATTGATTTCTAAAGAAAACACCGAAAGAGGGAAGTAAATCATACTAAGGGGGAACATTTTCAATAAACGTTTTTGTAAGGAAATCTTCAAACATTTATTTTAACAACACTTTTCTATCTTCACGTACTTTTCCAAAAGTGGGGTAGATAGAGATCTAGACAAATAAGTTTTTTCGACCATTTCACCGAATCTGTATAGGGCAACGTGACCGGTGGTCAGGTTTCGCCGTCTTAATGTCCTACGACCACGGAGTCGGAGGAGTAAGACATTTTTATTTATTTTTAACGTTATAAATATTTTAAAACACATACAGATACACGTATTATAGCATTTTCGTTAAAGGAAACTGCGCAACAAACTTGAAAGTCTATCCATCATTCCACTTAATCGACTGTGCTTACGTGTGATCAATTTCATTTAACATTTATTGAGGTGCTATATCCTTTTCGCATTCACAAATTTACGAGATAAATATTGTTGTAAAAAAATTAAATATAAATGTTACAACATATTTTTTCAATAGATATGTCGGTGCCTTCTCTAGCAAGTTACAACACTTGAAAAAAATTTTTGTGGAATATTTAGAAAACAATTTAAAAAAAGCTGGGAAAGGAAAAGGGAAACCTTTTTCCAGATTTTTTTCACAAAGATCTATTTCTACAAAGTGAAGATTTTTATAAATAGATGTAATAGAAGTATTTGGTATTACATATTTATATCACGAAAAAGAACCCTATTTAATGAAATACGTTACTTCTTATAGAAGGTACTAGAAACAGATATATGATTGGAAAAGTATGTAATGTAAATTTTTATCAGCATTGTACGTAGTTAAGCCATATTACGTAAGATTAATTGATTTCTAAAGAAAACACCGAAAGAGGGAAGTAAATCATACTAAGGGGGAACATTTTCAATAAACGTTTTTGTAAGGAAATCTTCAAACATTTATTTTAACAACACTTTTCTATCTTCACGTACTTTTCCAAAAGTGGGGTAGATAGAGATCTAGACAAATAAGTTTTTTCGACCATTTCACCGAATCTGTATAGGGCAACGTGACCGGTGGTCAGGTTTTCGCCGTCTTAATGTCCTACGACCACGGAGTCGGAGGAGTAAGACATTTTTATTTTAGCAGTGGTAGAGCCACGCATCAGCTTTTGTTGTTGCATGAATGGGCCGGCTCGACCGGGGAAGTACCACGACCTCACAGAATACCGGCGTGAAGTAGAAGTCTAACAAACTTCTACTAGGGGTAGTCTAAGGCCAGCAACGCGTCTGCTATGCATCTGGTATTGCGGGTGTTCACGGGCGGCGGTAATCACATACCATCACGTGAGCCGCCTGCTTGTTTGCCTTCCTTTTCTAGTTTAGTACGTAGTGATTTAGGATACACACATAGACAGGCACAACATTGCTCCCATATACACATACATTGCGACACATACATTGCTCTTATCCCAAAGCAGTTTAAGCAAGCAGCGTTGGGGAATCAGATACAATGAAGGTGCCACAAACACTTAGACTCGTGATAATATAGAAAAGTTTTTTTTACTTTGCTGGATTGGTGTCGCTAGTTCTGTTGGATTCGAACCAACAGAACTAGCGACAACGTGAAAACCGTGTCCTGCATATTCTTGGCAAAGGATTTCATCTATTAATTAATATTAATGCTTTTACAGAAAGGTATTAATGAAAATTTACATATTTGTAAATAATAATAAATATATTAACGCCATTCGTAACACACGGGTAGGCAGATGTGTAGACAATGAAATCCTTTCGACATGCCTTCTACCGAAGACTTTTTTGGAAAAACGAGACAAGTGGTGACTTTGACGCCGTAATTATGTTCAAACCTGCGATCGTACAAAAGTTTTGATAATAACACATTGGTACGAGCTTTGGGAATCGAACTCGGGTCTTTTAAATCGAATTCCGATCACCGGCGACTACTCGGATATCATGACCATTTTATATTTGTAAATAATGTTATTATTATTGAGAACACGCTAAACATACTATGATATATACTAATATGTACTATTTTCTGTATAAATTTTTAATCAATAAAGGCTCAGATTATCGGTTTTTATGAACTAATTCAGCAATATTTATTTATATATTCTAACACAAGTGCCAATATTAAAGACAGGATTTAATCTCCGTCTTCAATTGCGCGAGTATTAGATATCTTCTCTGAAATTCTTTACGAAAAGAATTCGGTTTATCTTACTACTTTAATCTAGACAATCATGCATATATTTGTTTTGAAGAAATGGCTATTAATCTTTATTATCTTAACGCTAATTCTCAATACTGGGGTTGACCAACGTCTAGACAAAAATTCCTTTTAATTCACTTTTCACCGAAGCTTATTTTAGACAACCTGCTGAACTTATCGCCGTCTTTGTGTCTAAGCTAACAGTAAAATAAACTTTCATGCATACACACATATTAACTTCGACAAATATTAATGTATATATGTAATCCATGACATTGATTCACGTGATAGTCACGATAGCTAATGTTGTTGGGTGCTTGGAATTCGATTCTAGAGATTCGAGTTCGACCCCCAGGTGGTAACCTCGTATCAATGGTTTTTTTTTCAAAACTTATGTACGATTTATATCGTTGGCTTGGACATAAAAACGGCGTCTAGGTCATCAGTAAGTGTTGGGTAGAAGGTTGGTCGAATGGACTTAATTATCATGACTGACATAGTCTACCCTAATATTGAGATCGGTGTGAAGATATCCATATCATTCATATTCATTATAAATGTGCCTTTAGCATAATTCCAACCCGTAAACCTTAACGTCGAAGACCATTATGAATTTCACCACCAACTTGTCTTTAGGGTCGTACATTATTTGTTATGTGAAAACAATGACATTGTATTAAAGTCTTATTAAAATAATTTGTATTCCTGTAGAGGTCAGAACGTGTAATTAGCGGGAGGTTAAAATGGCATTGTCCAATGTCCATTGAAGCACTTCTTGTTCGTAATTGTCGGTCGTTTTGCTTAAGGAAGTCTCTCGCATTTTGCATAATTAATTTCTGACGGTTATTGTAACCGACTACATAATACGGGTTAATTTTAATAAATTAGCTGGAAATATTTCTTTTAGTAAAATTTACTATTACATTATAAAGAAGAATACTTTCTATCTTTGTAATAGCTACTGATACACCAGAGGAGAACGTGGAAGTTTTTTTGACGGTTTACCGCAGGTGTTGGTAGGTGTCCTTCAGAGATGCAATTCCTCCACTTCACCTTCTTGGTTGGTTAAAGAAGGGTTATTAGGTATGTATAAATATAAAGATAGGGAAGATATCACATATAATGGTCTGATTCCAAAGTAAGCGCTTAAGCGCTAGTATTAAGAAATCAGAAACAATGAAGGTACCACTAACACCGAGACCCGAGAAAATGTAAAAAAGTGTTTTCTGTATTAATCTGACCGGGGATCGAATCGGGACGAAAATTGATCTGGAAGAAAAATAGTCTATGTAATATAAAGACTAATGGCTTTTAATGGCATAATATTTAAAACATGTTTTTGAAAACGGGATAAATAAATAAATATCTTCACGTAATTCCCAATACAGGGGTAGACAGAGGTCTAGTCTAAAAAATTAAGTCCCTTTGATCCAACTTCCACCGAAGATATTTTTACCATGGGAAATGTCGTGAGGATCAACATTATTGTGTAAAGTTTGCACTATCAATATTATGCGCAATCTATTATAAAACGTGATGGATATATTGCCCAGCTCATATTCATAAGTTTACTGTGGAACAAAATTGAATTGATTTATTTGTTTGGAGCTATATTAAACATAAGTAATTCAATTATTATAATATATTATTGATATTGATATGGCTGTTTGTGTCATCACATACTCGTATTAAATAAAACTCAAAACGTTTGTATTTATTCTGTTATAATTTAAAATACCTTTTGAGAAGTCACGATAGCCGAGAGGAAGTGTCGGAATTTCGAGTCGAGAGACCCGAGTTCGATACCCAGGTGGCTGGCTCGTACCACTGGGTTTTTTTAAAACTTATGTACGATTCATATTGTTGGCTTGGACATAAAGACGGTGACGGGCTCACCACCTGTCACATTGTCCCGAAATATCTTCGGTGGAAGGTGGGTCGAAGGGGCTTAATTGTTTACTCTGACTCAGGCGTTACTTTGCGGAAATTCATTGTAAAGTTGTTATTGAATAATTACTTTGCACCATTCCGCATGCAAAAGGTATTTTCGTAGAGTCTACTCGCTTGAGAATGCCTTGTTTTGAGGCGAAACACGTGTCGCGTTTTCGTTGGTGGTATATGTTTCCTGATTTGAGTGTAGTGGTGGTGGTGAAGCATACAGTAGAATTAGTGCACGCATCTGTGGGAAGGAGGGTGGTGCTCTTCTTCTCTTCGGACCAGGTAACATATACTTTTAAAATAACTTTAACTAACTTTTTAAAATTTTATTTTTTAGACTTACATGCGAAGTTATTATTCAATAACAATTTATCTATGTCACGATAGCCGATTGCTTTTATTAATTGCAGTACACCCGGACAACATCACGTGTGAAGAAGTGTGGTGTCGTCAGAGGCGACTGAGGGAAGTCTTGTGAATTGTAACGGCTTCCGAGAAATTACGGAAGGCCATCGGGAATAATACCAGATTTTAATATCTTCCGTGGAAAGTGGGTCGAAGGTCTGCCCCTGTATTGGGAACTGCGTGAAGATATTTATATTTATATATTTTTTTTATTTAATATACCTCTGACGGACAGTAGCGTCTACGGAGCGAAAAGTTTGGTACTGCAATCACCAAACTGCTTGCTTAGCTCGTTAATAGTGAGAAATGGACTTAAAACAGATTTTTAGAATTTTAGGAAAGGAACAAAGCGAGGTGTCGCATAAAAATATCAGGCTTAATCTGGCTGATTAATAAAGCTAAAGCTATGCAGAGAACCTGAATGTGGCTATTATCTCTGAAGTGCGCTAAATTACAAATTTTGATTTGGCGACATTTATTTACTGAATAAAGCACTTTAATGTATAACATTATTTTGTGTAACTGTTGGGTAATGAACGTTGGTCTTTCGATCGGACGGTGGAAAGTCCATCAGTGTCGGAACACAAATCCCATAGACAAATTAGTGGCAGTTTAATTAGTTAAGATGAATTTGAAATAAAACGATTATTTATGGATTTCGTATAGCGCTCTGCGTAAATCGGATCTAAATTAATATATAAACGTGACGGTAACCGAAGCTAACAATGACAACAGGACGTTGAAGACCTCAGACCCTCGCTCATCACAGTTGCTCTCGAAAGTGTACTCGAAAAGTCAACAAGACTCGAAACAATCCGTAAATAATCGTTTCATTTCAAATTAGGAGTGTCATATAAATTAAATAAATTTGTAAGTAGTTTTTTTTAAATTTAATGTCACTTTTATTTGTAATTTTTTTTTGTAACCGCCTTCAATGTTTTACTTCTGCCATAACTTTTAAAGACAATGACTTTTAGCCTTTTTTAGACAAACTTTTAGCCTTAAGTCCGCCTTTGTTCCTTCATATATTTTAATGTATATAAAGAATGAATAAATATAGATATATAAGAGCTTGGTCTTTCACTGCAGGTATTATACCTTGCTTCTCAAATAGTGCTGCCCATCATCGGTCTGCTGAATTTTGGACTAGTAGTTTTCTTGAGGGATAACCCGCCGTCTGGCGGCAGCCAAATGTATTTTAAAGGCTTTTCTTTACGCCTCTTACGACACCCGCAGGAAGAGAAAAGGCATTAACATTACTCGTACACCGTTCTCAGTTATCATGTTCTTATACTCACACTATGTTCTCATTAGTTCTCGAGAAGCAGCCGCGTATAGGAAAATGAATTGCAGAAGGACCTTTCACTTGCTGTCATAATCAACATAGTTTGTATAAATTTGATTGATATTGTACACCACGTGAACACAGCCACGGCCAAAAGCTTTTTTAAAAAACTTGGTTACGATATACATCGTTGGCTTGACATAAGGACGGCGACAGGCTACAATGTCTTCGATGAAGGGTGATTCGAAAAGACTTAAGTGTCTAGATCTCTGTCCACCACATATTGTAATAATATAATACAGTATTAGGAATGGCGTGAACATTTTTATTTATTTTTAACGTTATAAATATTTTAAAACACATACAGATACACGTATTATAGCATTTTCGTTAAAGGAAACTGCGCAACAAACTTGAAAGTCTATCCATCATTCCACTTAATCGACTGTGCTTACGTGTGATCAATTTCATTTAACATTTGTTGAGGTGCTATATCCTTTATATCGCATTCACAAATTTACGAGATAAATATTATTGTAAAAAAATTAAATATAAATGTTACAACATATTTTTTCAATAGAAATGTCGGTGCCTTCTCTAGCAAGTTACAACTCTTGAAAAAAATTTTTGTGGAATATTTAGAAAACAATTTAAAAAGCTGGGAAAGGAAAAGGAAACCTTTTTCCAGATTTTTTCACAAAGATCTATTTCTACAAAGTGAAGATTTTATAAATAGATGTAATAGAAGTATTTGGTATTACATATTTATATCACGAAAAGAACCCTATTTAATGAAATACGTTACTTCTTATAGAAGGTACTAGAAACAGATATATGATTGGAAAAGTATGTAATGTAAATTTTTATCAGCATTGTACGTAGTTAAGCCATATTACGTAAGATTAATTGATTTCTAAAGAAAACACCGAAAGAGGGAAGTAAATCATACTAAGGGGGAACATTTTCAATAAACGTTTTTGTAAGGAAATCTTCAAACATTTATTTTAACAACACTTTTCTATCTTCACGTACTTTTCCAAAAGTGGGGTAGATAGAGATCTAGACAAATAAGTTTTTTCGACCATTTCACCGAATCTGTATAGGGCAACGTGACCGGTGGTCAGGTTTTCGCCGTCTTAATGTCCTACGACCACGGAGTCGGAGGAGTAAAACATTATTATTTTAGCAGTGGTAGAGCCACGCATCAGCTTTTGTTGTTGCATGAATGGGCCCAGAATACCGGCGTGAAGTAGAAGTCTAACAAACTTCTACTAGGGGTAGTCTAAGGCCAGCAACGCATCTGCTATGCCTCTGGTATTGCGAGTGTTCACGGGCGGCGGTAATCACATACCATCACGTGAGCCGCCTGCTTGTTTGCCTTCCTTTTCTAGTTTAGTACGTAGTGATTTAGGATACACACATAGACAGGCACAACATTGCTCCCATATACACATACATTGCTCTAATCCCAAAGCAGTTTAAGCAAGCAGCGTTGGGGAATCAAATACAATGAAGGTGCCACAAACACTTAGACTCGAGATAATATAGAAAAGTTTTTTTTACTTTGCTCGTCCGGGATTCGAACCCTCAGAACTAGCGATAACGTGAAAACCGTGTCCTGCATATTCTTGGCCAAGGATTACATCTATTAATTAATATTAATGCTTTTACAGAAAGGTATTAATGAAAATTTACATATTTGTAAATAATAATAAATATCTTAACGCCATTCGTAACACACGGGTAGGCAGATATGTAGACAATTAAATCCTTTCGACATGCCTTCTACCGAAGACTTTTTTGGAAAAACGAGACAAGTGGTGACTTTGACGCCGTATTTATGTCCAAACCTGCGATCGTACAAAAGTTTTGATAATAACACATTGGTACGAGCTTTGGGAATCGAACTCGGGTCTTTTAAATCGAATTCCGATCACCGGCGACTACTCGGATATCATCATATTATATTTGTAAATAATGTTATTATTATTGAGAACACGCTAAACATACTTCTGTTCTGTTCTTCTGTTTCTGATTCAAATATCGCTATTTTATATTATATTGTGTGATGTATAACTGTAATTTAAATATTTATATTACTATATACTACAAATATTTTTATTACAGTTATGAATGTTTAGTTGAATATTTAACTACGTCACGATAGGCCAGTGGTTGATCGGAATTCGAGTTAAGAGACCCGGATTCGATCCCCAAGACACATACCAATGGGTTATATCAAAACTTACATCACAACTTACATGACAACATCACAAAATCACGTGTGAAGTTAGGACGGGTCTTAAATTATGTAATTATAAGTGCATGTTTCGACAGTGGTAGAGCCACCCATTAGCTTTTGTTATTGCGTGAATGGGCCGTCCCGACCGGGAAAGTACTCACAGAATACCGGCGTGAAGTAGAAGTCTAACAAACTTCTGCGTTTCGTCTAGTGAGTGCAGGTAACCGGAAACCAAAACACCCCCCACCCCCAATTCTGAAGGGAGGGGGGGGGGCACTCTAAGGACGGCAACCCATCTGCTATGCCTCTAGTATTGCGGGTGTTCATGGGCGGCGGTAATCACTTACAATCACGAGAGCCACCTGCTCGTTTGCCTCCCTTTTCTATAAAAAAAAACTTGGACTTAAAAGCATGGATAATGAACTAGCCCAAGATGCCGTGTGGTAACGACGTAAGGAAAATACCACTCCCTTTTTCTGGCGGGTGAAGTCAGAGGCGACTGAGGGAAGTCTTATGAATGGTAACGGCTACCGAGAAATCATGGAAGACCATTGGGAAAAATACAAGATTTTAATATACCTCTGACGGACAGCAGCGGCTGCGGATCGAAATGTCTGGTACTGAAATCGCCAAACTGCTTGTAAAGTGTGGCAAATCCTCCTTAATAGTAAGAACTATTCCCTGCAGACATTAAGAGTTTTACGATGAGAACAAAGCGCGGTGTCGCATAGAAATATCATGTTTAATCTGGCTGCTTAATAAAGCTGAAGCTATGCAAAGAACCTGAGTAATACGGCTATTATCTCTGAAGCGCGCTAAATTACAAATTTTGATTTGGTTACATTTATTTTCTGGGTAAAGGCACTTTAATGTTTAACATTAATTTGTAACTGTTGGGTAATGAACGTTGGTCTTTCGATCGGACGGTGGAAAGTCCATCAGTGCCGGAACACAAATCCCATAGACTAATTAGTTGCAGTTTAATCAGTTAAGATGAATTTGAAATAAAACGATTATTTATGGATTTCGTATCATGCTCTTCTTAAATCGAATCTAAATTAATAAAATTGATAAGCAATGACACCAGGACGTGAAAACCTCAGTCCCTCCGTCACCACAGATGCTTGAAAAGTCAGCAAGACTCGATAAAATCCGCAAATAATCGTTTCATTTCAAAGGAGTAGTGTTCGTGACTTTTAAAGTCACGAAATTTGTGGTCAAGTGGTGGTTGAAAAATCGATACCGTTATCGATGGGTGTTCGATCTCCAGATGGCAGGCCAATGGGTTTTTTTCAAAAACTTATGTATGACTTATATCGTTAGCTTGGACATCTTTATGTCCAACGGCGACGGGCTCAGAAGTCTCGATAACCCTGACACCTACTTTCACTAAAAATCAACCATATCTTATTATTTTAGCTTATTATTGGGACTACGTGACAGGTGTTGAACCTATCGCTGACTTCGTTTACTAGCAGACGGTACAATTTACTTACATACAAATTTATTTACAAAGATAATACATATAAACATTCATGACTCGAGGATGAGGATGACACCGTTACCACACCTCATTGGATGAGGTGTGGTAACGGTGTAAGAATAATGCCAATGCTGTCTCTCTTCCTGTGGATGTCATTAGGGAAACGAAAGTGTCGAAGGCCTTGAATATACAATTGGCTAACGCTAGACGGCGGGATATCCGTCTCGAAAACTACCAGACCATAATTCAGCAGATCGGTAACAAGCAGCAACGTCAGACGTTGCTGCCCGTGCGTGTACGAGGTGTCTGGTAATGCAACAGCCAATGTGCCAGGCATGACGGTTACGGCAAAACCTCCCGGACGGGAGAGGCCTAAGACCAGATTGGACTTTTACAGGCCGCTATCAAGATGATAATGATTATGATAAAACCGGCAGTAAGACAATATTAAGTTCCAATAACAACGTTATGTCTACATACAATACAATATTTTTATTTATTGATTCTTTATACACCTTACAATATATGAAGAAACAAAGGCGGAATTTACTTAAGGCTGTGTTAAAACATTGAAGGCGGTGAAAAAATTAACAAACAATGTGTTACATTAAATAAAAAATAAAACTATACACTGCTGTCGTGACTATAAAGTTGGGTTTGTAATTATGTAATATTATCAAGTGACGAATTACAAAAATGCAATTATCTCCGTTAACATGGTCTATCACCTGCCAGCGGAAACCAGAGCGCAGAATGTCGATATAAAAATACGTCTCAGCAAATTAGAAACTTATCATAAGTATTAATACTCTTAATTAAGCCAGAGAGAAAGCTCTCAAACGTTAGAGAGAAAGAGCAAACACGAGATGGGAACATGACATAATAGAGACTGCTGTCCCAAGCTGGATACATGTACTGTAAGGTATCACAAGTGGTGTTCTCATGGCGTGAAGATATATTTTTAATTTTTGATTATCTGTATTAAAAAAAAGTCACGACAACCGAGTGGTTGGGTGGTCGGGATTTTGATTCAAGAGACCCGAGTTCAATTCCCAGGTGGAAGGCTCGTGCCAATTGGTTTTTCAAAAATTAAGTACGAATTATATCGTTGGCTTGGACATAGAGATGGCGACGGGCTCACCACCTGTTACGTTGTCCCGAAAATATCTTCGGTGTAAGGTAGGTCGAAGGGACTTAATTATCTAGATTAGACCTCTGTCTACCCCTGTATTGGGAATTGCGTGAAAATATTTATTTTATTTTATAAAGTAGTTTGGGCTATGGTAAACGATTATGCGTGTTCATTAATATAACAATCTAGACCTATCTTAACTTTTAAATTAGCATAAATAACTACTGTAATATTGATAGTATTCAAAAGTAATTTAACTGTACAATAGGCAAATAGTTAAAGGCTTTTTATTTTATTTTTTATTTTTATGTTTTTGTAACTGATTAATTTGCATTTATTTACTTTATTATTTGTTTTATAATCGAAACAAAAATCAATATAAGTGTAATAGCCATGACGTTTCTAAAAGTTGAAAAGTATTACGTAGCAAAAGTATTCTCTTGGGAAGTGTTGATTACAATCCTAGAATTTTAATCCCCCATTGATCGGATTCATCAAGTTTGTCATTTATATCGATCACTTAATGTATAAAACGAACAAAATAAAAACGATATCTTTTTTACTGCTTGATATTAGTAAAAAGAAGTGAAGATTTTTAACGCATTAAGAGGCTGAATAAAACATAATTGAATCAATACGACCATATTGTGTCAGCCCTGTAGCTCAAAATTTAATGAAAGAAATTATAATTGATCTTGTAGCCTTTTCTTTTAAACACGGTACCATAATCTTTACTCGATACAAACATTTCAATGTAGTCTGAAGTATCCTTCGTTAATCATTTTGAAATAAATTCCTATTTTTTCATGATTAGACGTAGTAATGTTGATAAGTATAAGTCTGTGTAATATGTTAATGAAGACATCATTGTTTTAGATTGTTGCAATGTGACTATTTGAATTTAAATAATTATATACAAATAACAAATAAATATACAGATAAGGACAACATCACATACATAGCACTCATACCAAAGTAAATACCTAAAGCACTTGTGTTTTGAAATGAGAAACATCGAAAGTACTACAAATACCCAGATTGAACCGAACCCGGGACCTCAGAACTGGCGACATCTTGAAAACTGGCTTGTACGCCACTCGTCTACAAAGGTAGTCAATTTATGTATATGTTACTTAGACTGTATTGTAAGTAGCATCTTCAATGTTACATCTATTCAATTCGATAGAAGTATGAATAGTTTGGGCGATGGTAAGCGAGAATGCGTGTTCAGCAGACACGATATTGCTAAAACAAACCATAACAAACAAAAACATATTTTTTTGGTACTACCTGACATGTGGTGAGACTGTCTGAGTCGCTGTCTTTGTGTCTAATACAGTAATAAAAATTGTACATAAGTTTTGAAAAAACTCTTTAGGTACGAGCCTATCACTGATTTGACTTGAATTCGAATTACCCAATCACGCGGCTATACTGACTTATCGTGACATTGTTAAAAAACAATATATATAATTATTCACAGGATTTTGAAAGTCAAATTCAAAAATTACTTCTATTATATTGTCTATTATAATGAAACAGTTCTGATTTTAATTAATTCATAGAATTGAGAAAGTGAACAATGTCGTGAAAATTATAAATAAAAAAATTCTGACAGTGACAGACAAAATTATTTCGAATACTTATGTCTTTTTCGCTTTAAATTCAAAATTTTTCTAGATGAGTGTTTTCTCTGAAAAACTAATTATTTTAAACATTATTA
Source organism: Sericinus montela (assembly GCA_029286605.1). Taxonomy (NCBI): domain Eukaryota; kingdom Metazoa; phylum Arthropoda; class Insecta; order Lepidoptera; family Papilionidae; genus Sericinus; species Sericinus montela. The sequence goes on from JAGSMR010000015.1 coordinate 17,112,514, forward strand.
CAGCTAGAATTGAGTTCAAACCAAGCTTGTTTATCCAGTTACTGAAAAGTTTATGCGATATTTGAGATGGCTTAAAATTTTAATGTTTGTTGAGTTTTTGTCTTTTAAAATTGAAAATTTTCAATTTGATCAATTTGATACTTGATCTGATTTCGAGCTCACTTGGAGATATAAATAGACAAATAAATACATACATAGACGGGACGACATCACATATATTGCTATGATCCCAAAGGAAGCAGCTTAACTATTAAGCTTAAGTAGAGCAGCTTAAATATTAAGAACCCAGTACCTCGGACACCATGAAAATCACATCGTCCACGTGTGATTACCTGGTCATCAGTTTTCAATATCTAGTACTAACTGTAACTACTGTAATACTAACTGTAACTGTAAATGTATACATGATTTATGAATGTATGACTATTTGCAGTATTAGGAATATGGTCGTGACCTCGTATTGTTATTTAAGACATATATGAGATCGTTTGGATCGACTTATGAAAAAGTTTGTAGAATATATATAATTGAGATGTCAGTGTAAGAGGTGAGTATAACTTTCTGGTTAAACAATTCTATCATACATTTTCAATGTTTAACTTTCTAATTTGCCAAGAAGTTTTTATTTTATAAAGTAGTTTGGGCTAGAGTAAACGATTATGCGTGTTCATTAATACAACAATCTAGACCTATCTTAACTTTTAAACTTGCATAAATAACTACTATAATATTGATAGTATTTTAACTGTACGATAAGCAAATAGTTAAAGGCTTTTTAATTTTCTTTTTCATTTATACGTTTTTTTGTAACTGATTAATTTGGATTTATTTACTTCATCATTTGTTTTATAATCAAAACAAAAGTCAGTATCGTATATAGTAAGACAGTAATAAAAATTGTACAAAAGTTTTGAAAAAACTCTTTAGGTACGAGCCTATCACTGATTTGACATGAATTCGGATTAGCCAATCTCTCGGCTATACTGACTTATCGTGACATTGTTGAAAAACAATATATATAATTATTCACAGGATTTTGTAAGTCAAATTCAAAAATTTCATCTACTATATTATAACGAAACAGTTATAATTGAAAGTCAACAATGTAATAAAAACAATTCTCACAGAGACAGATAAAATTATTTCGACCACTATGCCTTTTTCGCCCTAAATTCTAAGTTTTTGTAGATGAGTGATTTCTCTGAAAAACTAATTATTTTAAATATTATTGCAGATAGTATTGAGTCCAAACGAAACTTTTTCATCCAGTTACTGAAAAGTTTATGCGATATTTGAGATGGCGCAAAATTTAATGTATGTACTTAGTTTTTGTCTTTTAAAATTCAAAATTTTTAAATTTTATTAATTTGATACTTGAAGATTCCGGTGATACGACTTCGAGCTCCAGGTGAATGCTCTAAACAAAGAAATAAATACATACATAGACAGAGACGAAATCACATACATTGCTCTGATCTCAAAGGAAGCAGCTTTACCACTGGTATTATAGAATCAGACACACAGTGTTTTCTACCGACCACTAAACCGTTACCTCGGAGCTAACGATACCATGAAAATCGGTGTGTACGCCACTCGTCCACGGAGGTCGTTATACTAATGAGTATTTTCGAAGCTTAATAAGATTCGTATAATTGGTTAAAACGTGTGATTTTTTTAACCTTATCATTAAACCTGTACTAGCGTAGATAGGAGTATAAACGATTAAGTCCTTTCACCTACTTTTCACCGAATCTTTTTTGGACATTACTGTCTAAGACAAAGGATTACCATAATTATATACATTATTACACATACGCCGTAATTGAGCCCGTATCGGATCTGGGTTTCATTCCGACCGACATCAATTCTGGCGACACTAAGAAAACCGTAGTGTACGCCATTCATCTGTCTACTTTAGCGTGATTACATATAAACATGGTCATCAGTCTTCAAGAACTACTACTAATTGTATGTATTCACGATACATGAATGTCTGATTTGCAGCATTAGGAATATGTTCGTGACCTCGTATTGTTGTTTAAGGCCAATATGGAATCGTTGATGTCAGTGTAAGAGGTGAGTATAACTTTCTGGTTAAACAATTCTATAATATATTTTCAATGTTCAACTTCCTAACTTGCCAAGAAGTTTCAGTTACCCAAAGCAATTTCTTTTAACGCCAAAACTGAATTTAATGGCTTCCGGAGCGTTACGGGGAAATTTCAATGAATGAGCTAAGTTTTAAAACAAATTAGAGCCAGGCAAATGTCTAATTGTACTAGCGCTCCTCACCATCGCTCTTTATACTCGGTACTATTTTATTTTCTTTTTACAAATTGATTTTATTAAATTTAATGAGAATTGGGGGTCCCCCGCCCCAGAATTGGGGGAGGGGGGTGTGTGGGCCTCCGGTTACCTGCACTCACTAGACGAAACGCAGAAGTTTGTTAGACTTCTACTTCACGCCAGTATTCTGTTAAGTCGTGGTACTTCCCTGGTCGAGCCGGCTCATTCATGCCACAACAAAAGCTGATGCGTGGCTATCACTATATAAAACTATTTAAACTAACTACAAAAAATGGAGAACCAGGTCTCCTTTTTTCAGGGTCCATTACCTCGAAACTCCGTCATAATATTTTCGATTTCGTGGAATCGGTTAATTTCGAAAATTGTATTTTGTTAGAAAGGTTTTACTTCTATTTTGGCCCTGTCGTCAGCACGTCCGGATTTGATAATCAAATTCTAAGAAAATCAATAAAATAAAGTATTTTTAATAAAATAAATTATTATGCACTACAGTTATAATAGGTTGGGGAAAAAGTGTCATAACATTTTTAAGAAAATTCACAACATTTTTAATATAATGTATTTATATATATATATATATATATATATATATATATATATATATATATATATATATATATATATATATATATATATATATATATATATATATATATATATATATATATATATATATATATATATATATATATATATATATATATATATATATATATATATATATATATATATATATATAACTAAAATATGTAGGTAACATTTTGGTAAATAAGTTATTGCCATCTTGTACATGATCCCATTGCAATAAAAATTTTGTGGCTTCTGAACAAAACACCGAGACTGGCTTTGGCAGTCCTCTCGTGATGTTAACTTGATACTGCCTAAAGAATTCTGAACAGAACGAAACAGGTAGAAATCAGAAGGTGCAAGGTCATGACTATACGGCGGATGCATTAACAACTCCCAGCCAAGCTATTTTAATTTTTGCTGGGTGGCTAAAGATGTGTGGGGTCTAGCGTTATCATGATGAAAAATCACACACCTTCTGTTGATTAATTCCAGCCGCTTTCTTAAAACTTCTTGCTTTAATCTTATCAGGTTCAAAATCGATGGTCCTTCCTGGTAGTAACAGCTCATAATGAATAATTCCCTTCGAATGCCACCATACAAACTGCATCACCATGTTGCGAGTTAACCCGGGTTTCGCTACAGTCTGTGAAGCCTGACCGGCCTTTGGCCATGACCTTTTTCGCACGTTCTTGTCGTACGTGATTCAATTTTCATCACCAGTTATCAGCGTCTTCAAAACTGGTTCGGTTTTATTACGTCAAATGAGTACATGGTTCATTTGGTTTTTTTTTCAGGGAGCTCGTAAGGCACCCAAATATCAAACTTTTAATTTTTTTCGAATGCGCTAAAATTGCTTCGTGGTCGATTCCCAATTCTTCAACTACGTCGTAACTACTGATATGCTGCTCTTGCTCCACTTTTTTTACAATGGCATTCATTTTATCCGTATTAGGGCGACCAGTGTAACGTGCTTCTTTGACATCAAAATTTCCTGATTGAAATCGCTTAAGCCAAATTTGTGCTACTCTCACAGACACTGCACTAGTTCCATAAACATCGCAAATTTTTTTCGCGACTTTCGTTGCGTTTTTACGTTTTTTGTAGTAAAATTTTTAAATGTATTGAATTTCTTCATTAGATTCACTCATCTTGACAGTACGAAAAATAAGTAAAAATCACACATTTTCCTCATATTATATTACATAATTAAAAACCCAACTTTATAGCCACGACAGCAGAGTGGTTGAGTGATCAGAATGTCGGGTTAAGAGACCCCGGTTCGATCCCCGATGCTAGTACCAATGTACAATGTAATTGATTGTCGGTGGAAGGTGCGTTATAAGGACTTAACTGTCTATACCTCTGTCTCTCTTGTATGGGGAATGGTGTGAAGAAATTAAAAAAGAAAACAACTCATATAGCAAACTACCTGAGTTGACCATAATCGCGAGAAACGGCCTATACGGCTTCACACGCGATTATGGCAAACGGGACAGGCCTATACTCGTAACTTGTCGTGGACTGATACTGGCCGAAGTCTAAGTATCTATTAGTTAATCCAGGTTATAAACTATCTGTGTGACAAATTTTATTAAGATTAAATCGGCTATTTTGGTGTGATTAAGTCACTAACATCTCCACATCCATACACACAAACTTTCCCATTTATAATATTTATCAAATAGTAAAAACACTTTATTAACTGTTGCTAATAAATCATTGTTTCGTAAATCAACTATTTTACCGGTTGTTATCTGTTTACAGTTAGTACTTGTTATTTCTCAATTTATGATGAGGACAGAAGTATTTGGTATTACATATTTATATCACGAAAAAAGAATCCTATTTAATGAAATACTTTACTTTTTACAGAAGGTACAAGTAACAGATATATGATTGTTAAAGTATATAATATATAGTTATATCAGAATTATATGTAGTTAAGCCATTTTACGTAAGATTAGTAATTGTTTTTTTGAAGAAAATACCGAAAAAGAGAAAAGTAAATAATGCATAGATGGTGTATTTTATTATTTTTTTTAGGAAATCTTCTAACATTAATTATAACAGTACTTTATGTCTTCACGTATTTATCCAAAACTGGGGTGGATAGAGATCTAGACAAATAAGTTTTTTCGACCCTTTCACCGAATCTGTTTAGGGCAACATGACCGGTGATCAGGTTTTCACCGTCTTAATGTGTCTTCCTAGGACTACCTCCGTGGACGAGTGGCGCAGACACTTATTTTCAAGGTGTCGCCAGCTCTGATGCCCGGTCTGGTCAATGTAGAAAACACTTACTACATTTTCTCGGGTCTGAGTGTTTGTGGTAACTTCGTTTTTTCTGATTCTACCCGCAAAAATTTTTGCGGGTAGAAGGTGAATAAAGTAACACGAAGTTTTTGTTCTCTGTTAATTATTTATAGTTAATAGTAAATTACTGCATTTTAATGCCTAATAAATACATGTAGTATTTCATCTACCTGCCGATTTTACATTTCCGTATTATTATTTCCCTTTTTCGTCATTTCAACACTGCTATACAAAATTATCATGGAAGCAATCAAAGGATCACTGTCGGCTATGTCAGAGCTCTTCAATGCACGCATGAATGAATTTCAACAGGACTTACAGAAGACCAGCCCAAATGTAGTTTCTGCATCCACACTATCAGCTGAGTTTTCAACTTTTAGAAAGTTTATCCTGGCCGCCCTTGAGACTGTGCAAAGACAAGTCGAGTTTCTGGGAAGAGAAATTGACCTCCTAGAGATGAGAGGCAGACGTAAGATAGTGGTGCTTCATGGGATTCCAGAGGACAAGAATGAGGATACATCTCAATTGGTTTCATCCCTTGTAATGGAAAAATTAAACTTCTCCAATGTATCACAAACTTCCTTTAGTAGATGTCATCGCCTTGGACGAGGATCAGGAAAAAAGCCAAGACCAGTACTGGTCAAGTTTCGTGATATTCCTCTACGTGATCAAGTATGGTTTTCGAAAACTAAACTATAAGGTACTGGTGTCACAATATCAGAATTTCTAACTAAAGATCGCCACAAAGTATTCATGGAAGCACGGCAGAAATTTGGCATAAGCAATTGCTGGACAAGAGATGGTCACGTCCACATTCTTGGTCAAGACGGTTCGCGTCATCGGGTCGAATGCCTGGCGGAACTCAATGCCGTACCAATATCTTCGTCGGCTTCTCAATCACAGGCAACAGGAGGTGGACCTATCGACAAAGCGGTTCAACGTCCTAAAAGAATTACAAAAAAGTGAAACTTTTGTTTTGGTCTCCACTTTCCTTTTGTATTTCCCATCCGTAATCAGTGTAAGCATGTTTATTTTGTTTCACTTTAAGATAAAATGTAAGTTAAACTTTTCTTATACTATCACTGAACAAAATAAAATATCACACATAAAAATCCTACATATTTTCAATAATTTCTTTTATTATGTAGTATTGTGTGATAATTACTTTTGATACTTTGTTATTGTTTTGTTGCATAGTTCGAGTCACTAGATGTCATATAACGTCATTATGTGATACTGAAATTGACGTTTTGTAGTTCTAAAGTGTTGTCAGCGTTCACTTTTACAATTATACTACTTTGTTTATGTTATATAATTTAACGTGTAAAATGTTTTTAATATACTTGTTTTGTTTACTTGCTTCTAATAATAAGTAATTTTTTTTATTAATTTTCAATGTCAAAGCTGGTAGGTAGAAATTGGTAAAACCTAGATTTAATTTTAATAAGTAGTTTTGAACTTTTTTTTTTCGTTCTGTCTTTATTATTGTTTTATTATTATTTTGTATATATTTGTAAGAAAACATGTTTTTTGATGAGAGTAATCAGGATCAAAGTTCAATCTCCTTTACCTCTTCTGTTGATATATTTAGTAGTGACGACAGTTTTGTAAGCATACCTTCTTTAAAAGAGAACCTTGACACTACGTTTTCTCAAACTTTTAATAATTTCAATGTTGTACATATAAACGCTCAGAGTATTCCAGCACATTATTCCGATATGTTAGCAAGTTTTGAAAATAATAACATTCATGCGATTTTAGTCTCGGAATCATAGCTGAAGCCATGCCTTCCTTCTATATCGTATTCTCTTCCTGGTTTTCACTTAATACGCAACGACCGGAATGTCCGTGGCGGCGGAGGGGTTGCAATTTATCTTCGCTCACATATTGCTTTTTCTGTTATTCGTTTATTTTCTCAATTTCAAAGTGAAAATGAAGCAGAATACTTATTTATCGAAGTAATCTTATCGCATACCAAATTACTTTTTGGTGTTTTTTATAGCCCTTCTTCTACAGTGGACTATTTCAACACATTAGACAACATTTTGGAAGAGCTCACTCCTTTAATACCTGCCTTATTAAAAAAAGATACGCGATCTCATCGGCTTAGATCGCTCGTAGAAGGGGCTAATTTAAATATCCTCCCGCTTTCTGAAACTCATTTCTTCCCGAATTGTGTCCCCTCTCTCCTAGATTTGGTTATAGTTTCCTCTTGTGACCATGTTGATAAATTTGGTCAATGCGCTGCGACGCTTTTTCTTATCATGATCTCTTGTTTCTTTCTTATAAAATAAAACCTCCTAAAGCCAAATCTAGGATACTTCAGCAGCGTAATTTTGCTGGAATGGATTTGGATGGACTGCGTAAAGAGGCTGCTAGTACAGACTGGAATACAGTTATTAATGCTAGCACTGTAGACAAACAGATAACACTATTTAACTCACTTTTGATTCAACTCAATGATATATATGCCCCTGTTCGTACTGTTTGAATGCGATATTCTCCGGCTCCGTGGTTGACAGAACATCTAAAAAAAATGTTGTCTAAGAAGAATTATGCAAAGTCGAAGTACAAGTTAGACCCTAATAATGATAGGCTCAAAGAAAAGTACAGAGTCCTTCGGAATCAATGCAACAAGATGTGTAGAGATTTACGACGTCGCCATATCCATAAATCAGTACAAAATGAAGATCCAAGTCGTGTTTGGAATTTTTTAAAGTCTATAGGAGTTGGGAAATCTCCTTCAAAATCGCTTTCCAATGACATAGATTTAAATTTGCTTAACCAGCATTTTTCCTCTTCTTCATGCATAGATGATGATGCTAAATTAAAAACACTTACTCAGCTTTCTCAAATTTCCACTCCTGACTACTCTCCTTTCAAGTTTAGGAAATTTGCTGAATGTGGTGTCAAGAGACACGTACGCTCCATTCATTCCGACGCTGTTGGAAGTGATGACGTCAGTCGTAAAATAATAATTCCTTTACTAGACATCCTTGCTCCTGTTATAACACATATCCTAAATTTTTCCATATCAACATCCTCCTTTCCTTCGTTATGGAAAGATACACAAGAAATCTCTTTAGCCAAAAAAGTTAACCCATCAAGTTTTTCCGAATATCATCCAATTTCCATTCTCCCATTCCTTTCCAAAGTCCTTGAACGCCTTGTCCAAGAACAATTCTATTCCTTTTGTACAAGAAACAATATCCTTAATCCTCTTCAGTCTGGTTTTAGATCTGGTCACAGTACGTCCACGGCCTTATTAAAAATCACTGACGACATTCGCCTCCGAATGGATAATCGTCAAGTCACAGTATTGGTCTTGCTGGATTTCAGCAACGCCTTTAATACAGTAGATCATGATATTCTACTAGGTGTGTTACGCTCTCTTAACATATCTCCAACTGCAATTTCCTGGTTTCAAAATTACTTGTATGGACGCCGGCAGCGAGTTCGAGCTCAGGATAGATTTTCTACTTGGCTTGATTCAGTAGCTGGCGTTCCGCAAGGCAGCGTTTTATCTCCTCTGCTACTTGCAGTTTTCGTTAATTCTATTACTTCCCAAGTGTCTTCTCTCTACCACTTGTTTGCAAAAGATCTACAGATATACGCTCAAACCACTTTGGACAATCTTGAAAATGCAGTGGATATTAGTAGTTAATAGGGATCTGGCTTGTATTCTCGACTGGAGCTGACAGTTTGGTTTGGTAGTAAACCCTATAAAATCTCAAGCCATTATAATAGGGAGTACAAGAATGCTGGCAAAATTTAATAAAAACGAAATTAAACCACCACTGGTTGGCATTTGATGGCATTTAATGGCATCCAAATCGCTTATAACGATGATATCAAAAATTTGGGTATGATTATGGATTCTAGCTTTTCTTGGACTCCTCAAATTAATGCAGTCTGTCGTAAAATGTTTGCAGCATGTGGTTCACTCAGAAGGTTGAACTACTTTTTACCTATTTCCACCAAAATTACGCTCGCTCATTCTCTGCTGCTCCCTGTCCTTGATTATGCTGACATATGTTATCTTGACATCACCGAGGAGCAACTAAATAAACTTGAGCGACTTCAAAATCTATGTATAAGGTTCATATTTGGACTGCGTAAATATGACCATGTATCAGAATATCGCAATAAGCTCATGTGGCTCCCGATTCGTCTTCGCTGGAATACTCACATTCTTTCTGCTCTTTACTGCATCCTATTTAATATATCAAGTCCACCCTACTTGAAAGAACGTTTTGAATTAATTTATTCTTCTAATTCCCTTCCTCTACGTTCTATTGAAAACCTCTCCCTCAAACATCTTATGCGTTCCTCTAATTTCTATCATAAATCTTTCACTGCTGTTGCTGTTAAGCTGTGAAACTCTTTACCTCTCTCTATTAAACTGGCTAAAAACATAGAATCCTTTAAAAAACAGGTCAAAGAATACTATCTGTCTCTTTAGCTCCTCCTTACAACAATACCTCTTTTCCTTTTATATTTCCCTTTGCCCTAATGATTGCTCACAAAAGATATGTTGTATTTATCTATTTCTTGCTTTCATGTACATCCTACCCATTAATTATAATTATTTACGTTGTAGTAAATTCCTGAGGTTGCCTGGAAGAAATAGCTACATAGCAATAAGGTCGCCTTTTGTTATCCAATTTGTGATAGTTATGTTTTGTACTACATTGATTTTTTTTCTTTTCTCATTTGGTGTACAATAAAGGATATAATTATTATTGTTATTATTAAAATGTCCAAGCCTGTGGTACAATGTACTTAAATATACATAAAAACAGCCATGACTCGAGTACAAGCATCCAAATACGTCACTCAAACGTTTGGCCCTAGTGGGCCTAGAATCCGCAAACCCTAGCCTCTAGGGCACTACCAACGAAGCGATCGGGTCAATAACATGATGATGGTCATGTCGATTATAATTATGAAAAATTGTTATTTGCGATTTTATTATGTTATTTAGAACATTTTGTTTAAAATAGACAATCAACAAACCTCAGTTATACAAGCCCTCGAGCTTTTAATTAATTATATTCAATTCAGAAATAATACTCAATTTATTTTGAGGATAATAACACCAATATTAGTGTAGTAACTCGTAGGCTTAGTTCTTCTCTATTATGAAACATAATAGACAATTTCATTTAAGCAATCAAATATGTAATCTAATATAACAGAATGAGTCCTTTAAAAAGGCGGAGATGGTAAAATCCGTGTTAGTATCCGTCTAAGAACATTTATTTTATTTTTATTGCTATTTCTTACATCGGACTTAATACCTATACGCAGACCCAGTCAACGTATAGTATGGTAAAATTTGTCGTAATTTATATAAAAAATATAAATAAAAATATATGTATCTTCGAGCCATTCTCAATACAGGGATAGACGGAGGTCTAGACAATTTAATTTTGACCCACCATCTACCAAAGATATTTTTGGGACAACGTCATGGGTGGTGAGTCCGTCGCCGTTTTTACGTCCAAGCCAACGATTCAAGTTGTACATAAGTTTTAAAAAAAAAAAAAACCATTGATATGAGTCTGCTACCTGGGGATCGAACTCCAATCGATATCAATCACCCAACAAGTGTTTGGGTGATTGGCGACACACTACTTTCATTGTGTTATGGTGCTTTGTAAAATTAAAATTACATTCATGATAAATTTTTAGATAGATATGTAAAAAATGTATTTCGCTTGGTACTTTATACCACTCATCCCTGTTTCAATTCCTACACTACAACTGTAACTAACAATAAATATCTTTGCGCCCTTCTCAATACAGGGGTAGACAAGGGTCTAGACAATTAAGTCCATTCGTCCCACCTTCCACTTAAGATATTTTTGGGCTAAAGTGACAGGTGGTGAGCCCGTCGCCGTATATAGATATTTATATTGAAAATGCAAAGATTAAGTCTGATTAAAAATTTATGGAACGCTATTTTTTTTTAATATTTGAAATAAACTGAATCTCACTATTGAAAACTTATAAATATTTGCCGTAATGTTCGCGTGTCGAGGGATTACACAAAGCACGACTTCGGAAAATATAACCTGCCAGAGCTTTCTAAGAGCTAACACTACACTATTACGAACTTAAAACTTTATGAAAATTTCTAACTTTAGAAAAGAATTGAAACACTAAGCAGTGCATTATTTTAAAATGCCATAATACCTTAGTGGTTGGGTGATCGGGATTTGAATTAGGAGATCAGAGTTCGATCAGTAAGAAGACTTGTTACGACGAGTTTTTTGGTACAAACGTATGTAACCTTCGTGTCGTTGGCTTAGACACTAGTATGGCGAAGACGCACCACGTGTAATATGCTTCGGTAAAATGTGGTAATTTGGCAACACTTCTGACTACCTCAATATTGGGAAATGAGTGAAGATAAGGAGTAAATAGATTGTACCATGAGTTAAAATATATAAAGTCATCGATAAATTATGTTATTTAAAAACCATTTTGGCCATGATAACTATTTCACAAAAGATGTATTATCAAGAGAAATAATGACGTAGAAGAGATTTTCTTATTCACAATGTACCGTAGTGTAATGTAATGGGCATGTAAATTCCACTTCACAACATAGGCTTCTTTTATGAGTGAAAAAAATATCTTTACGCAATTCCCAATACAGGGGTAGACAGAGGTCTAGTCTAGACAATTAAGATATTTTCGGGACAACGCGACAGGTGGTGAGCCCATCGCCGTCTTTATGTTCAAGCCAATCATATAGATCGTATATAAGTTTTTTAAAAACCTATTGTTACGAGCCTCAGGGATCGAACTCGGGTCTCTTAACTCTAATTCTGATCACCCAACCACTCAGCTATTGTCACTTGTATCATAAGATAAATTTTAGTAAATTAACTTTTTCTGTTTTTAGGATAATTCCTAAATAAAGAAAAAAATATTTGTACTGTTACAAAATAAATATACACGAACCCTTTGTTGGATGTTGCATTAGACCGTGAATAGGATCAGACATGGAAAAATTCAAGGACCCTTCTCATACTAAATTAATTAAGGCAGTGATGGCACTGTGAATAACGTATTTATAATTAAATTCGATACTTAAAATAGAATTTAACTGTTTATGACATTAACATTTCCGAACACATCCAAAATTCTATTTTCAAATCTCGTTCCGTTAAACAGTACATTAGGCGTATAGTATCAGCTTAATTTACATATTAATATATATTTCGTAATATTTTACGATACGATTACGGTAATGTGATTTGTTATATTTTTTTATTAATATATGATACGTAAGATGGAGCGACGACTTGCAAAATGTTGCGCGAAGTCAATGGATGCACGTCGCTGAGGACCATTGATGGCTCACGATCAGATTCACTGTGGAACGTTTTTAGGGATGCCTATGTTCACCAGTGGACTCTTAATAGGCTGTAATGAAGAAGAAGAAGAAGGTCTAAGGTGCGCATAGGGTTCTGGTACTACCAATCCGCTTGACTACGATGGTGAATTTAAAAAATGATCGTTATATGAGAGTTCTTCTTCTCACGATAGCCTAATAGATAGATTTATTTTGTAACAGTCCAAATTTTTTTTCTTTATTTAGGAATTATCCTAAAAAATAAGGAATTTACTAAAATTTATCTTATGATAACAGTCACGATAACCGAGTGGTTGGGTGATCAGAATTCGAGTCAACAGACGTGAATTCGATCCCCGAGGCTCGTACCAATGGGTTTTTTGAAAACTTATTGTATCGTATGTGTGAGGGTACATGCAACTTGTAAAGTTAATGACCAGTCACGCAATATACGTCGTACGAACTGCAGCTAGTGTTTATTATAGTCCCATATATACCACTTATACACTATTTTATTGTTGGCTTGGACATAAAAAAACTGCGACAGACTTTCGCGGACAACTTTCAAGTTGTCCCAAAAAATGTCTTCGGCATAATGTGGGTCAAAAGGACTTAATTGTCTAGAATTTTGTCTACCCCTGTATTGGGAATGGCGTGAGGATATTTTTATGTTTTATTTTTTTTTATTCTATTATATCTTCTAGTTTACTTTTACAAACCATTCAGTAATACATAATGTATATATGGATCGCTGGATTAAGTACTTCATTCTAGTAATTTTTTTTACTTAAAATCCTTTTTGACGAGCCTGATAGTTTAGTTAATAGTGGTCCTAGTTTCAAAGCTAATTGATTAGTTAAGAGTGAGAAAGCTAGTAGACAGAGTTGAAAGTTAGTGAACGCCCAAATATCACGCTGAGGTATTTTTGTGTAAAATTGTCCATCGCTGCTCCACTGATGAAGGTTACTTGGAGTTTGCTATTGGCTTTGGTAGTTGAGTTAGTATTTCTATATATTTGGGTATACATTAAATTACTACCTATTAGTCTGTATGGTAGTGACTTTGGATACACACATAGGGACAACAACACATACTTTGCTCTGATCCCAAAGCTGCTAAAGCATTTGTGTTATGGAATTAGATAAAATGAAGGTACCACATAATACACTTAGACCTGTGAAAATGTAGAGAAAGTATTTTTTATATTGTCTTTAATCATAAGATAAATTTTAGTAAATTACTTTTTATTTTCTTAGGATAATTCCTAAATAAAGAAAAATTTTGGAACTGTTACTAAATAAATATATACTAAGCCTTTGTTGGATGTTGCATTAGACCGTGAATAGGATCGGACATGGAAAAATTCAAGGACCCATCTCACACTAAATTAATTTAGGCAGTTATGCACTGTGAACAACGTAATTATAATTAAATTCGATATTTAAAAATAGAATTTTATTGTTGTTGTCATTCACGTTTCCGAACACATCCAAAACTCTATTTCGATACGTTAAACAGTACATTTGGCATGTAGTATCAGCTTAATTTACATTTTAATAAATGTTACGTAATATTTTACGATACGATTACGATAATATGATACGTAATATTTTTATTAATATATGATAAAAAACTGCGACGGACTCGCAACCTTTCACGTTCTCCCAAAAAATGACTACGGTGTATGGCGTGATGATATTTTATATTTTTTCTAGTATATTTTCTATTTTACTTTTACAAAAAGTTCAGTAATTCATAATGTTTATATGGATCGCTGGATTAATTACTTCATTCTAATAATTTTTTTACTTAAAAAATCCTTCTTGATGTGCCTGATAGTTTAGTTAATATTGATCCTACTTTCAAAGCTAAGTGATAAGTTAAGAGTGAGAAAGCTAGTAGACAGAGTTGAAAGTCAGTGAACGCACAAATATCACGCTGAGGTATTTTTGTGCTTCGCTGCTCCACTGTTGAAGGTTACTTGGAGTTTGCTATTGGCTATGGTGGATGAGTTTGTATTTCTATATATATTAGTCTAATTGATGACAGGTGGAAAGCCCGGGTTCACTACCAGTCACGTTGTCCCGAAAATATCTTCAGTGGAAGGTGGGTCGAAGGGACTTAATTGTCTAGACTAGGCCTCTATACTAGGGGTTTATCCCTGTATTGGGAATTGCGTGAAGATATATTATATTACTATTATTATTATATTATTAGTCTAATTGGTAGTGATTTTGAAATTTTGGATACACACATAGGGACGGCAGCACATACACTGCTCTGATCCCAAAGCAGCTAAAGCATTTGTGTTATGGAATGAAATACAATGAAGGTACCACATACACTTAGACTCGAGAAAGTGAAGAAAAAGTTTTTTTACATTGGATCGTCCAAGACATGAAGTCTAAGTGCTGGCGACACCACGAAAACGTGTGTGTACGCCACACGTCCACGGATGCCTTACGAGTATATTAATGAATATGAATGCTTTCATATATATATATATATATATGTATATATATATATATATATATATATATATATATATATATATATATATATATATATATATATATATATATATATATATATATATATATATATATATATATATATATATATATATATATATATATATATATATATATATATATATATATATATATATATATATATATATATATATATATATATATATATATATATATATATATATATATATATATATATATATATGTATATATATATATATATATATATATATATATATATATATATATATATATATATATATATATATATATATATATATATATATATATATATATATATATATATATATATATATATATATATATATATATATATATATATATATATATATATATATATATATATATATATATATATATATATATATATCTTCACGCAATTCCCAATACAGGGGTAGAAAGAGGTCAAGTCTAGACAATTAAGTCCCTTTGACCCACCTTCCACCGAAGATATTTTCGGGACAACGAATGCTTTCATGACTATTGAATATATGAAAATATATAAGTATAAAATTTCCCGACGTTTCGGATGCTTTACAGTATCCGAACCCGTGAACACGGTTGGAAAATAGTTTGTAAAAATTAATTAAAAACGCGATAAAATCCGAAAATCGTTTTATTTTAAATGTGTAGTATTCGCGTTAATACAAGAAATCATTATATACAATTTCATTGATTTTTAAAACATATTTATGCTGAACTTATTATATATATTTTTAAAGTAAAGAAAAAATAGTTAAAAATTCAACTGGCACGGGCGGGATTCGAACCCGCGACCTTCGCCACGGCCATTTTTCGAAATTTTAACTTTTTTGTGCTTAAGCTGCTTACTATGTAACGTTGTCCCTATCTATGTATGTATTTATTTATTAAAAAAATTAAATGTCCACGCCTATGGTACAATGTACTTAAATATACATATAAACAGCCATGATCCGAGTACAAGCATCCAAATTTGACACTCAAACGTTTGGCCCTAGTGGGCCTAGAATCCGCAAACCCTAGCCTCTAGGGCACTACCAACGAAGCGGTCGGGTCAATAACATGATGATGGTCATGACGATTATAATTATGAAAAATTGTTATTTGCGATTTTATTATGTTATTTAGAACATTTTGTTTAAAATAGACAATCAACAAACCTCAGTTATACAAGCCCTCGAGCTTTTAATTAATTATATTCAATTCAGAAATAATACTCAATTTATTTTGAGGATAATAAAAACAATATTAGTGTAGTAACTCGCAAGCTTAGATCTTCTCTTCTCCTTTAAAAATGCGCAGATGGTAATATCCGTGTCAGTATCAGTCTAAGAACATTTATTTCATTTATTTTTATTGCGATTTTTATATCAGACTTAATACCTATACACAGACCCAGTCAACGTATGGTATGATGAAATTGAGGTTATTTATATAAAAATATATATCTTCGCAATTCCCAATACAGGGGTAGACAGAGGTCAAGTCTAGACAATTAAGTCCCTTTGACCCACCTTCCACCGAAGATATTTTCAGGACAACGAATGCTTTCATGACTATTGAATATATGAAAATATATAAGTATAAAATTTCCCGACGTTTCGGATGCTTTACAGTATCCGAACCCGTGACCACAGTTGGAAAATAGTTTGTAAAATTAATTAAAAACGCGATAAAATCCGAAAATCGTTTTATTTTAAATGTGTAGTATTCGCGTAAATACAAGAAATCATTATGTACAATTTCATTGATTTTTAAAACATATTTATGCTGAACTTATTATATATATTTTTAAAGTAAAGAAAAAATAGTTAAAAATTCAACTGGCACGGGCGGGATTCGAACCCGCGACCTTCGCCACGGCCATTTTCGAAATTTTAACTTTTTGTGCTTAAGCTGCTTACTATGTAACGTTGTCCCTATCTATGTATGTATTTATTTATTAAAAAATTAAATGTCCACGCCTATGGTACAATGTACTTAAATATACATATATATATATACATATAAACAGCCATGATCCGAGTACAAGCATCCAAATTTGACACTCAAACGTTTGGCCCTAGTGGGCCTAGAATCCACAAACCCTAGCCTCTAGGGCACTACCAACAAGCGGTCAGGTCAATAACATGATGATGGTCATGTCGATTATAATTATGAAAAATTGTATTTGCGATTTTATTTTGTTTTTTAGAATATCTTGTTTAAAATAGACAATCAATAAACCTCAGTTATACAAGCCTTCGAGCTTTTAATTAATTATATTCAATTCAGAAATAATACTCAATTTATTTTGAGGATAATAACAACAATATTAGTGTAGTAACTCGTAAGCTTAGATCTTCTCTTCTCCTTTAAAAAGGCGCAGATGGTAATATCCGTGTCAGTATCAGTCTAAGAACATTTATTTCATTTATTTTTATTGCGATTTTTATATCGGACTTAATACCTATACACAGACCCAGTCAACGTCAAAAACCTATTGGTACGAGCCTGCCTGTATCGATTTTTCAACCTCCACTTGACCACAAATTTGTGGAGGGCACAAAAGGGATCCAATATAATATTTAAATAATAAATAAAGAAATATAAATATAAATAAATATCTTCACGCAATTCCCAATACAGGGGTAGACAGAGGTCTAGTCTAGACGATTAAGTCTCTTGGACCCACCTTCCATCAAAGATATTTTTGGGACAACGTGACAGGTGGTGAGCCCGTCGCCGCTTTTATGTCCAAGCCAATGATATTTGTACACAAGTTTTTGACTTAATTGTCTAGACTTGACCTCTGTCTACCCCTGTATTGGGAATTGCGTGAAGATATTTATTTATTTATAAGTTTTTGAAAAACCCATTGAAACGTGCCTGCCACCTGGGGATCGAACTCGGGTCTCTCGACTCGAAATTCCGACCACACAACCACTCGGCTATAGTGACTTTTATATATAATATATAAATAATAAAATAACATAAAATATAATCCATAGGCATAATTTAATCATAACGTAGAATATGCCACCTTCCTTCTTCTAAATATAATAATAATATCTTCATGCAATTCCCAATACAGGGGTAGACAGAGGTCAAGTCTAGACAATTAAGTCCCTTTGACCCACCTTCCACCGAAGATATTTTCGGGACAACGTGACAGGTGGTGAGCCCGTCGCCGCTTTTATGTCCAAGCCAATGATATTTGTACACAAGTTTTGACTTAATTGTCTAGACTTGACCTCTGTCTACCCTGTATTGGGAATTGCGTGAAGATATTTATTTATTTATAAGTTTTTGAAAACCCATTGAAACGTGCCTGCCACCTGGGGATCGAACTCAGGTCTCTCGACTCGAAATTCCGACCACACAACCACTCGGCTATAGTGACTTTTATATATAATATATAAATAATAAAATAACATAAAATATAATCCATAGGCATAATTTAATCATAACGTAGAATATGCCACCTTCCTTCTTCTAAATATAATAATAATATCTTCACGCAATTCCCAATACAGGGGTAGACAGAGGTCAAGTCTAGACAATTAAGTCCCTTTGACCCACCTTCCACCGAAGATATTTTCGGGACAACGTGACAGGTGGTGAGCCCGTCGCCGCTTTTATGTCCAAGCCAACGATGAAATTCGTACATAAGTTTTGAAAAACTCATTGGTACGGCCACCTGGGGATCGAACTCGGGTCTCTCGACTCGAAACTCCGACCACCCAACAACTCGGCTATTGTGACCTTCCTTCTTCCTGTCGGTAAAGTAAGTGGCGTCTAATGGAAAATCTTTCAAATTAGCAATGGCTACCGACAGACAGCGGGATAAACGTCACGGAATATACCGTACAGTATATAAACAGTCATGTAGTGTAAGATTGAGATATTCTGGTACAGCGACAGCTTAGCAAACGTGGAGATAATTACAAATTCTTCTTGAGGATTTGCCAGGGTGCTTAGTCGTTGTCTTATTATTATATTAGCTAAACTCGACCACTTTGCTGTAGATTATAATAAAAAAGGAAGTAAATTAATTCTTAAAAACATTATTCGATTTAATACATGGATCGACGACCGATATTTGGCTATGATCCTGCCTAGCTAAGGATTTTGGATTCGAATCACGCTAGGGGAAAAACTTTTGTTTATTGGCAATAAATTTATGTAACCGAGCCATGCATATTTACATTTGTACATACATTTGTATGTAGGTAAATTGTACCTTTAGCTTGTAAAAGAAGTCAGCGATAGGCTCAGCACCTGTCACGTTGTCCCAATAATAAGCAAAAATGATAAGATTTGGTTGGTTTGTGGGGAAAGTGGGTGTCAGGACTTCATTGTCGAGACTTCTGCCTACCCCACTATGGAAAGCTATGTGAAAATATTTATTTATTTATAAGTTTTGAAAAACCCATTGAAACGTGCCTGCCACCTGGGGATCGAACTCGGGTCTCTCGACTCGAAATTCCGACCACACAACCACTCGGCTATAGTGACTTTTATATGTAATATATAAATAATAAAATAACATAAAATATAATCCATAGGAATAATTTTATCATAACGTAGAATATGCCACCTTCCTTCTTCTAATATATAATAATAATATCTTCATGCAATTCCCAATACAGGGGTAGACAGAGGTCTAGTCTAGACGATTAAGTCTCTTGGACCCACCTTCCATCAAAGATATTTTTGGGACAACGTGACAGGTGGTGAGCCCGTCGCCGCTTTTATGTCCAAGCCAACGATGAAATTCGTACATAAGATTTTGAAAAACCCATTGGTACGTGCCTGCCACCTGGGGATCAAACTCGGGTCTCTCGACTCGAAATTCCGACCACCCAACCACACGGCTATCGTGACTTTTATATGTAATATATAAATAATAAAATAACATAAAATATAATCCATAGGAATAATTTTATCATAACGTAGAATATGCCACCTTCCTTCTTCTAATATATAATAATAATATCTTCATGCAATCCCCAATACAGGGGTAGACAGAGGTCAAGTCTAGACAATTAAGTCCCTTTTACCCACCTTCCACCGAAGATATTTTCGGGACAACGTGACAGGTGGTGAGCCCGTCGCCGCCTTTATGTCCAAGCCAACGATGAAATTCGTACATAAGTTTTTGAAAAACTCATTGGTACGGCCACCTGGGGATCGAACTCGGGTCTCTCGACTCGAAACTCCGACCACCCAACAACTCGGCTATCGTGACCTTCCTTCTTCCTGTCGGTAAAGTAAGTGGCGTCTAATGGAAAATCTTTCAAATTAGCAATGGCTACCGACAGACAGCGGGATAAACATCACGGAATATACCGTACAGTATATAAACAGTCATGTAGTGTAAGATTGAAATATTCTGGTACAGCGACAGCTTAGCAAACGTGGAGATAATTACAAATTCTTCTTGAGGATTTGCCAGGGTGCTTAGTCGTTGTCTTATTATTATATTAGCTAAACTCGACCACTTTGCTGTAGATAATAATAAAAAAGGAAGTAAATTAATTCTTAAAAACATTATTCGATTTAATACATGGATCGACGACCGATATTTGGCTATGATCCTGCCTAGCTAAGGATTTTGGATTCGAATCTCGCTAGGGGAAAAACTTTTGTTTATTGGACATAAATTTATGTAACCGAGCCATGCATATTTACATGTGTACATACATTTGTATGTAGGTAAATTGTACCTTTAGCTTGTAAAAGAAGTCAGCGATAGGCTCAGCACCTGTCACGTTGTCCCAATAATAAGCAAAAATGATAAGATTTGGTTGGTTTGTGGGGAAAGTGGGTGTCAGGACTTCATTGTCGAGACTTCTGCCTACCCCACTATGGAAAGCTATGTGAAAATATTTTTATTATATTAAATACATTACCTGTTATTAAATATAATAGTTTAAAGCTCGCGAAAAGTTTCATGAGCCCTTGAACTTACTTCGTGACAAAAACACTCTTATATGGAAGCGCAACGTTGTGTGACTAATTCTGTTCTATGAATCGTATATTTTTCGAGTTTAGCGACAACAAATATACACAATATATATTTTTATATATATCATATTACAATGTAGCAATACCAAAATACTTGTATAATTTATCTAACAAATTCTAAAGCTCAAGCCGTTATTAATGTTCTAAATCCCAAACAATAGGCTTAGTCAACACACCTCAAACATGCTTAATATGCGATTTGCAGTTGTAGATTATACTAACGCTTAGGTATACGCTTAAACATATTCACTAAGATGATGCGTATTTGTTGAATTTTAAAGCATGTAACCTGATTTTTTTTTTGTAAATATAAATATCTTCACGCCATTCCCAATACAGGGTCTACCCCTGAGAGGTCTAGTCTAGACAATTAAGTCTCTTCGACCCACCTTCCACCGAAGATATGTTATGACAACGTGACAGGTAGTGAGCCCGTCGCCGTCTTTATGTGCAAGTCAACGATATTAATGGTACATAAGTTTTTGATAAAATGGTGCGAATCTGCCACTTGCAGATCGAACTCGTATCTCTCGACTAGAATTACGATCAACCAACCACTGGGCTATCGTGACGTAATCTTCTTGTAGGTTTTTCAATGAAAGACTTTCTTATGTAGAGTGATAACTCTTATATATGTTTATTTAACGCCAATATCACAATGTTAAAATATAATACAATTGAAAGACATTTTAAATAAAACTATTTTCGGATTTTATCACGTTTAAATTAGTTTTTAAAAACTATTTTTACTACCCGACGTTTCGGATGCTTTACAGCATCCGTGGTCACGGGGGGTACTGTCCCCGTCGTCGAAACATCGGGAAGTAAAAATTAATTGTAAAAACTAATTAAAACGCAATAAAATCCGAAAATAGTTTTATTTAAATGTGTAGAATTCGCATTTACAAATACCAATTACGGATAGGGGTTTCAGAAATAACAAGTACTAACTGTAAACAGATAACAACCGGTAAAATAGTTGATTAACGAGACAATGATTTATTAGCAACAGTTAATAAAGTGTCTTACTATTTGATAAGTATTATAAATGTGAAAGTTTGTGTGTTTGGATGTTGTGATGTTTGTTACGTATCACGCCAAAATGGCTGATCTATTTTTAATTAAATTTATCTCACAGATAATATATAACCAGGATCCACTAACACATACTTAGACATCGGCCAGTATTAGTCCACTGCAAGTTATCGTCCCGTTTGCAGTAATCACGTGTGAAGCCGTACAGGCGGTACATAGTTTTCTCGTCATTATGGCAAACTTTATCTGAGTTTGCTTATGAGTTGTTTTTATTTTATTTCTTCACACCATTCCCCATACAAGGGAGACTGAGGTCTAGAAATTTAAGTCCTTATAACCCACCTTCCACCGACGAACAATTACATTGTACATTGGTACTAGCCTCAGGTATCGAACCGGGGTCTCTTAACCCAACATTCTGATCACCCACTCTGCTATCGTAACTAAAAAGTTGGGTTTGTAATTATGTAATATTATCAAGTGACGAATTGCACAAATGTAATTATATCCGTTTACATGTTTTATATTTATTCACCTGTCAGCGGAAACCAGAGCGCAGAATGCCGATATAAAAATACATCTCAGCAAAATCAGAAACATATCATAAGTATTAATATTCTTAATTAAGCCAGAGAGAAAGGCCTAAAACGTTAGAGAGGAAGACCAAACACGAGATGCGAACATGACATAATAGAGACTGCTGTCCCACGCTGGATGCATGTACTGTAAGGTATCACAAGTGGTGTTCTCATGGCGTGAAGATATATTTTTAATTTTTGATTATCTGTATTAAAGAAAAGTCTCGACAGCCGAGTGGTTCGGTGGTCGGAATTTCGATTCGAGAGACCCGTGTTCGATCCCCAGGTGGTAGGCTCGTGCCAATTGTTTTTCAAAAACTTAAGTACGAATTATATCGTTGGCTTGCACATAGAGACGGTTACGGGCTTACCACCTGTGACGTTGTCCAGAAAATATCTTGGTTGGAAGGTGGGTCGAAGGGACTTAATTATCGAGATTAGACCTCTGTCTATCCCTGTATTGGGAACTGCGTGAAGATATTTATTTTATTTTATAAACTAGTTTGGGCGATGATAAACGATTATACGTGTTCATTAATATTACAATTTAGACCTATCTTAACTTTTAAATATGCATAAATAACTACTATAATATTGATAGTATTTAAAAGTAATTTACCTGTACGATAAGCAAAGAGTTAAAGGCTTTTTTATTTTATTTTTTATTTATACGTTTTGATAACTGATTAATTTGGATTTATTTACTTTATCATTTGTTTTATAATCAAAACAATAGTCAGTATCAGTGTTATAGCAATGACGTTTCTAAAACTTCAAAAGTATTACGTAGCAAAGATTTCTCTTGGGAATTGTTGATTGCAATCCTAGAATTTTAATCCCCAAATGATCGTATTCATCAAGTTTGTCATTTATATCAATCACTCAATGTACAAAACGAACAAAATAAAAACGATATATTTTGTACTGCTTGATATTATTAAAAAGAAGTGAAGATTTTTAATGCATTAAGAGGCTGAATAAAGCATAATTGAATCAATGTGACCATATTGTGTCAGCCCTGTAGCTCAAAATTTAATGGAAGAAATTGTAATTGATCTAGTAGCTTTTTCTTTTAAACACGGTTCCATAATCTTTACTCGATACAAAAATTTCAATGTAGTCTGAAGTATCCTTAGATAATCATTTTGCAGTAAATTCAGTTTTTTTCGAGATTAGACGTAGTAATGTTGATAAGTATAAGTCTGTGTAATATGTAAATGAAGACATCATTGTTTTAGATTGTTGCAATGTGACTATTTGAATTTAAATAATTATATACAAGTAGCAAATAAATATATAGATAAGGACAACATCACATATATAGCACTCATCCCAAAGTAAATACCTAAAGCACTTGTTTTTTGAAATGAGAAACATCGACGGTACCACAAATATCCAGATCGAACCGAATCCGGCTCCTCAGAGCTGGCGATACCTTGAAAACTGTCATGTACCCCACTTGTCCACAAAGGTTGTCAATTTATCTTCACGCAATTCCCAATACATGGGTAGACAGAGGTCTAGTCTAGACAATTAAGTCCCTTCGACCCACCTTCCACCGAAGATGTTTTTCGGGACAACGTGACAGGTGGTGAGCCCGTCGCCGCCTTTATGTCCAAGCCAACGATGAAATTCGTCCGTAAGTTTTTTGAAAAACTCATTGGTACTGCCACCTGGGGATCGAACTCGGTTCTCTCGACTCGAAATTCCGACCACCCAACAACTCGGCCATCGTGACTTTTTTGTTGTCAATTTATAATGATATAATTATTATGATTATTTTATAATAAAATTAATATGATGTGTTACTTAGACTCTATTGTAAATAGCGACTTCTCTGTTACGTCTATACAATTCGATAGTTTGGGCGATTGTAAGCGAGTAAGATATTGCTAAAACAAACCATATTAAAAACATAAAATATTTTTTTTGGCACAACTTAACTTGTGGTGGGACTGTCGCTGTCTTTGTGTCTAAGACAGTAATAAAAAACGAAAAACCTCTTTAGGTACGAGCCTTCCACTGACTTGACTTGAATTCGGACTACCCAATCACTCGGCGATACTGACTTATCGTAACATTGTTGAAAAAGAATATATATTATTATTCACACGTTAAATTCTAAGTTTTCTAGATGAGTGTTTTCTCTGAAAAACTCATTATTTAGAATATTATTGCAGCTAGTATTCAAACGAAGCTTGTGCATCCAGTTACTGATAATTTTATGCGATATCTGAGAAGGCTGACAATTTTATTGTATGATCATTTGACATTTTAAATTTTTCAATTCGATCAATTTGATACTTGAAGATTCCGGTGATCCGACTTCGAGCTCCAGGTAAATGCCATAAATTAACAAATAAATACATACATAGACAGGGACGACATCACATACATTGTTCTGATCCCAAAGGAAGCAGCTTGTGTTATAAAATCAGACCCACATTCAGACCCGAGATAATGCAGAAAAAGTGTTTTCTACCGACCTCGAACCCTGTACCTCGGAGCTAACGACACCATGAAAATCGGTGTGTACGCCACACGTCCACGGAGGTCGCTATACTAATGAGTATTTCCGAAGGTTAATAAGATTGGTATAATTGGTTAAAACCTGTGATTTTTTAACCTCTTGCATTATACTTGTACTAGTGTAGATAGGGGTATAAACAATTAAGTCCCTTCACCTCCTTTTCACCGAATCTTTTTGGACATTACTGTCTAAGACAATGGACTACCACAATTACATTCATTATTACATAAATGCCGTAATGGAACCCGTATCGGATCTGGGTTTGATTCCGACCGACATCAATGCTGGTGACACTAAGAAAACCGTAGTGTACGCCATTCTTCTGTCCACCTTAGCGTGATTACATATAAACATGGTCATCAGTCTTCAAGAACTACTACTAACTGTATATATACATACCATCTATATGACTGTCCATACAGATGGTATGTATGTCCCGAAAATATCTTCGGTGAAAGGTGGGTCAAAGGGACTTAATTGTCTAGACTAGACCTCTGTCTACCCCTGTATTGAGAATTGCGTGAATATATTTATTTATTTATTATTATTATCTGTATGATTATTTGCAGTCTTAGGAATATGGTCGTGACCTCGAATTGTTGTTAAAGGCCAATATGAAATCGTTTGAATCGACCTATGAAAAAGTTAGTAAAAAAAATATAACTCAGGTGATGTCAGTGTAAGAGGTGAGTATAACTTTCTGGTTAAATAATTCTATAATATATTTTCAATGTTAAACTTTCTAATTTTCCAAGAAGTTTCAGTTACCCAAAGTAATTTCTTCTAACGCCAAAACTGAATTTAATGGCTTCCGGAGCGTTACGGGGAAATTTCAATGAATGCGCCAAGTTTTAAAACAAATTAAAGCCAGGCAAATATCTGATTGTACGCTCGTCACCATCGCTCTCTAAACTACATAATTTTATTTTCTTCTTACAATATCGATTTTATTAAATTTAATGAGAAGAAAAAAAAAACAAACCAGTACTGTGGCCACAGTCTCACCGATGGTAAGAGTGTCGCCACAGTATGGCGCAGCCACCGTTTCCTAAACGCATCTGCTGAAATTATAAATTTCTCCTTTTTGACCGACTTCAAAAAAGCAATTTAGTTCTCAGTTTGGTTGTATGTTATTTTTCTAAGGTTTGTTTCCACCGGTGGCCCATACAACCTCCTCCCCCAATTCCTTTGGGGGGGTCTAAGGAAGGAAACGCATCTGCTGAAATTATAAATTTCTCCTTTTGACCGACTTCAAAAAGCAATTTAGTTCTCAGTTTGGTTGTATGTTATTTTCTAAGGTTTGTTTCCACCGGTGGCCCATACAACCTCCTCCCCCAATTCCTTTGGGGGGTCTAAGGAAGGAAACGCATCTGCTGAAATTATAAATTTCTCCTTTTGACCGACTTCAAAAGCAATTTAGTTCTCAGTTTGGTTGTATGTTATTTTCTAAGGTTTGTTTCCACCGGTGGCCCATACAACCTCCTCCCCCAATTCCTTTGGGGGGTCTAAGGAAGGAAACGCATCTGCTGAAATTATAAATTTCTCCTTTTGACCGACTTCAAAAGCAATTTAGTTCTCAGTTTGGTTGTATGTTATTTTCTAAGGTTTGTTTCCACCGGTGGC
This sequence comes from Sericinus montela, assembly GCA_029286605.1. Taxonomy (NCBI): domain Eukaryota; kingdom Metazoa; phylum Arthropoda; class Insecta; order Lepidoptera; family Papilionidae; genus Sericinus; species Sericinus montela. The sequence continues at coordinate 17,139,379 of JAGSMR010000015.1, forward strand.
CCATACAACCTCCTCCCCCAATTCCTTTGGGGGGTCTAAGGAAGGAAACGCATCTGCTGAAATTATAAATTTCTCCTTTTGACCGACTTCAAAAGCAATTTAGTTCTCAGTTTGGTTGTATGTTATTTTCTAAGGTTTGTTTCCACCGGTGGCCCATACAACCTCCTCCCCCAATTCCTTTGGGGGGTCTAAGGAAGGAAACGCATCTGCTGAAATTATAAATTTCTCCTTTTGACCGACTTCAAAAGCAATTACCTGTGATAAACAAAGTTAAAACTTTTTTTATTTTATTTTTTATTTATACGTTTTGATAACTGATTAATTTGGATTTATTTACTTTATCATTTGTTTTATAATCAAAACAATAGTCAGTATCAGTGTTATAGCAATGACGTTTCTAAAACTTCAAAAGTATTACGTAGCAAAGATTTCTCTTGGGAATTGTTGATTGCAATCCTAGAATTTTAATCCCCAAATGATCGTATTCATCAAGTTTGTCATTTATATCAATCACTCAATGTACAAAACGAACAAAATAAAAACGATATATTTTGTACTGCTTGATATTATTAAAAAGTGAAGATTTTTAATGCATTAAGGGCTACGAATAAGCATAATTGAATCAATGTGACCATATTGTGTCAGCCCTGTAGCTCAAAATTTAATGGAAGAAATTGTAATTGATCTAGTAGCTTTTTCTTTTAAACACGGTTCCATAATCTTTACTCGATACAAAAATTTCAATGTAGTCTGAAGTATCCTTAGATAATCATTTTGCAGTAAATTCAGTTTTTTTCGAGATTAGACGTAGTAATGTTGATAAGTATAAGTCTGTGTAATATGTAAATGAAGACATCATTGTTTTAGATTGTTGCAATGTGACTATTTGAATTTAAATAATTATATACAAGTAGCAAATAAATATATAGATAAGGACAACATCACATATATAGCACTCATCCCAAAGTAAATACCTAAAGCACTTGTTTTTTGAAATGAGAAACATCGACGGTACCACAAATATCCAGATCGAACCGAATCCGGCTCCTCAGAGCTGGCGATATGAAATCTGTCATGTACCCCACTTGTCCACAAAGGTTGTCAATTTATCTTCACGCAATTCCCAATACATGGGTAGACAGAGGTCTAGTCTAGACAATTAAGTCCCTTCGACCCACCTTCCACCGAAGATATTTTTCGGGACAACGTGACAGGTGGTGAGCCCGTCGCCGCCTTTATGTCCAAGCCAACGATGAAATTCGTCCGTAAGTTTTTTGAAAAACTCATTGGTACTGCCACCTGGGGATCGAACTCGGTTCTCTCGACTCGAAATTCCGACCACCCAACAACTCGGCCATCGTGACTTTTTTGTTGTCAATTTATAATGATATAATTATTATGATTATTTTATAATAAAATTAATATGATGTGTTACTTAGACTCTATTGTAAATAGCGACTTCTCTGTTACGTCTATACAATTCGATAGTTTGGGCGATTGTAAGCGAGTAAGATATTGCTAAAACAAACCATATTAAAAACATAAAATATTTTTTTTGGCACAACTTAACTTGTGGTGGGACTGTCGCTGTCTTTGTGTCTAAGACAGTAATAAAAAACGAAAAACCTCTTTAGGTACGAGCCTTCCACTGACTTGACTTGAATTCGGACTACCCAATCACTCGGCGATACTGACTTATCGTAACATTGTTGAAAAAGAATATATATTATTATTCACACGTTAAATTCTAAGTTTTTCTAGATGAGTGTTTTCTCTGAAAAACTTATTATTTAGAATATTATTGCAGCTAGTATTCAAACGAAGCTTGTGCATCCAGTTACTGATAATTTTATGCGATATCTGAGAAGGCTGACAATTTTATTGCATGATCATTTGACATTTTAAATTTTTCAATTCGATCAATTTGATACTTGAAGATTCCGGTGATCCGACTTCGAGCTCCAGGTAAATGCCATAAATTAACAAATAAATACATACATAGACAGGGACGACATCACATACATTGTTCTGATCCCAAAGGAAGCAGCTTGTGTTATAAAATCAGACCCACATTCAGACCCGAGATAATGCAGAAAAAGTGTTTTCTACCGACCTCGAACCCTGTACCTCGGAGCTAACGACACCATGAAAATCGGTGTGTACGCCACACGTCCACGGAGGTCGCTATACTAATGAGTATTTCCGAAGGTTAATAAGATTGGTATAATTGGTTAAAACCTGTGATTTTTTTAACCTCTTGCATTATACTTGTACTAGTGTAGATAGGGGTATAAACAATTAAGTCCCTTCACCTCCTTTTCACCGAATCTTTTTGGACATTACTGTCTAAGACAATGGACTACCACAATTACATTCATTATTACATAAATGCCGTAATGGAACCCGTATCGGATCTGGGTTTGATTCCGACCGACATCAATGCTGGTGACACTAAGAAAACCGTAGTGTACGCCATTCTTCTGTCCACCTTAGCGTGATTACATATAAACATGGTCATCAGTCTTCAAGAACTACTACTAACTGTATATATACATACCATCTATATGACTGTCCATACAGATGGTATGTATGTCCAAAATATCTTCGGTGAAAGGTGGGTCAAAGGGACTTAATTGTCTAGACTAGACCTCTGTCTACCCCTGTATTGAGAATTGCGTGAATATATTTATTTATTTATTATTATTATCTGTATGATTATTTGCAGTCTTAGGAATATGGTCGTGACCTCGAATTGTTGTTAAAGGCCAATATGAAATCGTTTGAATCGACCTATGAAAAAGTTAGTAAAAAAAATATAACTCAGGTGATGTCAGTGTCAGGTGAGTATAACTTTCTGATTAAATAATTCTATAATATATTTTCAATGTTCAACTTTCTAATTTTCCAAGAAGTTTCAGTTACCCAAAGTAATTTCTTCTAACGCCAAAACTGAATTTAATGGCTTCCGGAGCGTTACGGGGAAATTTCAATGAATGCGCCAAGTTTTAAAACAAATTAAAGCCAGGCAAATATCTGATTGTACGCTCGTCACCATCGCTCTCTAAACTATTTTCTTCTTTATTTTCTTCTTACAATATCGATTTTATTAAATTTAATGAGAAGAAAAAAAAACAAACCCGTACTGTGGCCATAGTCTCACCGAAGGTAAGAGTGTCGCCACAGTATGGCGCAGCCACCGTTTCCTAAACGCATCTGCTGAAATTATAAATTTCTCCTTTTTGACCGACTTCAAAAAAGCAATTTAGTTCTCAGTTTGGTTGTATGTTATTTTTCTAAGGTTTGTTTCCACCGGTGGCCCATACAACCTCCTCCCCCAATTCCTTTGGGGGGGTCTAAGGAAGGAAACGCATCTGCTATGCCTCTGCTATTGCGGTTTTTCATGGGCGGTGGTAATCACTTACCATCACGTGAGCCACCTGCTCGTTTGCCTCCCTTTTCTATAAAAAAAACCTCATAACTCCGTTATACTATGTAAACCGACGACGATAACACTTTTCTTGTTTGAAAGGTTTCCTTCCAGTTTTAATCCATTCTCACCACGTAAGGATTTAATAAATGATGCCACATATACATTTACCGTGCCACACACACAGTTGAACAATTTAATTGAATATAACTGTAACGTCAAATAATACAAAATTATGAACACATGGCTCCGATTTCAATAACATCAGTAGATAGTTTTTGTAAGAAAAAATAATTTAGATAAATAACAAGTTTGGTTGAGAAACTTATTCCTTGTTGTATTGTGTTCTTTTTGAAGGCGTTAAATTTCTTAAGCCTCTTAGGTATCTTAAGTTAGGTTAGGTTAGGATTTCTTCGGTGCCGTCTGTTGAAACCACTGAGTATAAAACAACGAGATGTTTACTACGTGTTTTGCTTCTTTCACAAAAGGCTAGTTTCGCTTAAATACATATATTCATAACGGCCTGCAGAAGTTTACTGCGGGACATAGGCTCCATTTTATCTCAAAACAAGTTATAGTAAAATGTGGATCGAAAGGATTACATGTTATTTAAATTTTATTATCTTCGTTATTAAGAAATGCGTGAAGAATTTTTTTAATAAATGATTAAAAATTGCTGTAGTAAACAAGCAGTCAACGCGTTAAAATATATGATGATACAGTTATTTATAAACGAGCACTAAGCAAGTTGGTAGCTGCACCAGCACCGCTTGTCGTCTTTGCTAATGAGAGAACTTTGTAACTTAGTTGAGAATATTAAATAAGGCGCAGACGAGTCCGAACAACGTGTTAATGCCGTTGTTTCAACAAATATTTGATTTTCAACTTTATAATTATGCTTTACTAAGCGAAACTAGTTCAGAAATCTAAAGGGATTCAAATCTTCCTTTTTTCATGTTTAAGGAAAAACAAATAGAGCTAGCTTATTTAAGTGTTCCACACTCCACTCAATAAAAAATATTTGCAACTTATCAATCTCGACTTTCGATTCATCCGACACTCCTAGTTTACTTAGTTTATCAGGTTTACATAGTTCCCTTATACTTTATAAAAATAATTGCACTTCTTCTTCTACTTTGTCTTCTTCACCTATCGTTATCCCATCGGAACCAAGGTATACTATATATACTCTTAAATAAGAGTGTTGTTGAAGTCATCATGCAGCCGAACACGTGGGCTATGTTGGAATATTTTTGACATATCTTGAGCTAATCTGCAGAAGTCTTGTGTCGGTTGCCATATTCGCCTGTTTCGTAGAACACCTATGGTGAGGAAGGGGCGAAATTTAAAGGGGTCGAGGTAGGCCGAGACTAATTTTTGTAGACCATGTGAGCAAATTTCTCGAAGAGGGGAGGGTCAAGAGTACTCGGATACCTCGACTTGCATGTATGAAGAAAATTATGAATCTGAAAGAAGCGAAAGAGGTATGCAGTGATCGTGACACTTGGCGACCTGCTCTCTCTGGCTACACCGTCAGGGACTGTGCGTGAAGATAACTAACTAAGTAAGTAAGTATTGGTGTAAATATTTGTGTATATATATATATATGTCTTGGACACTAAGACAACGATAGGCTCACCAACTGTCACGTTGTCCCAAAAATATCTTGGGTGGAAGGTGGGTCAAAGGTACTTAATTGTCTAGAAGAAGCTATTTATTATTATTATTTTTTAACATTATAAGCTAGCGTTTAACTACAATCCGACCTGATGGTAAGTGGCGATGTAGTTTTTGTTGGTAGGCACACTAGCTTAGAAAGAGCCTATTCACTCTTCTCTTGAAGACACCCACATTGTAATCGGACGGAAAGACTGATGCAGGCAAATTATTCCAGTCCTTTGCTGTACGCATTATGAACGACGAAGCAAAACGCTTCGTCCGAATGCAGGGTATATCGACAACAAAACGATGGAGACCCGCCGTGCGTCTTGTTGTCCGATGATGGAAAGGGGAAGGGGGAATTAACTCATGTAATTCCTTCGCACACTCTTCAAAATGTAACCTGTAGAACACCGAGAGACTGGCCACGCGACGTCTGTGTTCGAGACTGGACAAATTGGTAGTAACCAAGTCAGGATCACCGATTAGCCGCTTGGCCCGTCCCCCCACCGAGTCCAAGGCTGCCAGTTGATATTTAGGAGCTCCAGCCCATATGTGGCAGCAGTACTCTACAGCCGACCGGACCTGAGCTTTATATATGGTCAGAAGCTGTCCCGGAGTAAAATAACGCCGCACTTTTGCAAGAACTCCCAATCTCCTTGCAGCGGCTTTAGCCTTAGACTCAATGAACCGCCCAAAGTAAAGGTTTGACGTGATTTCGACTCCTAGTAACTGGAGGCGGTCGGTGTATTCCAGAGATACATTCTGAAATTTAGGAGCCAAGGTGAACTGGCTCCTCTTGGCGGAGAACAGACACGCTTGCAATTTGGTAGCATTGAATCTCACAAGATTGGTATTGCCCCAGTTGGAAACTGCCTTTAATATAAGATTCATACGCTCTACCATGGTCTCCCGAGCAGACTGTACTTGATCCTGTCTGGACTGAACACGCGCCAGATATCTCTCCACAACTGTGCTGTCATCTGCATACCCAAAAAGACCGGGTTCGAGCAGGTCGTTTATGTACAGCAGAAAGAGAGTTGCGGACAGAACATACCCTTGAGGAACTCCGGCATTAATCGCCATAGCCTCCGATGAGCAGCCGTCAATAACGACTCGCAAAGACCGTTCCCGCAAAAAGTCTTCTATCCAGGCTATCAGTCCCAGGGATATACCATATGAAGGAAGCTTATTGATATGGCTAACATGCCAGACCCTGTCAAAAGCCTTCGAGACATCGAGCGAAACCGCGAGTGCTTCACCACTGTTCTCGAGGGCCTCACCCCATAGATGTGTGACATACACTAGAAGGTCCCCAGTCGACCGATTTCGGCGAAACCCGTACTGTCGATCGCTAAGGAGATCGTTATGTTGTAGGTATGCCATGAGGTGCGAGATCAATATACGCTCCATAATCTTACAGAGTATGGAGGTAATTGAAATAGGTCGATAATTGACTGGGTCAACACGGCTACCTTTTTTGGGCACGGGCTGCACGTTAGCAAGCTTCCAGGATTTGGAAACTATTCCAGTCTTCAAGGAGAGGCGATACAAGCGTGTCAGAACAGGAGACAACTCGGGTGTACAGGTATTAAGCACTATGGCTGGAATACCATCAGGTCCACTGGCTTTGTTCACGTCCAGATGTCGCAACGTTTTGAGGACCTCCTTGTTAGTAATGTGGACCTCTGACATTGAAGTACCACAAGGAAGTAGGGAAGTTGGAACTGCGTTGCTTGTGTCCAGACGTGAGTTGCTGGCAAAGAGATTCGCGAACAGTTCTGCCTTCTCTTTTGCCGCATGAGCCAATGTCCCTTCGGGCTTAACCAGCGGAGGCAGTGAAGGTTTACAAAAACTCGCCTCGACCGCCTTGGCAAGAGACCAAAAAGCTCTACGGCCAGATGGTTGAGCAGAGAGCTTCGTGCCAATATGCCTAATGCGTTCGAAACGAGCCTTACGCAACACCTTTTTGTAAGTCTTGGCGGCTAGATTAAAGGCTCTCTTCTTGGATCTGACATCCGGAGTTTTACGTTTTCGAGCGTCAACCCATATGTTTAAGCTTTTCGGCTTTGGAACGTTCGGCGCTGAACCATGGGCGAGCTTTGCCACCAACGGGTACATCAGCAAAAGGAATAAAATATTCCATAGCTAAACATACCACGTCAGTTATAGCATCCGCGCATCTCGATGGATCTCCGGATTTATTTATTTTAAGGTATCGAAATTGTAAAGTCTAAGTGCTCAAAGCATATTGGTGACGTGAGTTTTTCCAAATTGTAGAAAGTGTTCGATAGTTCGATGGACGGTGGGTCGAAATTCGAATATACATTTCAACCTCTTCCTTTCTTAAAACCGATTAAGAAAATAACTGATTTTTTAAGTTAACTAACGCGCAAATGTGAAACAAGTTAATATTGATAAATGAAACTTAACCAAGTTTCCGAGGACATAATTTTAGTTAAATAATTTTGAAGTGATTCTTATCCTGCTCCATCTGACAACTTTGAAATCCGCTGACATTTGACAGGAAATGTTATTTTAGATCTTGAAAGGTACGGCATATGAGCGTTTAATGACGAGCTCCGAAGACGAGTGACTTACTCACTGGTTTTTATTGGTTCGCCAGCTCAGAGGTCTCGATTTGAGGGTTCGATTTCCGGACGGGTCTATGTAGAAAACCAATTTTTTGCATCGACTCCGGTCTGGGCGGTACTGTCGTTTTTTTGATTTCATAAGCTGATTTTTTTTTTGATTTTATACTTGCTTTAGCTACTTTAAAATAAGAGCAATGTCCGTGATGTTGTCCGTTTCTATGTATGTATTATTGTTATAATATTTCACCTTTAGGACATTTTGTTTTGTGGAATTTAGGATATTATTAACATTTAAGCATTTGGTTAGTTTTAATATGGAAACTGATACAGCCTTAATAAGTTTAATGTATATTACTATTAGATCATGCATTTTTCCAATACTGGTGTAGACATAGTTTTAGACATTCAAGTCCTTTCGACCCATCTTAAATTGGAGCTAGTTTTAGGTAACGTGACAGGTAGTAAGACTGTCGCTTCATATCCTATTATATTTTTAAACATTATTACATTACAATATCTACTAGGCTAACGTGCCTAATCAAGTGGTTGGGTAATCGGAATTCGAGTTAATAGACCCCCAAGGATCGTACCAATGGGTTTTATCAAAAACTTATGTGCGATTTATATCGTTGGCTTGGACATAAAGACGGCGACGGGCTTAACAACTGGCATGTTGTCCCAAAAATATCTTCGGTGGGTCGTGTGGAAGGTGGGTCAAAACGTCTTAATTGTCTAGACCTCTGTCTACCCCTGTATTGGGAATGGCGTGTAGATATTTTTTTGATTAAAACTTAAAAAACATAAAACCATACCCATATATTATTGAAAACTCATTTCCACTAACGTCTTTTCAATAAAAAGTAATTTTTTACTTCAAAATGTTAGACGTATTAAGCTTGAAGCTTTGTATAAATCAATGGGCTAATCTTCCAAATGATATATTCAAATAATCCCTTTGAAATTACATTTACTTTCCATCGGATTCCAAATTTATTACCAAAGGCAGTAAAGCTCGATTGTAAAAAGATATATTTAGCTAAAGTATTTCTTACTTAGTTAGTTACTTACTTACATAACGGCCTCTAAAAGTCTACTTTATAAGTAACGATAGCCAAGTGATCGGAATTCAAGTCGAGAGATACGAGTTCGAATCCCAAGGCACGTTCCAATGGCTTTTTAAATTTAATATAACAACATTTTTTATATAGTATTTACATAGACATAGTCACGATAGCCGAGTGGTTTGTTCATCGGAATTCCAGTTAAGAGAGCCGAGTTCGATCCCCAGGCGGCAAGCTCGTACCAATGGGTTTATTCAAAAACTTATGTACGATTTATATCGTTGGCTTGGACACAAAGACGGCGACAGGCTCACCACCTCTCACGTTGTCTCAAAAATATCTTGGGTGGAAGGTGGGTCAAAGGGACTTAATTGTCTAGACTTGACCTCTGTATACCCCTGTATTGGGAATTGCCTGAAAATATTTTATTTTTTTTTTATTAATGTTACTAAGCTAAAATAGCTAATATATAATTTGATGCAGTTTTGATCTTGTTTCGTTATTGTTTTTCTTCAACATCATCTCGCTCAAATCAGCTTAGTAACATTGTTTAATAAATTGATTGTATCCGAAATTAAAACTCCGTTTTGTTTTTATATATATGTATGTCTGTTTTAATTAGTAAATACACATATATTTTTATATATTAAACTTACTTGACAAGCCATAAATTATCTCTCTGTATGGTCTTAGATCGGTAAAAGCAAAAATACTTTCTTTACCTTTCCTTATTGAAAAAGAAGCTACACCAAACACATGGTTATTCTGTATTAGAGGTGCACCGGCATGTATAGCAGGGTAATTATCGAGATTCATTATACAAATAAAAAATCCCCAGAATTTAGGGAACCATTCATCGCAGTCAACTAGGACGTCCTCGTCATAGTACACCGGCACTAATGTTGTACTGCTTTGGACATGTTTACGATCTGTCATAGCGAATGATCCTGTAATCCAACCGTTCGGTTCCTCTATGGTATATTTCTTAGCAACGGGTAAATAGTATGGTCGTCGATTACTGAAGTTCGAAGAACTGGCAACATTAATATCAACATGCATAAACATTACATCATGTAGCGGGTTGTTTGGATAATCATTTGCAAACATAATCCAGTAATATTGCTTGCCCCACTTATCACCTATGTGGTGTTTAACCTCTAGTGTTTTCGGCTTATCATAGGCGCCGTCTGGAACGTAAACATCATGGTACCATGCATACTTGAAGTAATAATCGAAAGGGTTTTCAGCGGTTACAACTAAATTTTTCCTAATGAAACTCCTGTTGCATGTGGTGTGGACCAGTATGAAATTGGGACAAAACAATCGAACGTGGGATCATCTTCAACCCAGGTATAATTAGTAAGAGCTGGAGGTTTAGCGAGATAGGCTTTTGAAATAAATCCACTTAGTACTATAAAAGTTATAAGATACCTGTAAAATAATAATTTATTGAATTAATATTAAAATAATCAAATATTTAAATGTTTGAGAGTTGCGCATTCAAATCCCGCTAGAGGCAAATATTTGTGCGATGATTCATGAATGTTTTAATTTATATATAAATACTTTTATGTACATAGTTTATGAATATTTATGTATGTAAGTATGTTATATTGTTGGCTTGGACACAAACACGGCGACAGGCTCACCACCTGTCACGTTGTCCCGAATATATCTTCGGTGGAAGTAGGGCTGAAAGACAGAAATCTAGATATTTAAGTGATCTCGACATATCTTATATATAAATATTTTTATTTATTTTTTATTAATGTTACTAAGCTAAAATAGCTAATATATAATTTGATGCAGTTTTGATCTTGTTTCGTTATTGTTTTTCATCAACATCATCTCGCTCAAATCAGCTTAGTAACATTGTTTAATAAATTGATTGTATCCGAAATTAAAACTCCGTTTTGTTTTTATATATATGTATGTCTGTTTTAATTAGTAAATACACATATATTTTTATATATTAAACTTACTTGACAAGCCATAAATTATCTCTCTGTATGGTCTTAGATCGGTAAAAGCAAAAATACTTTCTTTACCTTTCCTTATTGAAAAAGAAGCTACACCAAACACATGGTTATTCTGTATTAGAGGTGCACCGGCATGTATAGCAGGGTAATTATCGAGATTCATTATACAAATAAAAAATCCCCAGAATTTAGGGAACCATTCATCGCAGTCAACTAGGACGTCCTCGTCATAGTACACCGGCACTAATGTTGTACTGCTTTGGACATGTTTACGATCTGTCATAGCGAATGATCCTGTAATCCAACCGTTCGGTTCCTCTATGGTATATTTCTTAGCAACGGGTAAATAGTATGGTCGTCGATTACTGAAGTTCGAAGAACTGGCAACATTAATATCAACATGCATAAACATTACATCATGTAGCGGGTTGTTTGGATAATCATTTGCAAACATAATCCAGTAATATTGCTTGCCCCACTTATCACCTATGTGGTGTTTAACCTCTAGTGTTTTCGGCTTATCATAGGCGCCGTCTGGAACGTAAACATCATGGTACCATGCATACTTGAAGTAATAATCGAAAGGGTTTTCAGCGGTTACAACTAAATTTTTCCTAATGAAAACTCCTGTTGCATGTGGTGTGGACCAGTATGAAATTGGGACAAAACAATCGAACGTGGGATCATCTTCAACCCAGGTATAATTAGTAAGAGCTGGAGGTTTAGCGAGATAGGCTTTTGAAATAAATCCGCTTAGTACTATAAAAGTTATAAGATACCTGTAAAATAATAATTTATTGAATTAATATTAAAATAATCAAATATTTAAATGTTTGAGAGTTGCGCATTCAAATCCCGCTAGAGGCAAATATTTGTGCGATGATTCATGAATGTTTTAATTTATATATAAATACTTTTATGTACATAGTTTATGAATATTTATGTATGTAAGTATGTTATATTGTTGGCTTGGACACTTAGGGAGCTATAGGCACACCACCTGTCATGTTTTTCCAAATAGTCTTCGGTGGAAGTAGGGCTGAAAGACAGAAATCTAGATATTTAAGTGATTTCGACATATCTTATATATAAATATTTTTATTTATGACACAACTATTTGCATCTAACCGATTCGAATCCCATTACCCGTAATGAACCCTTAGCTTCGACAGCAGGATAACTACCAACTGAGCTATCGGGTCGTCATGTAAAATTTTATTCATTTATATATTTAGAATATTATTTATTTAGTCACGATAGCCTTAGATAGGTTGGGTGGTCGGAATTTCGAGTCAATAGACCCGAGTTCGATCCCCAGTTGGTAGGCTCGTGCCAAAGGGTTTTTCAAAAACTTATGTACGAATTACATCGTATGTTTGGACATAAAGACGGCGACGGGCTCACCACCTGTCACGTTGTCCCAAATATATCTTCGGTGGAAGGTGGCTCGAAGGGACTTAATTGTCTAGACTCGACCTCTGTCTACCTCTTTATTGGGAATTGCGTGAAGATATTTTTTTTAAGAATATTAGTCAGCCTTGATATCCGAGTGGTTGGGTAATCAGTAATTCGATACACGAAACCCGAATTCGATCAATGCTGGCTGGTACATGCGAGTTTTTTTTTTCGAAACTTATATATGATTTGTATCGTTGGACGCTGAGATGGTGACAGATTCATCACGATAAATAAAAAATACAAAGATCTGTATAAAAGTTGAATATACTTACATTTCACGCCACCTCTTTGAAAAATGATAAAACTTGTGCCGCGTGTATGCTTTATACGAAATACGATTGCTTATTTGTTTTGACTTATTGTGAATTCCATGAGACGTTTATAAAATAAGCGCAATTGTGTAAAATGAAAACAAGCATAAAAAACAAGCATATGAAAATATTTCAAGATTAATTGCAACATAGCAGTTTTCAGCTTCAGATATGTCTACGCTAGCATCTGGCACATCTGGTATTTTTATTTTTTAATGTTATTTATTTAAAACATAACTTTTAGTTTTTTTAGTCACTTCAAATAAACTTCAATGTCAAAGGAGTGATTTACCGTAACTGTCGAATGGCTGGCCCAACCCGGCGACGTATGTCTCGAAGTCCGACCGGTGGTAGATTAAAACAATGACAATCTATGAATGTAAATATATACACACACATATATATATATATATATATATATATATATATATATATATATATATATATATATATATATATATATATATATATATATATATATATATATATATATATATATATATATATATATATATATATATATATATATATATATATATATATATATATATATATATATATATATATATATATATATTTAAATTCATAGGATAACATCACATACATTGCTCCGATCCCAATGTAAGATGCTAAAGCACTTGAAGTACGGGAATCGGAAACAACGAAGGCACCACAAACACCCAGATCCGAAAAAATTTAGAAAAAGTGATTTTTTCTACAATGACCCCACCGGGAATAAATACTTTTTCTGAAACTGGATATGCTAAAAGCACAAAACTTAACTTCTAGCAAATCAAGATTATATCTTATTTCTTTATAAACTCCTATGCATACTGTGTATTGCTCCAAAACGGATGGAGCAATCTTAAAGCCTTTATTATATGCCTTTTCTATATTACTTTAACAATAAAGTTATGCGCAAATTAATTAAAGATGACAACCTTTGTTACTTCAAAGATAAAGAAATATTAGAAAACTAATAATATTAAAATATTAAATAAAATTAAAACAGATAATACCTAACCCCAAAAAATCTGTCTCGATTACATAAGCTTTCATATGAATAAATAATAAATAAATATATATCTTCACGCAATTCTCAATACAGGGGAAGACAGAGGTCTAGTCTAGACAATTAAGTCCCTTCGACCCACCTTCCACCGAAGATATTTTCGGGACAACGTAGTGAGCCCGTCGCCATCTTCACGTCCAAGCCAAGGATATAATTCGTAAATAAGTTTTTGAAAAACACATTGATACGAGCCTGCCACCTGGAAATCGAACTTAGGGCTCTTGAGTCGAATTTCCGATCCATCGATCGATTATCCAACCATGCGGACGATAGCCGCATGATGACTTAAAATATAAACCATGATTAAAAATGGATTTAGTGCAGCTAGAACAGAGAAGCCACTTGTTAAGGAGTCGGTAGAAATACAGCTTTAATCCAAGCTTAACAAGAGATCGAAACAGTTAAATAACGACGACGATACGAGTGTGAGCTATCACACTCGTATGAACTTAGAGAAGGGCAAAGAGAAATTCACTGTATGCTCACTTTTACGTTTACTTTAATAAAGAGATAAACAATGAAAAGTTTTGCGTTTCGAGTGGTTTACAGCAGCCGTGTTCACGGGGGGACTAAAAACATTCTCGTATCTTAGATTATCTTATTTTAACAGTGGTAAAGCCACGCATCAGCTTTTGTTGTTGCATGAATGGGCCGGCTCGATCGGGGAAATAACACGACCTCACAGAATATCGGCATGAAGTAGAAGTCTAACAAACTTCTGCATTTCGTCTGGTGAGTGCAGGTAACCGGAGGCCCATATACCCCCCTCCCCAAATTTTTTTTGGGGGCACTCTAAGGCCGGCAACGCATCTGCTATGCCTCTAGTATTGCGGGTGTTCTCGTTTGCCGGCCTTTTCTATAAAAATATAATCACTGCTTTTCATAATTAGCTTCGGCTATCGTCAACTTTTATTTATTAATTTTTATCCGATTACGCTACGATACGTAAAACACGCTCACTAGGTCCTGAAGTCTTGTAATGTTATGTTTGGTCTTGGACTTAATTTAAATAACTGTATCCCAAGCAGATGATAGCACCCAACCATCTCCTCTATTGAAATTGGGATGTTTTTTTAAATACATTAGATTCACGAATCGTGTTAGAGAGGAATTGATGTTTTTTGCGAGGACACTGTGGTTTTTTTCTTATAGAAAAGGGAGGCAAACGAGCAGGTGGCTCACGTGATGGCAAGTGATTACCGCCGCCCATGAACACCCGCAATACCAGAGGCATAGCAGATGCGGCCGGCCTTAGAGTGCCCCCCCCCCCGAATTGGGGGAGGGGGGTGTGTGGGCCTCCGGTTACCTGCACTCACCAGACGAAACGCAGAAGTTTGTTACACTTCTACTTCACGCCGGTATTCTGTGAGGTTGTGTTACTTCCCCGGTCGAGCCGACCCATTCATGCAACAACAAAAGCTGATGCGTGGCTCTACCACCGTAAAAAAATTATGTTGTTCAATAAATCTAATATATTGCTTGGGGCGATCTAAAATATCTTTGCAGGCTGTAGACTTCCTTCAGCGTTAATGTTTTACATCAGTTATATGTTATTTGTTTTTTAAATTGTTTATGTTATTTGTTTGCCCTAAGTAAGAGAGACCACATTCACAGTCGAGCATGTACACTCCTGGATCTTTCACAGGGATATTAATTTATAGGGTCTATTAAGAGATGATAGGAACTGGCCAATCTTGCTTAAGTTTGCATGAAATCTCGTTGTACGATACAGCCAATCTTTTCAGACTCCTCTAATGATGGCTATAATGTAGTCACCCGTGGCCGTGTCCAGATTTACTTGGTCATTGTGAAACTAATTTTAAATCAGTTTCAGAGTTTTTTTAGAGAGAAATTAATATTTACTCACGATAGGTAAAATAGTTAAAATGAAATAAAATATCGATAAAACATTATTTGCGTAAATAAAAGAAAGCATTGCATTCCATTAATATAACAACATTTTTATAAAGTATTTACATAGAAATAGTCACGATAGCTGGTGATGGTTGGTTCATCGGAATTCCAGTTAAGAGACCCAAGTTCGATCCCCAGGCGGTAGGCTCGTCCCTACGAGATTTTTCAAAAACTTATGTACGATTTATATCCGACGACCTCACTACCTGTCATGTTGTCCCAAAAATGTTTTCGGTGGACTGAGGGTCAAACGGACTTAATTGTCTAGACCTCTATCTACCACAGTGTTGGGAATGGCGTGATGATATTTATTTTTATTTAGTATTTATACAATTGTGAGTCACGATAGCCGAGTTGTTTGGCGGTCGGAATTTCGAGTCGAGAAACCCGAGTTCGATCCCCAGGTGGCAGTACCAATGATTTTTTCAAAAACTTATGTACGAATTTCATCGTTGGCTTGGACATAAAGGCGGCGACGGGCTCACCACCTGTCACGTTGTCCCGAAAATATCTTCGGTGGAAGGTGGGTTAAAGGGACTTAATTGTCTAGACTTGACCTCTGTCTACCCCTGTATTGGGAATTGCGTGAAGATATATATTTATTTATTATTTATACAATTGTGAGGTCTTAGTATGAGGGTAACGCTATATCATGTGATTAATATGGTTTTTTTTAAAGAAAAATAGGTTTATATGAATAAACTTTATATCACAACAAAAAGTAAAAGTAAAATATGCTGTATTGTACACCAAGAATGACACAGAAATTACAAAAAGAACACAAAACAAAGTTAAAATAAAATTTAACTTAAAAAGTTAGGTAATAAAGGCATCTTACCGCTAAAGAACGATCTCTTCTAGACAGCAGGAAGACAGCCTCTGCCAAAGAGGAACAGTGGAAGGTGGCGTGTTTTATAAACTTAACTATTTGTTAATAAAAATTAGTAAGTATAATATAAGATATATTAAATTATTTTAGGTAGACAGAGATCTACCCCAGTTTTAGGAATTTGCTTGAAAATGTTTATTGTATAAATGTAATAACATGATACATTTTATTTCGATATAATTATTATAAATGATTATTATTCATGTATCATAAATATAAATGTTTGTTATTGATTATTTATTAATATGCTCGTAAATGAACATTGGGATAACAATCACAACACTCTTCGTATGTTAAATGAAGGTCAATTAAAAGCTTTTTTTCGAAAACATAATGATATTCATTATGTTTTCGAAAAATAGCTTTTAATTGACCTTTTTTAGATAGTTATATATAGTATAGTTTTTTTAGATATTACATTTCTTAGCAAATATTTAAAATTTATTAATAATTAGTTATTTATTTTGCAATTCCAAAGAAAATCAAAATCAGAGAAGAAAATATAGTATCCAAGGCTACAACGCATAATTTTCTTACAAAGATATTCTAGATAAAATACACAATTGAATAAACTACTGCTACAAAACATATCTATTTTAAAAGGCATAGTTCGTCTTGATGTTTACATTAAAATGAAGGGCTGAAGCAGATATCGTTTTAAGTTATTGAAACTTTCGTGAGCCATTATTAATTACATAATTAAGAACGGCTTCACTCTCGTCTAAGCAATAAGTGGAGGTACCGACTAGTTTCGTACCTATCGGAGGTCCTTCATTAAGGTACGTGGGATGAATTTGGATAAGTCTGTCTGCGCCAGAGCATGCAACGCACGTCTCTACAGGGCAAGGGCGCCTGATGCGAGGCGATGTCGAAGAGCATTGCGTGTTTGATGCATTTATGTTACTGATAATGGACGCACAAAATGTACTCGCCTGATGGACCACGTAATAGTCAGCACTATGGTTCTTATTACGTGTAGCGTTAAGCGCCACGGACTTCCATGTAGGCGGCAGGGCATGCCCATTGACCATATTAAAATAAGGACGATGGTCGATCTAGACACGGGAATATTTATTAGTTTTTACTTGGGGAGTAGGGTACATTACATTTTGTATTTTTTTTTATTTATTTATATTCAGAAAAAAAAACAAATTACAAATGAAAACAACAATACACTGTACTATAAAACCAAGTGGTTTTTTTTTGTACAATGGAGTTCGTCCATACAGATAACATTATTTAGCAGTTTACTTATTATAAACCAGATAGTTTACATTAATAATAACGAACATGATATAGGAATTTTTAGTGAGGGTAGATTAGGTGAGAATATTTTTGTCGTTATAACAATGACGAGCACATAAAAAAAGAAAAAGAAACAAATGCGTTCGAGTGTCCTAAGGGACGTCAACATTATTATCAATTATTTCATATAATTATCATGTAGCAAAGCTAAGTAGTAGTTAGTTAATTTAGATTTGATGTTGTTTGGGTTTATTTCGTAACGTAATGCGGGTGGTAATTCGTTTATTAATTTTGGAGTCATAAATTCGAGTGTGCGTTTTCCATAGTTATTCTTATTATACACAGGCACATATAATTTTTTATTAGAGATAGCGCGAGTACCTTTGCTATGTGATATTAGAGTTTGCAGGTCTTTGTTAAAAAACTGTTCTTTTAAGAGCACATATTTGATTTTGTCATGGATTGGGATTATTTTACAATACGCAAACATTATATGGTAGTTATTTTTATATTTACTTTTTACTTTAGGAGGGACGATTATATTTAGAAACCTTAATTGAAGTTGAAAAATTTTGTCTATGTATGTTTTGAATGTGAATCCATAGCTACTCAAACCGTACGAAGTTATTGATTCAACTAATGCTTTATATAATAATAATTTAATTGGAAAGTCAATTTTGTTTTTAATTAGTACAAATTTTGTCAGAATTGATTTTAGCCGGTCACAGACGTTACTTATATGCTTTTTCCAGTTTAGTCGGCTATCAATTATGAGACCTAGGTGCCTATGGTTGTCCGTATAAACTATTGACGGACAATAGCACATAGATTTTATTTGACATGAATGTAAGCATGAGTGTGAGTGTGCTATGAGATTAGGCACAGTTTTACACCTCTTAACCTCACCTCTTAACACATTTACACCTCTATCACGTTCTTCCATTCCCAATACAGGGGTAGACAGAAGTCTAGTCTAGACAATTAAGTCCCTTTGACCTACCCTCCACCGAAGATATTTTCGGGACAACGTGATAGGTGGTGAGCACGTCGCCGTCTTTATGTTCAAGCCACCGATGTAATTCGTAACTAAGTTTTTTGAAAATTCATTGGTTCGAGCCTACCACCTCATCGAAATCGGGTCTCTTGACTCGAAATTCCGACCACCCAAATACTCGACTATCGTGACTGAAAGTAGGAGTTCTATGTTCGTCTGTACAAAGCTTATGTTTTACTGCTTTAACCTTATGCCTCTTATGAAGTGCTGTTGTTGTTTATCGTTGCCTATTGAATATTGAAGGCGCTTTGAATAATTTTATTGCTGTAGCTATCTGTGGTTGTTGTGATAAAACCGTTTGCAATGCAAACTAAAGAGCCAAGAGAATGGTGGAATGGTGGAAATTTGAAAAAATATATTTGAGAAAGGATAATAATAAATGAATAATAAATATCTTCACGCAATTCCCAATACAGAGGTCTAGTTGTATACTTGTAATTCAATTCAAACAAAAACACTGTACTTCTACTTTTAAATTGTTGTAGTATATTGTTTAAAATAGATATTTATCGATAATATCTTGGAAAGATATTTAAAATTTGCTTCTGGAATTGTCTTCTTGTTTTGTTAATGTGTTACCAGAATGTTAATGATTTAAAAACGAAAACATCTAATATTTTAGTTTATATTTTGATAAGTTGGAAATACCAGCATCGGGGACAGTCACGTTTTAACAAAACATCAATATTCGTTTAAACGTGACTGTCCCCGATGCTGCTATATTTGGTTCGGAAATTTTAGATAAAACTTTTCAGAGATCGATGCTCATCTTGATGCAGTAATGCAAAGTCCAGCGGTAGTGTACTATTCGCTATGAAGAGAAAAATTGTGTTTTAAGTTACGAAGATAAATTGTCTTTCACGTTTCGTTTCGAGTGCCTTGTATCTCACTCACTCCCTCAGTCACTCTGTATTTCTACTGATTATTCACCTGAAACAAAGTACCATACATACATACATACATACATATATACATACATTCATACATACATTAAAAAGTCACGATAGCCAAGTTGTTGGGTGGTCGGAATTTCGAGTCGAGAGACCCGAGTTCGAACCCCAGGTGGCAGTACCAATGAGTTTTTCAAAAAACTTATGTACGAATTTCATCGTTGGCTTGGACATAAAGGCGGCGACGGGCTCACCACCTGTCACGTTGTCCCGAAAATATCTTCGGTGGAAGGTGAGTCAAAGGGACTTAATTGTCTAGACTTGACCTCTGTCTACCCCTGTATTGGGAATTGCGTGAAGATTCATACATACATATATTCATTCATACCTTCATACATATATAACACCACATACATAAGTCCACGGCAGGACATGGCTTATAGGGAGGATTTTCCATAACCGCCACGCATGGAAAGCGAAATGGCGATCGTAGTAACAGACCACGCGCACCTAAGACGCTGCTGCCCATCTGCGGTCTGATCATTTTAGTCTGATATTTTTAGAGATGGTTATCCCGCCATCTATCGGTTTCCATAACGATATTCAAGGCTGCTTCCCTTAGTAGCCTCTTATGACACCAACAGGAAGAAAGGGAGTGGCAATATTCTTACACATTAGACATTCTAAAACATTTGTATTAAATTTTTTAAGAAAAACACGATTTTATATTCGTGTCGAGAGACCCGAGTTCAATCCCCAGGTGGCAGGCACATATCAAAAGTATCTTCGGTAGAAGGTGGGTAGAAAGGACATAATAATGGTCTAGACCTCTGTCTACCCCAGTATTGGGAATGGCGTGAATATATTTATTTTACCTTATTCCTTCCTTTGCTATTCATTCCTGCTTTCTTTGCCAAGCATTCACAGTCCTTTTGTTTCGTATGTGTAGAAAATGTAACGAAATTATTACTAGCAACACAAATTTGATATAAATTTATACCCATCCAGTATAAATTTATATCAAATTTGTACACACATAAGCCATGTGTTTGGAAAAACCTAATGTAAGTACGTAATAAGTAATTACGCCATTTGTCATTTTAATTTTATTATATTTTTTTTACTATTGTGTATTTTTTCGATGTGATTTTATTTAAGTTATTTTTAAGTAAGTTTAATAAAACATCAATGTATCTATAGTATAAATCTCATACGCATAGTTTGTACTGTGGCGTTTAATTTTTTATTTTAGAGTGTCTTATCTTAGTCTGTTTTGAGTATCGTAGTAAAATATAAACTAAACTAAAATAGAAACCGATAGCCAAGGTGGTGGAGATCCTGGTATTGAAGGTAAAGTTGCGGATTCAAATCACGCTAGGGGCAAACTATTGTGGAATGACCTGTTCATCTGTGAATATAGAGAGCAAATCCGTTCGGTAACTCTTGATAAGTTCATGAAAAAATAAACTATCGACAGAAAGATAGACTGTAGGACAGACAGAAAAGAATTTAAAGTCTCTAAACTATGTTCTCCTACTCATATTTTGTCACTTTTTTGTCTATTTTTCAATGTACACAAACCTAATCCTACACTTATTTTATTTTTATAGATTAAAACCAATCATTATTTTATATTTTACAAAAAAAAATTGATATTAAAACACCAGTAATAACATTGCACACTCCTAATTTTATCAATGTTAAGGGAAACTACTTACTTATTTACCTTCACGCACAATCCCTGACGGGATAGCCAGAGAGAACAGATCGCCGAGTTTCACGATACTAACATACCTCTTTCCCTTCTTTCGAATTAATCATTTTTTTCATACATGCGGGTCTAGATATTCAAGTGAAGGAAAAAAAATTAGTAGTAAGAGAAACTACACAAACGAAATATTGATTTAATTATAACAATATCTAAAATTTTCACATACGTGGTTAAAGCATTCTCGTTTTTATAGATACAGAATTTATGTACTAGATATTTACGTACACAATTTTTATATATGTTATGTATTGCATCAAAATCCGTATGTAAAAACGATCAAACACCTCTCATTTGTGTAGGTATATCAATGAACACCAAAGGCCGTAGTTATTATAATAGTATATTATAAGTATTTTTCAGTCATTTATTTTAAATTTTATCTAGCAACTAAGTCCGCGTTTAAAATATTTACTTATCTTCACGCAAAATTCCTAACGGGATAGTCAGGAAGAACAGTTCGCCAAGTATCACTATCATTAGATATCTCTTAGACGTCTGACTTTTGTGCGTAAAAAATATCTTTTATGATTTTTTTTTCCGTTATTATTTTATATAGATACAGATAATTATTTAAGATAGTATATAATACTTAGGGTAAAATAATAAGCATCGATAAATAGCAATATCATTAACAATTTCAGGTCATCGTCAGGACGCTAGCGCAAATAATGCGCGACTAGCCTTAACTCTATCATGAGGCAGAGATAGAAGAGATTTCCCCTCTCCTACCAAAGCGCGCTTCACCGCTTACCCCAGTTTTCCTTTGCAAGAATTTATGTTTTACACCGTGAATATATATTTTTTTATATATTAAACCTACTCAATAAGTCATAGATTATCCCTCTGTATGGTCTAAGATCGGTAAAAGCAAAAATACTTTATTTACCTTTCCTCATAGAAAATGCAGCTACTCCAAACACATCGTTATTTTGTATTAGAGGTGCACCAGAATGTATAGCAGGGTAATTATCGTGATTCATTAGACAAATATAAAAACCCCAGGATTTAGGGAACCATTCATCGCTGTCAACTAGGACGTCCTCGTCATAGTACACCGGCACTAATGTTGTACTGCTTTGGACATGTTTACGATTTGTCATAGCGAATGCTCCTGTTATCCAACCGTTTGGTTCCTCTATGGTATATTCTTTTGCAACGGGTAAATAGTATGGTCGTCGGTTACTTGAGTTTGATGAACTGGCAATATTAATACCAACATGCATAAACATTATATCATGTAGCGGGTTGTTTGGATAATCCTTTGCCAACATAATCCAGTAATATTGCTTGCCCCTTATCACCTATGTTGTGTAAAACCGCCACATTCGACGACAGGTCAAAGGTTCCATTTGGAACAAAAACATCATAATACTGTACAGTTGTGAAGTAATAATCGAAGAGGTTTTCAGCGGTCACAATTAAATTTTTCGTTATGAAAAACCAGCGGTGTTCCATACACCGCTGGTTTTTCAGTTGACCACTGCGTAACAGGGACGAAACAGTCGAACGTGGGATCATCTTCGACCCAGGTGTAATTAGTTAGTGGAGGAGGTTTAGTCTCATAAAAGAGAGTAGCTTCGCTTTCTAAAACAAATCCGCTTAATAATATAAAAGTTATGAGATACCTGTAAGTTGAGAATTTAGTGAATTAATTTTAAAATAATTGAATGTGACGACCCGACAGCGTAGTTGGTATTGTAGTATAAACATATAAGCATCCACTATTCGAGTACAAACATTTATATCTATTATACAAATGTTTGCTTCTTCTTCTTCTTCTTTACAGCCTATCAAGAGTCCACTGCTGATCATAGGCCAAAGCTTTCCACAACGAACGGTCCCCAGCTACCTGCATCCATCGACTTCCTGCAACATTTTACAACTCCTCACTCCATCTTTTACGAAATCTGAAATTAGAACCTCTGGCTACGACGTCAAGGTTATAAGATATCGGGTCGTCATATAAAATGTTAAATATTTATTTATTTGTAAAATTAAAGAAAGATATTTGTTAATAATCGTAAGATGATCATTTAAGAACACTGGTTTTGAGGGCCTATCTTGACCGGAATCAGTTGTTGTTATGCCTAGGCGGCTGCGAACTGCAGGAATAGATCCTAGACTTTATTTTATGCTTGGTGAATCGCACTATTATGTTAGGTATGACTTTCGATTCTGGTGTCACTACTCACTTGTTCGTTGTGGTATCTTCTTTCACGTTTTGTGACATTTCATATGGAAGTTTTCGTTACCATTTAACGCAAGTCCTGGAATTTCAAGGTTATCACTTCTACCAGTGTTACATAAATTTGTCAATTTAAGCATATGTAGCAATTGCCCCTTCTAACTTCTGTTCAACCGAATAAATTGTGCAATAATTTTCTTTCTTTATCTCAGATAAATTGTTTTTTAAGTTATCTTGTTCAATAACAATCTTATTTTGTGATTCTTTAATACAGTTTATTTGCTTGACGTCTGTAGATAAATTAGATATTAAGTTGTTTTGCCTCTGGGTAAACTTTTCAGTATTCTCTTTAAATAATAACGCAAATTCAGAATGAAATTCACTTCGAAATGTTGACATTGCCTCGGTGAAATCAGTTTCTCTTTGCTTGCGTTTACGCATAGTAATTGTTGCGGGTGTATCAAGATATGTGACTTAAGATAAATCAGAAACTGATCCTGTTTCTTTTGGTGGTGTTCTTTGAAAATTCATGTTGTAGAATGATTTTTAACGAATGTCAAATGTACACAAATTTAACACTGGGTTTAATAAGTAAAGAAAATGATTAATTTGACTCTACCGCTTAAGTTCACGCACGATGAATGAGTGAAAAATATTTGGAAATTTCTTCAGTCTATTGGAGTTATTGACATTGAGCTCATTCATCAATATTTCACATCTTCTAGTTCATTCGTTGATTCAGATAAAGCACGCCCTCTAAGTATTCTTTCTTCAGTGCCAGCATTTTCTTCCATCTTTATACTGTGTGTGATGTTAAGGAGGACATATTATCAATCTCGTCTAATGCCGTTGTCTACAACAGCGTTATTTGCATCATGATCTTACCTATCTTTAAATTTATTAATTCAATTCTCACCCATATCCTTAACACATTAGTCTCTTTACGCATAATAGTACCTCAAGGTAGTGTTTTGTCTCCTTTCCTATTTGCACTATTTATTAATTCAATTTCTCAAAATATTACTTCTCTCTATCTCATGTATGCAGACGATCTCCAAGTACATTTAAATGGCGTTATAATACCGAACTGAATCACTGTGAAAACTCTTTATGTACTATTTCATAGTTTTCTTTTTCGTGGTCTGATCAATTGAAGCAAGTGTGCAGAAAGACATTGGCTGCCTGTCGTGTACGTTATTTTCTTCCCATTCCAATTAAAATTGTGTTAGAAAATTCCTTACTTCTCTCGATTCTCGTTTATGCGATGCAATCTATCATGATTAACCTAAAGAACAGTTAATTAAACTTGAGCTAGTATTCAAAACGTAGTTATTAGGTTCATTTTTAGTATACGCCAATATAATCATGTTTCAAATTTCGTTCAAAGCTGCTGGTTACTTCTTCTCGTTACCCATTTACTGTCGCCGGAATTTGCACACTGTCACTCTTTTGTATTATTTAACCCTAGGACTCTAAGTTATTTAAAGCAACACTTTAAGCAACATTTTAATAAATGTTATTATTTACCACTTTTTGTACACTATTTATATTCTGTATTTCTCAAGCCATAGTGGAGTAATTTCTTAATCAGTATTTAATGGTTTCACATTTATTTGTTACTAAAATATTAGGATCGATAAGAAGGGTCGTACTAATACATTTCTTCAAAACTTATGTACGATTTAAATCGTTGGCTTGGACATGAAGGCGGCAACAGGCTCATCATCTGTCACGTAGTCCCACAAAATGTCTTCGGTGGGTCGAAAATACTTAATTGATATTAAATTTTTTACTCGAATATCCTCTAATATCCTCCGATTATCGTGTGGTAACGGTGTAAGAATATTGCCACACCCTTTCTTCCCGTGGGTGTCGTAAGAGGTGATTTAGAGGAACAGCCTTGAATATCGTTATGTCAACCGATAGATGGCGGGATAGCTATCACTAAAATATCAGAGCAAAATAATCAGCCCAAAAAAGGGGCAGCAGCGTCTGATGTGCAAGTGGTCTGCTTCTGCGATGGACAATCTGCTTGTCATGCGTGGCGATTATGGAAAATCCTACCTACAGGAGGGTCCTATATATTGCAGTTGATTTAAATAGGCCGTTATGTATGTATGTATGTTATGTAACCTCCAAACTTAATAGCCTGATCAAATCATCAAATAAAGAATACCCCAAAGTAAGCAGTTAAAGCATTTTAGTTACAGATCCGGAAATAAGGGAAGTATCATAAACGGTAATATGAAGGCTGATTGTAATATATTTTTATGAAGTGAAATTTTTATGTTTTATTTTACAAAGGCAAAAGATACATCGGCGCTGATACCACACGCATTTCTGCCACGAACTAAATAGTAATATCCGTTGTCCCCCCAATCCGTTCCCCATGAGTTCTTGATAATCCAGTATGGTGTTACTTTTCCAGTCTGCTTCGAAACTGGAAAAATTAAAATTTGTAAGTTTATTTTATGAACTTTTGAATTGAGTTTGATAACAAAAATAAAACGTTTTATAAACGTTTAAATTTTTTTAATAGAAAAACACACTTTTTAAAATTAAACAAGTACAATAATCACTACATTTCTAGTTTCTACTATCTTGCAGGTTGTGTGAAACAAAATTATAGAAATAGATAGTCAACTTAAGGAGATGTGAAAAGTGGGTTCGTTTCGAAGTCACTTCGCGATCTAAATTTCGCGAAATGAAGCGACTTCAAAGAAGCTGCCCATCCTCGGTCTGATTATTTTCTGTCTGATATTTTTAGAGATGGTTATCACGTCATCAATCGGTTGTTGCCTTTGTCGACTCAACACCGAAAGGGAATGGCAATATTCTTACACTGTTATAACACGGTACTATATATATATATATATATATATATATATATATATATATATATATATATATATATATATATATATATATATATATATATATATATATATATATATATATATATATATATATATATATATATATATATATATATATATATATATATATATATATATATATATATATATATATATATATATATATATATATATATATATGTATATATATATATATATATATATATATATATATATATATATATATATATATATATATATATATATATATATATATATATATATATATATATATATATATATATATATATATATATATATATAGAGTTTTTCCTGTGTGGGTAGTAGCAACATAAACACGTAAAAGTTCGTTCGTTATAATTATTGGATTAAATTTGGTTTTCAATATATGTGTACAATTTATGAGTTAATTTAGCTGTTAAACCCACCTGCATTCACTGGTAATAACTTCTCCACTTCACAACCACAATTAAGAAATTTACATTCAAGCAATAACAGTCAAAATGGATATGCAACTTGTCAACAATATTGATAAACTGGAGAAACTTTTTGGCACACGTATGCATGAATACGAAGAAAAGCTACAGAAACTTGCTACCGGTGCTGGTTCCATACACCCTGACATCTCATCACTATCTCGAGAGTTTTCCGATTTCAAATCCTTTGTTTGGCAAACTCTGTCAACTATGAAGATGCAAATTGAACTTCTTACCCAAGGTTTAGACAGACATGAGACTGCTATGAGGAGGAAAGTGCTTCTTCTTCATGGGATTACTGAGAAACCTGGCGAGAAAATACATGATGTAGTCCTTAAAGTGATAACTACCCAGTTGAAGTTATCCGAAGTTACTCAAGATCATTTATATGTATGTCATCGGCTAGGATCTTCTCAAAACAAAACTCGACCTGTTCTTGTAAGATTTTCCACCATGGAGCACAGACATCTCATTTGGGACAATAAAATTGCTTTAAAGGCACTGGTATCACAGTTTCCGAATTCTTAACGAAATCCAGGCACCGGACTTTTACTGCTGCTCGTAGTCACTTCGGTGTGAAACAGTGCTGGACAGTTGAGGGAAAAATAACTATAATTCTCCCGGATAAGACGAGGCGGAAAATTGAATTTATGGATGAACTGAACAAGCTTATTACACAGTTTCCGTCCAGTTCAGAGAATGAGTCTTCATCTACTTCTGCTAAGACGACAAATGCACCAAAAAAGGCTCGTAAGCGCAATTAAATGTAATTTTTTTTTCCACTTTTTATTATTATTATTAATTTTTCTTCTGCGCTGTATATAGTTTGTTAAATATTTTTTTTCCTCATCTTGGATTACATTTAGCAGCCTAGTTTGCTAGCACTTTTATTTTCTTACTGTATTAGAGTTGTAGCTAATTACGTAATATTACAATTGTTAATCAATTTTTACAATATGTACTTTTGTTTATGTTTTGTTTGTTATCTTGTCAAAGTGCTTCTCTTTATTTACCACTGACATTGACAATTAAGAGCTGTTACTTCATTTCTAAACAGATATCTTGTCAATATGCCATAGATAATAGGAAGTCGTTAAGTAATGTCTATCGATATACTGTTGGTCTATGGTATTTTCTCTTGTAGTTAAAAGTGTATTAATTGACATTATTTTATTTTGCTCGTAGTTTTGTTGTATTATTATTTAGTATAGTATTTTTTTTACTGTATTTGCATATTTGTAACCCCTTTCCTTTGTACTTGTAGTCTTGTTTGATCTAATTTATTTTCGTTTAATAGTTAACTTACAATATACACATTTCTTCCACTACACCAGTGAGTGTTGGGTTTAGCTGATATAAGCCGTTTTTTTTTTCTTTTTATTATTTTATGTTTGTGTATTTATATATACATATTTTTAATATTTTAGTCATAATTTTATATTTATTATAAATTAGTACATACATCGCAGAAATATGAATGATTTAGCTAATTTTAATGAAAGTTTTTTTTCCTGCTCGTCTTCAGACAGTTTTATGAGCGTGGATAGTGAATCCTCTGAAACATTGACTCTGCATGATCAATTATGTTCTCTCTTCACCCCTCACTCCGATAATCTTAAAATAGCGCACATAAATGTTCAAAGTGTTCCTAGTCACTACTCTGATCTTCTAGCATCCATTAATAGTAAGTACCTTGATGCACTCCTCATCTCTGAGACTTTTCTTAAACCTTCTCTTCCGTCTACCCAGTTCGCCTTGCCTGGCTATATTCTTATCCGAAATGATCGAATCGGTAGAGGTTGTGGTGGTGTTGCCATCTACCTTCGCACCGATATTCGGTACAAAATCGTCAGTGCGTCTCCGTCTGCGTATTCTGGTTCTGCCGAATACTTATTCCTTGAAATATCTTTAAATAATTCAAAAATTCTGCTTTCTGTATTTTACAGTCCCAATTTATCCATTGACTACTTTGACGATCTAGATAAAGTTTTCGCTGATCTCTGTCCTATATATGACCATGTAATATTAATGGGCGATTTTAATACTTGTCTGTTAAAAAATGATTCTCGTGCTTCTCGATTAACAACTCTCTTAAATTCTTTCAGCCTACAGCTCTTACCCCTTTCTGCCACCCATCATTTTCCTAATTGCATTCCCTCTCTTCTTGATCTGATGATCGTTTCATCGCCCAGTAATGTAATCTCTCATGGCCAAATAACTACTTCTTTTTCTTACCATGATCTGGTCTATCTTTCTTACCGCATTCGAACACCAAAACTCAAACCGCAATATCTTTTTCTTCGTAGTTATAAGGGCATAGACTTGGAGGCATTGCAGCGTGATGCTGTCGCCATAGACTGGACTTCAATAGTAAATAGTAATAATGTTGATGAAAAGGTTAGTGGTTTCACGAAGATTGTATTAACTTTGTTTAACAAGCATGCACCGATCCGAAGTGTTAGAGTTAAGCGAAATCCTGCGCCGTGGCTCACTAGTGATATAAAGGAGCGTATGGCTCTTCGTGATAAAGCTAAAAGAAAGTATAAACGTTTTAAATTATTTTAAAGTATTACGAAATCGCTGCAATCGTATGTGTAGAGATGCAAAGAGACGCTATTTCCATGATTCTCTCATTAATCGTAGCCCATCTGATGTGTGGAGATTTTTAAAGTCTAATGGTATCGGAAGGCCTCCTACAATTATATGTAGGGATATCGACATAAGCGATCTTAACAAGCATTTTTCCCAATCTTCCTCAGTCTTAGATCCTTATGTCAAGTCCCTAACGTTGCGTGCACTTTCCGACCTTCCGAAGCCATCTTCCACCTATTTCAATTTCACCTCTGTTTCAGAGGAATGTGTGAAGAAGTCTATTCTGTCGATTTCTTCAACATCAGCTGGCAGCGACAATATGTGCTCTAGAATGATAGTTTTAATTATGTCATCAGTACTTCCTGTTCTTACCCATATATTCAACTACTCTTTATCCACTTGTACCTTTCCTTTGGACTGAAACAGGCACTTATCATACCTCTTCCTAAAGTTTCCTCTCCTACTGTGATGTCCCATTTTAGGCCGATTTCTATTTTACCTTTTCTTTCTAAAGTTCTAGAGCACATTGTTCATACTCAACTATCCGACTTTCTATTTTCTAATTCACTTTTATGTCCTTTCCAATCTGGTTTCCGGCCCAGCCACAGTACTGTTACTGCCCTTCTTAAAGTAACTGATGATATTCGCTGGGCTATGGAAACAAATAAACTAACTATACTAGTGTTGCTAGATTTCAGCAACGCTTTTTCTTCTGTCGATTTTGATATCTTACTTGGAATACTTCAAACAATAAATATTTCTTCTACCTCTATAAAATGGTTTGATTCATATCTTCGGGGTCGCTCGCAGTGTGTTCGCATTGAGAATTCTTTTTCTGATTCTTGCGAACTTAACACCGGCGTGCCTCAGGGTGGCGTTCTCTCTCCATTACTTTTTCCGTTTTTATTAACTCAATCACTTCAGTTATTACTGCTAATTTCCATCTCTATGCAGACGATTTGCAGCTTTATCGCCATTTTCTCCGGCAGAAGCAGATCTAGCCATTGCTTCTGTTAATGAAGATTTAAATCGGATCAATTCCTGGTCCAAATCTTTTGGGCTGAAGCTTAATGCTTGTAAATCACAAGCCATAATAATTGGTAGTAGATACGCGCGAAATCTCGTAAATTTCTCTACCATATGCTCAGTAAAGTTAGGCGATATGCAAATACCTTATACTGACACTGTAAAGGATCTTGGGATAACAATATCATCTAATTTATCCTGGCGTGCTCATGTTAGTGAAGTCAGTCGCAAGGTTAATTATTCGTTCCATTCTTTAAAATGCCTTCAAGGTATATTGCCCTTAAAACGAAAATCTCTCTGGCTCAAACGCTCATTCAACCCATCATAGACTACGCTGACGCCTGTTACTTGGATGCTACGGAGGAGCTTCTAAATAAGCTTGAGCACTTGCAAAACTTGTGTATACGTTTTATCTTTGGTCTTCGAAAGTATGAACATGTCTCTAAATTTCGCAACGATCTCAAGTGGCTCCTATACGCTTTCGAAGGAACACTAGGATTTTATGTCTGCTATTTAATATTCTACATTGTCCAACAGCACCATCTTACCTCCGCGAGCGATTCAGCTTTGCTCGTCCACCTTCAGCGCCCTGTCGTTCCCACCTAAAAACTCTTCTAAAATTCCCTACCCACAAAAGTGCCTCCTATTCCGACTCTTTCACTGTTCATGCAGTAAGACTATGGAACTCGCTTCCACCGAATATTCGCGATGCTAAAACTATTTCTGCTTTTAAGAAAAGAGTTAAGGATCATTATCTCTCCTTGGCAGTATGAATATATATATATATATATATATATATATATATATATATATATATATATATATATATATATATATATATATATATATATATATATATATATATATATATATTGTCTACTATTTTGTAACCAATTTCCAGTCACAGGTCTGCTGGAAGAAATTTCTATAGAAATAAGCAGGTCCTTTGTACAAATTCACCTCATAATTATATATCCACTGTTTTGTGTCTTCTGTGTACATAAATTATTAAATAAATAAATAAATAAAATATATATATATATATATATATATATATATATATATATATATATATATATATATATATATATATATATATATATATATATATATATATATATATATATATATATATATATATATATATATATATATATATATATATATATATATATATATATATATATATATATATATATATATATATATTTATATGTGTACATTTATGTGTGTATATGCTGTCGGCTGAATCCTAAGTTGAGGATGGGCTTGCTTCCTATCACGATGCCTAAACAAGCTCCGGTGAAAAGTGGATCTAAACTAAATCCTTAAAGTCTTGATCCCTGTCAATCCCAGTGTTGAGAAATCTGTGATAATGAAAATATAAAGTTATGTAATCGAACATGAATATAAAATTATGAAATGGAAAGAAAAGGTCACAATAGCCATAGCCAATAGGGTAATCGGAATTCTAGTCAAGAGAGCCGAGTTCGGTCCCCAGGGCTCTTACCAATGAGTATTTTCAAAAACTTATGTACGAGTTATATTGTGGAATTGGACAAAAAGACGGCGATGGGCTCACCACCTGTCATGTTGTACCTAAATTATCCTCAGTGGAAGGTGGGTCGAAAGGACTTAGTTGTCTAGACCTTTGTCTACCTTTGTATTGGGAATGGGAATGTAACGTGTAGATTTATTTTATGTAATGGAATGAACGTACCATATGAACTATATCCAACAATAAGGACGACGTGGTTTAAATATATTGGTGAGCAAACTTCATCAGTGGGTTCGTCGATGTCACCCTTGTAACTTTCCATCGACTTAGAGTTGATAGCTGGAAGCAATCTTAAGATTAACTTAACATAGTTAATATTGTATTTAGAAAATAGTAGTAATAATTATAATTTAACAGTGGTGGAGCCATGCATCAGCTTTTGTTGTTGCATGAATGGGCCGGCTCGACCGGGAAGTACCACGACCTCACAGGATACCGGCGTGCAGTAGAAGTCTAACAAACTTCTGCGTTTCTGCGGAGGCCTACGCACCTCCTCCCCCAATTCTTGCGAGGGGAGGGGAGGGGGGCACTCTAAGGCCGGCAACGGATCTCCTGTGCCTCTGGCATTGGCGGTAATCACTTACCATTACGTGAACCACCTGCTCGTTTGCCTCCCTTTTCTATAAAACAAAAAATTAACCAATTATTTACTCTTACACAGAGTTGTTAACACTAATAGCAAGTTTAAAGATGTCTTTTACCGCGAACCGCTCCAATACTGTAAGAGGGGAGATAAGAGGGCTACGTCCTGTAGTGGAATTTTACAGGTCGTTATTTTAAAAAAAATATCTTCACGAAAGTCGGAATACAGGGGTAGACAAAGGTCTAGTCTAGACAATTAAGTCCCTTCAATCCACCTTCCACCGAAGATATTTCCGGGACAACGTGACAGGTGGTGAGACCATCGCCGCCTTCATATCCAAGCCAACGATATAATTCGTACATTAGTTTTTGAAAAACCCATTGGTACGAGCTCGGGATATTGGGGATTGACCTCGGGTCTATTGCCTCGATTTTCCGACCAGACAACCACTTGGCTTTCGTGACTACAAAGGGTCGTTAACACTAATAGCAGGTTCAAAGATGTCTGATACCGCGAACCCCTCCAGTACTGTGAGAGGGGAGATAAGAGGGCTATATCCGATAGTGGATTTTTAGAGGTCGTTATTATGATATTAAAAATAAAATAGAATTAAATTTCTCACCCGCAGATAATGGACCGTAATGATACAAGTAGTGTAGCATTACATTTTCATCAGGATAAACCCGTTTAAAACCAACCACTGGTACTGGTGACGTGTTAAATATTCTTTGCCACTTACAAGATGACTTTTTACCCGCGTATGGAGAATAATCATTGTCAAGAAGAACTCCACCAAGATCCAACACGATATCACTGCGATAAGTTAAAGATATACATAAAAGAGATATCTTCACACCAATCCCAATTCAGGGGTAGACAGAGGTCTAGTCTAGACAATTAAAGCCATTGACTCACCTTCCACCGAAGATATTTTCGAGACGACGTGACAGGTGGTGAGTCCGTCGACGTCTTTATGTCCAAGCCAACGATATAATTCGTATGTAAGTTTTTGAAAAATCCATTGGTACGAGCCTTGGGGATCGAACTCGGGTCTGACCCGAGTAAAGACGGCGACCGTTATGTTGTCCCAAAACCATCTTCGGTAGAAAGTGGGTCGAAACGACTTAACTGTTTAGACCTCTGTCTACCCCTGTATTGGGAATGGCGTAAAAATGTTTGCTTACTTTATTAATAAAAAAATACTAAATGGAGAGTACCTGTTTCTTCTCCGTTAGATGATCTTCACTTTGTCTATCGATTCATTTCGTAATGAGTATTACCGTATATTTAAAAATTAGAATCGGTAGATGTAAGTTTGTAACTTTTTTTGACTACACATCACATTACTCCGATCCTAATATAAGATGCAAAGGCACTTGTGGTATGGGAATCGAAAACAACGTGGGCACCAAAAACACCCAGACCCGAGGAAAGGATGAAATGTAGAAAAAGTGATTTTTCTACATTGTACCGACCGGGGATCGAACCCGGGACCTCGAGAAGGCTCCACCTTGTAAACCGGTGTTTACGCCACTCAACGGAGGTCGTCACTGTATCTATAATTTATAAAAATATATATTTATTTCATACAATTAAATACATATATTATTATTATCGTATTAATTACATTTAATATAACTCTTTGCTGTTTTGTTTCGTAGTAGCCGCCTTCAATGTTTTTTCACTATTTAAGGTTGACAGACAGAGAATGCTTTTAGCATTATGTCCGCCTTTTGTATCTATATATTTTATAAGGTGCAATAAAGTTGAATAATTAAAAAAAATAATGAATATTTCTAATATCGAAAAAACATAATTGTCTAGACCTATGTCTTCTCCAATATGGGAAATATGCGCGAAGATATAAGCAAATGTAAATCAATAAATACATACATACATAAATAAGGACAACTTCACATACATTGCTCTGATACCAAAGTAAGTAGTTTAAAGTAATACAAGTGTATTATGTAATCAGAAACAACGAAAACCACATACACCCAAACCCGAGAATATGTAGAAAAAGTGTTTTCTACATTGGCTGACCGGGAATTGAACCCGGGACCACAAAGTTGGAGGCTCCATGAAAACCGGTGTGCGCCACTGCATTGCGTGGTGACCCCATGGACATGGCAAATGGAACAAATATATAAAACCTCCTTTCAAAGATAAAATTCTTACTTATATTTACGCCACTTACCCGATAAATATTATTACTATTATTATTATATATTAATAAAATTTATACGCTTTGTTTCTGTTGCTAAATGGTAGTATTGAGTAGAGATTGTCGATAAATAATTTCATAATGTTGCCAGTTTACAACTAAAAAATATTTCAGTCAAATTTCGAACACTAAAATACTGTCTATTATGGCCGTTAGTCAATATTAAATTTTCATGAAAGTCAAACATCAACATTTCTAAGCAACATTTAAATTGATTCCCATAAAAACTTTATTAATAATACAATTCAAACATGGTTACACAAATATACAGAAAAATAAGTATGGGTAAATATATAATATATACTCGTATTTGTACAGACAATTCATAATGTGATTCATAATGTCCTGCAAAATATTCATAAGATTTTTGAGAGCAATATGCAAAGAAAATCGGCGTCAGATTAAATTATTTAACCTGTTGAGAATATTGAGTGTTTATCTGAAAAGGAATTTATTAGAAATGCTTCAAGAATTTTAATCTTTGTTATCTTAAATTTGGTCTAAAGGTGCCCTTTGTTGCTTTAGCCATTATTTCGAAGGAAACAATTCTCTTCAAGAAAAACATTCCAGGTTTTAATAAGTCTATGTGTATACTAATTATAGCAGTGATTAATATTTTCAATCCATTCCTAATAAATAAACATAAATAAATGGGGTAGACTGAGGTGCAGACAATGAAGTGCTTCCGACCCACCTTTTATCAAAGACATTTTTTTGGGATAATTAGACTGGGGGTTAGGCTATCGCCGGCTTTTCATCCAAGCCAACGATATAAATCGTACATAAGTTTTGAAAAATCTCATAGGTACGAGCCTGCCGCCTGGGGTCTCTTAACTGGAATTCCGATGAACCAACCACTCGGCTATCGTAACTATTTCTATGTTAATACTATATAAAATCCCATTTGAAAATACCATCAATCTTGGGTCTCATGACAAAAATTCCAATCGAATTACCCACTCGGCTATTGTGAGTTTAGAACAATAGAAGTGAATTAGATTATTGAAGATAATTATGAAATAGTAGAATAACAGGGAATCGAACTTACGCAAATGTTTCCAGTAAATACCCAGTTCCACATCCTTTGCTACTTTTTAAACAATCTATTAAAAACTGTTCAGAAAGGATTTCGTTTGTTCCTAAATGAATTCGAAGATGACTTTCTATGTTGGCTGTAAATGTAATTAAAATACATAAAAAAATATTTTCACGCCATTCCCAATACAGAGGTATCTACAATTAAGTCTTTTCTACCCACCTTCCACCGACCATATTTTTGGGACAACGTGACAGGTGGTGAGCCCATTGTCGCCTTTATGTCAAAGCCAACGATATGAATCGTACATAGGTTTTTAAAAAACCCATTGGTACGAGCCTGCCACCTGAGGATCAAATTCGGGTCTGTCGACTTACATACCGATCACTCAACCACTCGGCTATCATGACTTAAAGTACATATTTACAATTAGGAGTTTGTCCCAAATTTTGTCTAACCTCAAACATAAGTCTGTTGCATTTAGAGGCAGTTTTCGGTTTAGTACCTCTAAATGCTGGAATGGTATACCACCTCCTATTCGCGAAGCGAAAACCAAGTTTTTATTTTCAAAGAATTTCTTCGACAACATCTGTTAGATTTGCAAAAGTTTCGTTAAGTAAACATAAGTAAAAGATATTTTTTCTTTTCCTTTCCCAATTTGTAAATGCGTTCCCAAATATAAATTCTATAGTACTCTATATTGCTATGTATGTACAACGACTTCAATGTGTAAATTGATCACTATGTATATTTTACATTGTGCACATAGCAGGCTCTTTTAATTTGTATAGCGTCTTTTTTGATTAAAACTTTAATGTAATTTAATAATATTGTGATTCCTTGCACTTCTTTACGGAATAAGTCGCGCAATTAGGTAGGTACTGGCTGAAAATCAACGTTGCGGTTAATATCGTGACATTATGCTGAGACAGTACCGTTTCATTTGGCACGACACGGGTATTTGTTATTTGTAGTCGACATGTGCTTTTATTTAGTTTCTTTTTATATATATACTTTGTGTCTGTGTTAATGATTAAATCATTAATTAATTAATTAATTCAGCCATTTTACAATTAAACAACATAAACAATTAAATACAATAAAAGTATATAAAAAAAGAAAATGGCATCGTCTCTTTGTATCCGTCTTGAAGACGGTGACAGGTTCATCACCTGTTGCGTTGTCCTAAAAAATGTCTTGGATGTAAGGTGGGTCGAAAACACTTAATTATCTAGACCTCTGTCTATCCCTGTAGTTTAAATGCCGTGAATATTTCTTTTAATTTTTTCTTTGCCACACGTCAATATATGTCATTCTATTGAATAACGAGTTCAAGAAATGCAGCCAGCGTTCTTGGTGCCATGAATCCACGCGGAGTTGGGATCTACGGTTATAGTAGTTTTTAGTTAATAAGTATTGCAAATATTAACATAATTTTGTTTCTGAAATTAAAGTATTTTATCAAAAAACATTCATCATATTACTTTTAGACTTACCCACTGCGCTAAAAGCCCAGCAAGCACCACACTGATATTGATTTTTGACTGGCGATACTTTTCCTTTCAGCCTCCAGTCAAAATAATTCGGCACTTTCCCGTAGGCATCGGGTTTTGTATTATTGAAGTTATCATCGTATAATTCTGTTAAGTTCCAGAATTTCTCTTTCAAATAACTAGATGATGTCGATTTTAAAAAATATATCCAAGTATAAATAATAAAATTGAAACTAATATACATAATGTATGGTTATATTAATACTGAATGAAATTAAATCAGTTATTACATTTAATATGTGTTTAAAAAAAGTAATATCGAAATAAATGAAATTTTTTTGCCATATTTTAATAATTTTATTATTAGAAAATGTGAAGCATTCCTTAGAATTTGCATTTTCATTCCTTATTGGATAGTTAAGATAATTTTACTTATTGCTAATGTTGTCTTCGAAGCAATAAATTTGTAGTAACTCACTATCTTTTTGATTTTATCGTTATTGTTAAATGTATAATAAAATAGAAAAAAACATTTCGTCTCTTTTTTAATTGTTATGGTTATCTTGCTATCAGTCGGCACTCTGCGTAGCTTGGTCAGATCTTGACCAATATTTGAAAAGAATTGAGGGCTTACGTGAGGTTAGGGAAGGGGGGGGGGGGGAGGCTTATAAGAATCTGTAAGGGAAGAACTTAGCCAAATTCCCGGGATTCGGGACAGTCGTGACAGTCATGTCACGCTAAGCGAGTGGTTGAGTGATCACTATCAGAATCAGGAGGCCCCAATTCGATCCTCAGAAGGAATGCCAACTTGTACCAATAAGTATTTTCACAAGTTATATATGTTTTGTATCTTCGGCTTGGATACTAAGACCAAGACAGGTTCACCAACACGTATAGATAGGGACAACATCACATTCATTGTTCCGATCCCAAAGCAGGATTCTAAAGCTCTCGAGGTATGTGAATCGGCAAAAACGAAAGCACCGAACACACCCAGACCCAAGAAAATGTAGAAAAGTGTTTTTCTTAATTGACCCGTCCGGGAATCGAACCGGAGATCTTGAAAACCGGTGTTTACGACACTCGTCTAAGGAAGTTGTCAAACCAACTGGTACTTTGTCCATATAAAATAAGCAAAAGTCCATTTGAGTCGAAAAGCAGCAACATTTGAGTCTGAAGGTATAAATTACTTAGTAATCAGACAACCCAAGTATTGGAAATGCGTGAAGTAATTCAACAGTATATTTTTTGCAGTATCACGCACGAGTGGCTGCTTTCATTAAAACACAAAGCATCCCGAATAAACAGGATGTCACCGACGAAACGGGCCTTACATCATCCAAGCCCGTTTTCAATAAACACGCAAAATATATCACGTAGCGTGTGGTGGAACACAATTCGAATATTTGTTTATTCTTTTACTGCATGAAAAAAAAAAGAATGTTAAGAGTTAGTACCTAATGTATCAGTTTTCGCATGAATAACGCTTATAGATGTAAATCGTCATATGTTAAACATGCAAAAGTATGCTATGACTATTTGAGTGACCAAGATTAACTTGATAATAATATGTGTATGTGCCGAACGACTCCGATATACTGTTACAGGTATACCTGTATATTTGTGTTTTTTAAATTTATATAAAATTACATCGAGAGTGTGATATAAATCAACGTGTCCAGAGAGTAATAGTTTTAAAATGTTCGTATAAATTTTAAGCATCGTTAACTGTGAATCTGTATTTTAACTGTCGGAAATCGTATCTGAATATGATGTGACAGTTTTTTATTTACAAATATTAAGTCACAGTAGCCGACTGGTTGGGAAATCGGGATGCGGAGTCAAGAGACCCGAGTTCTATCCCCAGGCGACAGGGTCGTACCCCATTGGTTTTTAAAAAACAACTTAAGTGCGAATTATATCGTTGGCTTGGACCTTAAGACGCCGTCGGGCTCACCATCAGTCACGCTGTCGCAAAAATTTTCCTCGGTAGAGGGCAGATCTCTATCTACCCTCGTATTATTATTGCTTTTTTCGTTTAAATTAACACCAGTCGTATGTTAGCGGCGTGAAAATGTAACAGCTCTATTTTACCGTGGCTAGCGACAGGTATATTATTGGCTAACGACAGATAGCTGGGTAACTGTCGCTAAAATTACAGATCAAATTTCAGCAAGCCGGTGGTATTGCGATCGCCAATCTGCTTGCCAAGCGTGGCGATTATAGGAAACCCTCCCGTACGGGACAGGTCTATATCCTGCAGTGGACTTGTGAAGGCCGATTTTATAATGATGATAAAACATTGTTATAGTACAATTAATGTTAATACAGCATTTGAAATTCAAATGGTTATTAGAGACTCGCACGTATAACGTATTATCCAAACTTTCACATTGTTACATGAAACGTTACATGATGCAAAACTTGTAACATTGTTTGGAATTTCATTCGTAGAGCACCGGAAGCTGTAGAACTCCATTTTAACGGAAGACGGATAAAATACCGGAACATTACAATAAGTTTCTTTGCAAATTGCAAACTTAAATTAAATCCTACCTTATGTGAAGTTTGTTTTGTTGTAGGATTTCTTAGAGGTTCTGTTATAACAACTGTGTTGGAAGTCCTAATGAAAATAATTTCATTTAAAGTTATGAACCGGAAATTAAATATTATGTTTTCCTACAACTGGGTGGTCAGAGGGGTCGGGTCATTTGAATCGGCTTCGCACGAGAAAATAGTAATTCTGATTCCACCTGGGTTTTGATTCACCCATTTGAACAAAAAGATATTATTGTGTGTAAATATAAGTACTACAAACAAGCGTAAAAATTTAATTAAATTAAATTAAGAAATAAATCGATTTGGACAAATTATTAAAATAAATAAATAAAATAAATAAATATCTTCACGCAATTCCCAATACAGGGGTAGACAGAGGTCGAGTCTAGACAATTAAGTCCCTTCGACCCACCTTCCACCGAAGATATTTTCGGGACAACGTGACAGGTGGTGAGCCCGTCGCCGCCTTTCTGTCCAAGCCATCGATGTAATTCGTACGTAAGTTTTTGAAAAACTCATTGGTCCACTTGGGGATCGAACTCGGGTCTCTCGACTCGAAATTCCGACCACCCAACCACGCGGCTATCGTGATTATTGAAATGTACAATAATATAATCTTTGATATTGGAAACATACATTTCACCATATTGTTTTACTAAAGTTATGATATTTAGATTTAGTTACATAATAAAAAGGTTGATGATGACGATCATGACTCATGATTATAAGTTATTAGTTAAAAAATAAAACAACTAATTAAAGGAATGAAAAGAAGCCACGATAGTCAAGAAATTCGATGTTTAGAGTTTTAATATAGTGATGACCGGGAGGAAGAATTGTAATAGTGCGTATTTAAAAACTATTTAAATTATATAAATTTATGTACGATTGGTACGTTGGCTTGGTAACAAGGATGGTGTTTAAGACACGCCTCTTATGGAGTCTAAAGGACTAAATTATCTAATCCACTAACTACCACAATATCGAGAAATGCTAAAATGCATGAAAAAATTTATTAAAACACTGAAATAACACTAAGCTTTAAGACACAGATAAGATGATATTAAATTAATAGATTGGTCTTTCCAAGTGTTTCATAACTTGATATACTAAGTCTGGTCTAAGTTTTAATTGATCAATTAAAGTTGATCGTTTCACTTTTGAACGGAGATTAGAGTTTTCTTTGTTCTATTCAGGCTTTATTAACCAACTTATTGTGATTGTTACAAACTATTCTAATAAGATTTACGTACCTCGTTTGCGCGTTTAGGAGATAAGGTTTTAGAAATGCACTCTAGTAAATATTGTGCAAATTATTTTGATAGAGTAGTTTTAATGTAATTTTTTTTTTTTTTCATTATTTTCACTATCAGCGAGTAGCTGGGTGATTGGAATTCAGAGTCAAGAGACCCGAGTTCGATCCCAGGGTGACAGACTCGTACCTGGTCGTACGTGGAAGGTGGGTCAAAAGGTCTTAATTGTCTACACCTCTGTCTACCCCTGTATTGGGAAATATGTGAAGCATTTTTTGTTATTTTTCATTTCTTACACTCTTTTTATGAATAAATCATGAATAGATTATTTACTGAACTATATTTGTTTATGTTATTTAATATTTTTATTTAATTTGTAAAAGTCGATATTAATATTTTTATTTAATTTGTAAATATTTAATATTTTTATTTAATTTGTAAAAGTCGAGAAGTCACGATAGCCGAGTTGTTGGGTGGTCGGAATTTCGAGTCGAGAGACCTGAGTTCGATCCCCAGGTGGCAGTACCAATGAGTTTTCAAAAACTTATGTACGAATTTCATCGTTGGCTTGGACATAAAGGCGGCGACGGGCTCACCACCTGTCACGTTGTCCCGAAAATATCTTCGGTGGAAGGTGGGTCAAAGGGACTTAATTGTCTAGACTTGACCTCTGTCTACCCCTGTATTGGGAATTGCGTGAAGATATTTATTTTATTTTATTTTATTTTATTTAATTTGTATATTTTTTGGTTATTGAATAAATTAAAGAAAGGTCTTGGAAACAGGCCAGGTCAAGAGTACCCTAAACTGAAGAGCATGTATGAACTATGAACCATGGTATGAACATAGAATAATGAAAGTAGACGAAGCGAAACAAGTGTGTAAGGATCGTAGCAAGTGGAAAGCAGTGGTGTCTGCCTACACACACCTACGGGAAAGAGGCGTGATTATATGTATGAATGTATAAATTGTTTTCTCGACTACCCGATTGTCTAATTAGTAGTAGTTAGCAGCATTCAAAGCTAAGTGTACCCCACAGGTATGAATGTTTGTATTCTAGTCATAGATGTTGATATGTCAAGTATCTTTAACTAACTCCACAGCAGTACTACCTCCGCCGGGCTAGCTAGTATCTAAATAAACCTATATAGCTATATCTAAATAAATAAACCGTTACCTTGGACACCATAACAGCGATAGGCTACCAGCAAATACGAGCAAATAATGGGTGGATTCCGTGGTGGAACGAAAAGACCGTCTACCTCAGTATTTGGAATATGCGTGGGGATATTGTTTTGATAGACACGCCAGTAAAACAACGAATGATAATATTGCAATTAACCGATAATATAAATTGAAGCTACACTTCGATAAACAAGCTGCACCTACAATGTTAAGTATTTAGCACAAGGTTTAATCAGCAATCCGAAATCAGCCTTTGAGTTGCGGAACGCAATAGTTCAGCTATGCCTATAGATCGAACGTGCAAAGTTGCTAATTGATTGTGTGAAACCACTGAACAGTTTGATAAATTGTATGTGAACAACCCTAATATTTTACGATAACAGTCACGATAGCCGAGTGGTTGGGTAATCGGAATTCGAGTAAAGAGACCCGAGTTTGATCTTCTCGAATACCATGTATAATAGTGTGTATAACTATTTGGTATAAGTATGTAAAGTACGTATTTATATTGTTAAGCATTTACCTTGAACCCGAAGACCCTGAAACTTGAATTTATTTAATAATTATTAAGTTATGTTGAACTTCTTCTTCTGTCAGAGCCGGTTGCATGGTACAGCAAAGGAGGCGGGCTCGATCCCCGCCCGTGTCAATAAAAATTTGGAAATATTTTTCTCTTTAATTTAATAATTTAAAATATCTGTTTCAAAATTCCACTTTCACAACTCAATGAATGAACCAATTTGTATAGAATTTTATTTTATTTATATGTTTATCTTCACGAACAGTCCCTGACGGGATAGTCAGAAAGAACAGATCGCCAAGTGT
This sequence comes from Sericinus montela, assembly GCA_029286605.1. Lineage (NCBI taxonomy): Eukaryota > Metazoa > Arthropoda > Insecta > Lepidoptera > Papilionidae > Sericinus > Sericinus montela. Next base: position 17,182,577 of record JAGSMR010000015.1, read on the forward strand.
CACGATCCTTACATACCTCTTTCTGTTCTTTCAGATTCATCATTTTCTTCATACATGCGCGTCTAGGTATCCGAGTACTCTTGACCCTCCCTTCTTCGAGCAGTTACATAAAGGGTCCACGAAAGTTAGCCTCGGCCTACTTCGACCTCTTTTAATATTAACTTTCGCGCTATATATTTTCCTCGCCATTCGGTCTTCGCTCATTCGCTCAACGTAACCAAACTATCGAAGCACGCTCTTATCAATGTTAGTGATAAAGTCATCTTTCAAACCTGCCACATGGCGATGCGTGTATGCAATTTCATAAATAGTTAAATGAGATGATAGTAAATTCACGGTTCCTGCAGGAAATTCGGCTAGCATGATTTAGCTTAATGCAGCAGAATTTTGGTCTGTAGTATTGTGTGTCCAGAGACCGGACATAGGCTTCTATATACTCTACCAAATTAAAAAAATATGTTATAACAGAGTGAATGTGCAAGGTTTTGAATTGGAATTCACTTATAGCTGCATTGCACAAATTCTTGTGTAGTAACATCATATACATTTTATTGATCTCAAAGTAAGTAGCTACAGAATAACAATGAACACCGAAAGAACCACTAACCAGAGATAATTTTGAAGAAGTAATTTTGTGACCGTTCCGGGAATCGAACTCGTTACCCCAGAGCTGGCGACACCGTAGAAACCTGTGCATACGTCACCCGTCAACAAACGTTCCAAAATTTAAATAAAAATTTACACAAAATATTAATAAAGACTAACAGTGATAGAGCCACGCATCAGCTTTTGTTGTTGCATGAATGGGCCGGCTCGACCGGGGAAGTACCACGACCTCACAGAATACCGGCGTGAAGTAGAAGTCTAACAAACTTCTGCGTTTCGTCTGGTGAGTGCAGGTGGCCCGAGGCCTACACACCCCCCTCCCCCAATAAAGGGGGGGTACTCTAAGGGAGGCAACGCATCTGCTATGCCTCTGGTATTTCGGGTGTTCATGGGCGGCGGTAATCACTTACCATCACATGATGATGATAATAATGATGATGATAACACACATATTTGACTATGGTGGGATTCGCACCCGAAACCTTTAGCTTTGAAGACAGGGCCATATGCAACTAGACTACTGGGTTGTCGGAGTTATTAATTAAAAAATGTTAACTTATATTTAACAAACATAGTTCTGTTCGAACCATCAACTACTGCCCACAATAAAGTTTGATTGGATACTAGGAGTTTTACAGTGTTACAGAGTTTCAGATACTTCCTAACGAGGAGAGGCAAGCTGATTTTAAATTATAAAATTTTGACGATATAAAAGTTTGCTAGGTTTGTAATAAATAACTTAAATTTACGTTCTGCGTGAATTTTACTTTATATGGCGTAGACTGTATAAATAGCTTAAACGGGTGTTTCGAAGTTTATCACCCTAATCATCATCATATCCAATTTTACATACCACGGTTTGAGGCACCAGCACTCATCTATTCATAATTTAAAGATTAATATTCTCTAAAGATTATATTTAGTCCCTCTTATAAACCCTAATTGAGCAACTAAAAATTTTAATCAATAATAAATATCTTCACGCAATTCCCAATACAGGGGTAGACAGAGATCCAGTCTTGACAATTAAGTCCCTTTGACCCACCTTCCACCAAAGATATTTTCGGGACAACGTGACAGGTGGTGAGCCCATCGCCGTCTCTATGTCCAAGCCAACGGTATTCGTACGCAAGTTTTTTTTTAAACCCATTGGTACGTGCCTGCCATCTGGGGATCGAACTCGGATCTCTTGACTCGAAATTCCGACCACCCAACCACTCGGCTATCGTGACTTTCTAAAAATGTCATGTCCGTTATGGTACTTATTATAGAAACTGCTGGCACAATTGTTGCTAGCTTATCTTTAAGTAAGCGGAACGTAGAACAGCCACTTATTATACGAGACAACGAGAATTTATGCGAGCGTAATTGATGTTTACATGACTCAGTAAGTAGGGTGAATCAATACAATTATCGTCTATATTCAAGAGAAGTGGTTACATGTTTGATTTTACATCTTTTTTAGTAGGCTCAGCTACAAGTACATAATACTACTTTCGATTGTTTTCCGATTTTTTTTAAATTTACTTGACTGTTACGAAACTACTTCAACAAAATTTACGAAAACGATTGTTGATACATTAAAAATATGTACTATATGTTTGTGGTACTGATTATTATTCATATTCACAAATGTCTGCAAGGCGGTTTGTCTCACTACCATAGTTCTTCTACTTTATAGTCCATCAAAAGCCCACTGTGTAGCATTGGCCTTTCCAAAAAACCCCTACCATAAAGAACAGTTCCGAGCCACCTGCATCTATCGACTAACCCTAATAATTTTGTTCAAATTAATCAATCACTACCCGGGTACAATCAGTATGTGTATTGAAAAGTCCGAAGCCGGGCCGAGACTTTTTGATGAAATGAGATTCTCAATGATTTTTGGTACAAACTACCAAAAAACAGCAAAAAAATTTTAAGTCGGGCGTGTGAAAACAATATAACAGTGGTGACTTAATCACAATCCACCGAGTCGCTAACCTTCCTAATAACCACTAAACTTAATCTAATATATAAATGCTTACATAAATAGAGACTACATCACTTGTCAAATTTAGAAAAAAATTGTTTTCTACAATAGCTTTCTGGGAATCGAATCCGGGATCTCAGAGCTGGCGACATCATCTCTCTCATTCGTTAAGGACGCCACTCATTTACGAAGGTAGTGACAAATAAAGAGGTTTATTATAGTCATCGGTTTATAAAACAATGCAGGAGGTTGCTATGATACCCGTATATGTACTGCAGCTTTAAAATACAAAAACAAAACTTCTTTGATAATAATAAATTTGTTACAAAATTAACCAATTTACTCGAAACTGCCGCTAAGACGGGATAAAACATTGAATCCCCTGAGGACTGTTGCGAAGTATTCTTTTCTAATAAATTTCATACTTCGTCGGCTTATCTATTGTCGAAATATCTTAGGAAAGGCCTAAAGGAGCTGTATTGAAATGTGCCTAAGTATAAATAAAAATTGCAATATAAATAAATAATTAATACATATTTAGATAGAGAAAACATCACATACATTGCTCTGATCCCAATGTAAGATGCTAAAGCATTTGTGGAATTGGAATCGAAATCACGGAGGTCATCCTATTAATATATCCGTCCTATAATATATTTATCCAATATTCATCATGTAAAATATTTTTAAACTAGGATTGCTTAGTAAGTTTATTGGAAAGCGATACGTTATATGTAATTACATACATAAATAGTCAAAAATTATTAACAAAACTTTTAAATCAATCAAACGCTTAGCACAGTCACGATGGCCGAGCGTTGGATGGGAATTTGAGTCATGAGACCGGAGTTCGATCCCGAAGGCTCGTGCCAATGTGTATTTTCGATAAGTTATGTACGATTTATGTCGTTGGCTTGGATAATAAGATGATGGCGGGCTCACCACCTGTCACGTAGTCTAAAAATGTCTTCGGTGGAAGGTGGGTCGAAAGTAATTACTTGTCTAGACTTCTGTCTACATTTGTATGTCATGGCTTGAAGATACTATGGAGTCATTTATAGAATAAAGCTCATCAATTTCGTCTATAATTTACCATTAGGCTGATGTCTGCGGACACTCGAACACCTGCATAAACCAACATCGCTAAATCAATTTACGTTTGCTCGAAATCTATATGTGGTCATATAGTTCCATTCATGTACCTATGAAGTATATATCATTTAATTTCGGTAAAATTATTATCGCATGCGGTGGTTTTCCACATGTATACTAGAAATTCGTATGCAGCTAAATCATAATTATGTACATTAGTGGGTGGCGTGGAGTCTTTTCCAATTCAAAAATTTTTAAAAGTGGTCAGTTAAGAAAATCCGGCTTGGATTTCCCTTCGCATATTCATCTGCTATTGTGTTGAATTATTGGCTTAATCATTTTTACTTAAAAACTTCGTCCTAGTTAAGTTTTTCTTTGTGTGCAAATTATAAAAGTTTTAAATTTCAATAAAATTTAATAAGCATGAAAACTTTAGTTCGAGTACGGCAAGAAAAAAAGTTGCTTGACCTATTTTACATTTAAAGAATATTTGACTATGTTTAAAAAATATCTAGAATTATTTACTATGTGAGTATGCTTCGGTTATATTTATTATCCGTGTATATTTCATAATAACATTTAATACTTTAATTAACATAAAAAAATATGTACTCCAGTGTTCTATGCTCGGTGTTTCTCTGCGTGTTAGAATCCGTAACGAAGGTATCTGCAGCTACACCATGGTAACCGACTTAGTCGTAAGGAATATCTTGCTAAATTGGTAATGGGACGGCCACATAGTTCCTATAACTGTTAACCGTTTGGAAATAAAAGAAATAAAGGAAATAAAGTGGCAAACGCTGTATCAAACGACCTTCTATATGATGAAGCGACGACCTGCACAATATTGCAGGGAGTCGGATCCAGGTGGCATAGGGACGTTCTGTGTGGAATTCTTTGGGGGAGACCCCATACTCAGCAGTGCATTTTTGATAAGCTGTTATAATGATGAAAGAAATTTAAAAGAAAATCAACTTTCAGTACAAAATGAGCAAAACTGACAACAATGACGTTTTAAAATTAAAATGCAAACACTGAATATAGTGTCGCGTATAAAAACTTTGGTGTAAAGTTTGTACATGAAAGTTTACAAATACTAGCAAACCCTAAACGAAGAATAATATTTAATTAGAAGCAATTTAATGAATGAATGAGTGAGGGGTGATATAGAATAGGATTTGATTAAAATGGGAAAATGTGTTTTTATGTGTTATTTATTTATTTAGGATCATCAACGTGAAGTACAGTTACTCTAATTTTAATATGTTTTGTATACATTTCAAGTGTTTTACCAATTACAGGCGATCGCAGCTTATGATATACAAATGATCAACTTATACACATAAAAATAAAATCGGCTCACATTAGAAAAAAACAACACAAATTATTGTGTTGATTTGTTTTATTTAATGGAACATTTATTTAAAATAATACCCGGTTAGAAAAACGTAATTATTTTGAAATTTTTAAATGGTTATTACAAGTAAACGCTAAAAAATAAAAATAAATCACTCATACACATACATTTATAGGGAATGGGTACAAGAACCAGTATACGTTGTCCATAAAACTTCTTTAATACACTACAGCTGGCGGGGATATTTTTTAACTTATTTTAGATTTTTACGAAAAAATCACATTGACAAATGTTAACATATATTTCACTGACATAATAAGAGAAAATCTTTGTTGTGCTAACAACTTTGTTGTTCCTCCCATAGTCTGATATAAAAATATGATTATAAAATTTTATTTATCATTTTTACAGTGAATTGGTATATTTTATTTTAAATAGAAAAAAAAACTTAAGCCAGTAATCTTCCTTTTCACTATATCCTTTAAAGTTTCTCCTTGGAAGGTATCCAAGACATACATCACAGTTTTTATTCCTTGCTTGGCAATATAAGCTTTTCGGATATACGGGTCGACTAGATCTCCTCGACGATAGTACGAATAAGTACGTTCCGTTAACATAAAAAATATGTACTCCAGTGTTCTATGCTCAGTGTTTCTCTGCGTGTTAGAATCCGTAACGAAGGTATCTGCAGCTACACCATGGTAACCGACTTAGTCGTAAGGAATATCTTGCTAAATTGGTAATGGGACGGCCACATAGTTAACTGTTAACCGTTTGGAAATAAAAGAAATAAAGGAAATAAAGTGGCAAACGCTGTATCAAACGACCTTCTATATGATGAAGCGACGACCTGCACAATATTGCAGGGAGTCGGATCCAGGTGGCATAGGGACGTTCTGTGTGGAATTCTTTGGGGGAGACCCCATACTCAGCAGTGCATTTTTGATAAGCTGTTATAATGATGAAAGAAATTTAAAAGAAAATCAACTTTCAGTACAAAATGAGCAAAACTGACAACAATGACGTTTTAAAATTAAAATGCAAACACTGAATATAGTGTCGCGTATAAAAACTTTGGTGTAAAGTTTGTACATGAAAGTTTACAAATACTAGCAAACCCTAAACGAAGAATAATATTTAATTAGAAGCAATTTAATGAATGAATGAGTGAGGGGTGATATAGAATAGGATTTGATTAAAATGGGAAAATGTGTTTTTATGTGTTATTTATTTATTTAGGATCATCAACGTGAAGTACAGTTACTCTATTTTTAACATGTTTTGTATACATTTCAAGTGTTTTACCAATTACAGGCGATCGCAGCTTATGATATACAAATGATCAACTTATACACATAAAAATAAAATCGGCTCACATTAGAAAAAAACAACACAAATTATTGTGTTGATTTGTTTTATTTAATGGAACATTTATTTAAAATAATACCCGGTTAGAAAAACGTAATTATTTTGAAATTTTTAAATGGTTATAACAAGTAAACGCTAAAAATCAAAATAAAAATAAAATCGGCTCACATTAGAAAAAACAACACAAATTATTGTGTTGATTTGTTTTATTTAATAGAACATTTATTTAAAATAATACCCGGTTAGAAAAACGTAATTATTTTGAAATTTTTAAATGGTTATAACAAGTAAACGCTAAAAAATAAAAATAAATCACTCATACACATACATTTATAGGGAATGGGTACAAGAACCAGTATACGTTGTCCATAAAACTTCTTTACAGCTGGCGGGGATATTTTTTAACTTATTTTAGATTTTTACGAAAAAATCACATTGACAAATGTTAACATATATTTCACTGACATAATAAGAGAAAATCTTTGTTGTGCTAACAACTTTGTTGTTCCTCCCATAGTCTGATATAAAAATATGATTATAAAATTTTATTTATCATTTTTACAGTGAATTGGTATATTTTATTTTAAATAGAAAAAAAAACTTAAGCCAGTAATCTTCCTTTTCACTATATCCTTTAAAGTTTCTCCTTGGAAGGTATCCAAGACATACATCACAGTTTTTATTCCTTGCTTGGCAATATAAGCTTTTCGGATATACGGGTCGACTAGATCTCCTCGACGATAGTACGAATAAGTACGTTCCGTTAACATAAAATCAAGAATGTTGTTTATTGCACTTTGCGAAGTGAAGTGAAGATAAGTAAAACGGTAGTCTATATTGTTATAGTAACATTATATTGTAAGTATTATTATATTTATTTAAAATAATACCCGGTTAGAAAAACGTAATTATTTTGAAATTTTTAAATGGTTATAACAAGTAAACGCTAAAAATCAAAATAAAAATAAATCACTCATACACACACACACATTTACATGGAATGGGTACAAGAACCAGTATACGTTGTCCATAAAACTTCTTTAATACACTACAGCTGGCGGGGATATTTTTAACTTATTTTAGATTTTTACGAAAAAATCACATTGACAAATGTTAACATATATTTCACTGACATAATAAGAGAAAATCTTTGTTGTGCTAACAACTTTGTTGTTCCTCCCATAGTCTGATATAAAAATATGATTATAAAATTTTATTTATCATTTTTACAGTGAATTGGTATATTTTATTTTAAATAGAAAAAAAAACTTAAGCCAGTAATCTTCCTTTTCACTATATCCTTTAAAGTTTCTCCTTGGAAGGTATCCAAGACATACATCACAGTTTTTATTCCTTGCTTGGCAATATAAGCTTTTCGGATATACGGGTCGACTAGATCTCCTCGACGATAGTACGAATAAGTACGTTCCGTTAACATAAAATCAAGAATGTTGTTTATTGCACTTTGCGAAGTGAAGTGAAGATAAGTAAAACGGTAGTCTATATTGTTATAGTAACATTATATTGTAAGTATTATTATATTTATTTAAAATATTACTGACGTGACAGTGATCACGGTAACAGAGGTGGGTGATCGGATTTCGAGTCAATAGACCCGAGTTCGATTCTCAGGTGGTAGGTGGAATGTGTTTTTTCTAAGGTAATGTACGGTTTATATCGTTAGCATGAACATAAAGACGGTGACAAGGTCACCACATGTTACGCTGTCCCAAACAACGTAATAATAAAATGATAAATAAATATCTTCACGCAATTCCCAATACAGGGGTAGACAGAGGTCTAGTCTAGACAATTAAGTCTCTTCGACCCACCTTCCACCGAAGATATTTTCGGGGCAACCTGACAGGTGCTGAGCTCGTCGCCGTCTTTATGTCCAAGCCAATGATATAATTCGTACGTAAGTTTTTGAAAAACCCATTGGTACGAGCTTGCCATCTGGGGATCGAACTCGGGTCTCTTGACTCGAAATTTCGACCACCCAACCACTCGGCTATCGTGACTTTACAACGTCTTCGGTGAAAATTGGCTGGTAACTAACACACATTACATCCATTGATGATCGGTAAATTTAAAAAGATGATCATCTTTTTAAATTTTACCGCTCCAATACCACCCTTTCTCTTCCCGTGGGTGTCGGAAAAGGCGACTGAAGGAAAATCTTTGTAAATGGAAGTCGCTATCGGTAAGTGGCGGGATAACTATCTCGAATAATACCAGACCAAAATTTTACAGCCTGATGACGGGCAGCAGCGTCTATGGTGTGAGATGTCTGGCATTGCGATCGCCAATCCGCTTGCTGAGCAAATTCTCCTTGAGGGACTTTTTTCTCCTGCAGTGGACTTTAAGAGACCATTTAGTAATTAATTTAATGAACCAATTAAATAATAAGTAAGTAGCAAAATAAATATGAGGATATCTTTACTGTTGTCTTCACAAACTACACACGACCAAGTTGTGCACGTGACAGGTGACAGCAAGGAGTGACAGCAAAAAATATCTTCGGCGAAAGATTTGTCGCAAGATTAAAAATTGGTGATCAAATGTAATTCATGTTACTTATATCGATAAACATTTTATTTGATTTTTAATAGATCTAGACAATTAAGTTCTTTAGACCCACATTTCACCCGATTTTTAATGAGATAATGTGACAGGTGGTGTCAGCCGGTCCCAGCCTTAGAGTGTAAACTAATAATAAAAACCGTACTAAAGTTTCGAGAAAAGTCACTGGTACGAGCCTTCTTCTTACGGATTGAACTCTGGTGATAATAAAATAATAATAAATAAATATAAATATATTCACGCAATTCCCAATACAGGTGTAGACAGAGGTCTAGTCTTGACAATTAAGTCCCTTCGACCCACCTTCCACCGAAGATATATTCGGGACCACGTGACAAGTGGTGAGCCCGTCGCCGTCTTTATGTCCAAGTCAACGATCTGAATCGTACATAGGTTTTGAAAAACCTATTGGTACGAGCCTGCCACCTGGGGACCAAACTCGGGTCTCTTGAATCGAAATTCCGATTATCCAACCACTCGGTAATCGCGGTTTTACTTCTCTGTATTTCTCCTTTATTCATTTGATTATTTTTCCCTTAAATTTAATATCATATTTTATGGAAGTATTTCAGTTGTAGCTTAATTTATGAGTAACATTTTCACCACGTTCTTTCAAACAAATATTATTTATAGAACATTTACCCTTAAACAAAGCATAAAGTTGCAAAGACCTAGAGTTTATTTTAAGAATGTGAATATAATTCGAGTATTTGGTGACACTAGTTGTGTTAATAGCTTTGTTTTTCAACAAATATGGCTTTAAATAGATTATATACACTTTCATTTATTGACGTAATGGAAGAAATAAACATAAATAAAAACTTAAAAACTGCGAAATCATTATAAACATTTGTTCTAGCAAATTTTTCAGACGTGTTCAAAGTCTTTTTATATGAGTTATTGAGAAATAAAACGGGGGATGCTGAATTGAGGTTTATTAAAATATCTTCACGCAATTCCCAATACAGGGGTAGACAGAGGTCAAGTCTAGACAATTAAGTCCCTTTGACCCACCTTCCACCGAAGATATTTTCGGGACAACGTGACAGGTGGTGAGCCCATCGCCGCCTTTATGTCCAAGCCAACGATGAAATTCGTACATAAGTTTTTGAAAAACTCATTGGTACTGCCACCTGGGGATCGAACTCGGGTCACTCGACTCGAAATTCCGACCACCCAACAACTCGGCTATCGTGACTTCGTTTATTGGAGTAACAATTTTTTTTATAAATTAAATTTCCCAAACCTGGGTAGGCAGAGGTCTAGACAATTAAGTCCTTTTGACCCACATTCCACCGAAGATATTTTTGGGACAATGTGACATGTGGCGAACCCTTCGCCGTTTTTATGTCCAAAACCAGTTTAGTTTTTGAAAAAACCTATCGGTACGAGCCTGCCACATGGGGTTCGATCACGGGTCTCTTGACTTGAACTTGTAATGGTTGTCGATACAGCTTGTGATAGTAGCTGTGGGTTATTTGGGATATTCCCAACTTGTGCCTTACGTAAATGTACTAGATACAGTCAGACCGAAATGTTGTGGTTCAGGGAGAGTTATGATGGTTATATTGGTAGGACTACAGGGATAAGAGGCCCTGCCTAAGATATATATCGGTAAAAGAGTCCCCTCAGAGTGTTATTTGCTAAATTGTTTAGAATTATAAATAAGTACTGTATATTCATTCGATGGTTAATGATAATTTGCGACACGGAGACAAAAACGTCTCTGTAATCTTGTTCTTTTGGGAGGTATTTTTCTTTTGAAAGGTATGATTAGCCCCAGTAGTCACTTACCATTAATTAAACTATTAGTTCGTTTTTATGTTAAAATTATTTAATATATAATAAGATAGTGTAATCAAATCATATATTCATTGCAATATACAACTGCAACTTTCCATTGTCTTTTTGTTAAACTAACTCCTTTTGTAATGAGGTTCAGACAAAGTATAAGAGATGAAATAGGCGATAGAAGTTCCGTACTCTTTTCTTGTCTTTTTTTAACACACAATACATACTATAATGAAGTCATGATAGCTGAGAGGTTGGGTAATTGGGATTCGAGTCAAGAGACCCGAGTTCATAATTAAGTCACATTACCCCTAAAATGTCTTCGGTGGAAGATGGATCGAAAGAAATTAATTGTGTAGACCTCTGCCTATCCCTGTATCCTGTATTGGGAATGGCGTGAAGATATTTATTTATTTATTTACCTACTATAATATACACATGATATAAAATAGCAGAATTAGAAACAGCATGGGAGTGATCGAGTCATTCCAGGAATTACCAGCATTATTTAATATTTTTATAAACTTTTTAATAAATTAAAATGCGTCTAAATAAATTAAACTGCGATAGCCGAGAGGTTGGGTGTTCGGAATTCGGGTCAAAAGACCCGATTCCCGACCCGGTTCAATTCCCAGATGGTAGGCTATGTACAAGGTACAGTAAGCTATTTGCGATTTATGTTGTTGGCTTTGGCATAAAGACGGCGACAGACTCACCACCTGGATTGTTGCCTCAAACAATGTATTCGGTTAGAGGTGGGTCGAAAGGATTTAATTGCCTGGACATCTGTCTACCCCAATATTAGGAAGATATATATTTTTTACTATTATATTTTACTCTTACTGAAGTTTTCTTATTGTAAACTACTGTATATGTATCAACAATATTTACTAAATGACTTTAGCTATGGAATCAAAATGTTGTTCGTTCAAAGAGCTTCCACGAGTAAATATTTGTTATAACTTTGTATCAAGGCTCTTTATTGTTGTGAGCTATTGACAACAGACTTGACAATGCGAGAATGTCTTACAACAATGGTATGATTGAGACGGCTTTGTGTTCAGCTCGGTACACTTTAAATGTGAAATAAATATAAGTTCGCATGAAAATATTTTTTTGTCGACAACACAATACAATTCACAACACTAATTCATTATGATTATTATAGTAATATATAGACGTCGATTTTTATTACGTATGAATTTATTTAATATTAATTTATTTAAATTTAATTATGGAATTATTTCAAAGATCATGCAAATTACTTGAAGTGGGAAGGGTCAAGAGTACACAGATACCTAGAATATACACGTGTGTATGAAGAAAATGATAAATTTGTAAGAAGCGAAAGAAGTATAAACTTGGCAACTACTACCAGCAGTGACCACGCGTGAAGATAAGTAAGTATCATTAAGTATCAGAGTGTCTCATATTCATAAGATTGTATTAATATTATTATGAAAACTGTAACTAAGGCTATTTATTTTTACTGTAACGTAACAAATTGATTATAAGAAATCTTGAAAAAATAGTATTTTATGTTTCTATTTGCCGTAGTAAATCCGTTCTCAGTGAAAATCTACATCGCTACAATGATTAAATTTACCAAATTTCATATCAATCGGATGTTTATTTTTAGAGATTTTGTGCTGAGC